>QLTV01000217.1:460096-485231 GCA_003457575.1 Thermophis baileyi
AGATTATATTTTATTCTTCAGGCATCCTCTGACAACACTCACGGTTATGTAGAAGTTCTTCTGAATCTACAGTCATAATCTGGAACCATCACGAATATTGTAAAAAAGGATTAACGCTTCCCCATCTCCTTGTTGCTACATCTTTCCCAGTAGATTCTTGAAAGTGACTTCCTTTGGGATAGTGTACTTCAATTACTCCCGCCCCCCCAGGCATACTTCAATGACCAATGAGAGTACACAGTTATGATCACATGCCATGGACTACATGGCATGGACTACATTCCCCAGAATGCTATGTCTTAAAGAGACAGTTCTTAATTCTAGGCTAAACCCTTGATAAGCCAGCACACTGTTATTGCGGTAGGTATAAGGGTAGGTTCCTTTGCTGCTTATGACAAGTATAATTTTTTTTTAATGTGAGGCCTAGCATGAGAGGTTCAAAAGGTATGACATCTGAGAATGGCTCATGGTTGATAAGCATGAGGAATCTGATAAGCTGATTGGTCAATTGTTGTTAGCACATCAACTATGCAACCTTTTTTTTTTAATTATACACAGCTATCATTAAGTTTAAGTTTTTTGAAAAAAGGTCTGTTGTTGATCATTGGCCTAATCATACATTTTTTGTCCCATTGAGATGTGGGTTATATTACATTCCATAAGGCTCACATGGTGCCCTTGACTTAAAAGGGATATATTTTAAATAAATAAAAATTCCAGTCATACTCCTAAGTATAAAAATACAATAAATTAAAAGTTAGGACATTAAAAAGTAGATTTAAAAATCTGCAAGATAAAAATCCAAGATTTGGAAATATATATGTAAAAAAAACAATTGATTGGCTAAGGCCAGTCAATGCAAAGAAAACCTCTCTGAGAAATTCTTTAAGCTGTTCTTCTCTATGACTTGCTGTGCCTCAGATGATGGAAAGATGTTCTCTATTGAAGATCTTAATGTTCAAAATGGTGGGTTTTGTTTTGTTTGTTGTGTCCAAGGAATGAGTCCATCCAGTTTTCTTGGGAACATTTTCAGAAGTGGCTGGCCATTGCCTTTTTACTAGAGCTATGAGACAATGACCGGGCCAAAGTTACCCTTAAGGCAGGACTAGAATTCATAGTATCCTGGTTTCTAGCCCAGCAATTTTAACTACATAAAACTAACTCTCATATAGATAATTACATAGAGGAAAAAATGTACTCTCTCATACACAAACATGTACTCAGGGAGAGATGTACATACATACCGGACATGTAGATATATGCAAATATGTACATATGGGAAATTAGTCTGTTATATGTGAATTGATATAATCACCCTTTGAAGGGTGATATCTTTTGGGAAGCTAAACATCTGTTTTTAGGTCATGTAGACTGCCTGTAATTTGTACCAGCAATGTCCCTTTATTTATCATCCTATGGCAGTCTTCTAAAGCAAGTTCCTTTCCTTTCCTTTTTTTTTTTTTAACTGCCAGGGATCTTAAAAAGGGTTTCTAAAATCCAGAAAATGGCCCCTCAGAGAAATCCCTTCAAACTTACTGTGCAAATTCCACCAATTCAATTAAACAATCTGAATTGATGACACATAAATTGTTAATGTATTGCTATGTATGTAAGGAAAAAAAATACTTATCACATTTTTCCAGCTCACTGGTTCAGTTTCTACAGTTTGCAATCCTAGCTTGCAATTTTTTCCCCATTACCTTTTATTATTCTGAGAGAAATAAAATACCATTAAGTTGGATTTATGATGACAAGATAAGTACAGTGTAGGAACACAGAGTGTGTGAGTTTAATGACACACAAATAAAGTTTAATGAAATATTTTGAAATGAAAATAATATTGAAACCAAATAAATCTCTGCTATAAGTATGCATTATAATTATTGGAAAAGATTTATAAAAAGGGGGCATATCAAAAATAGGAAATTGGATGCGAAACAGATAGAAACACAAAACTCTGATGGTTATTTTATAAGTATTTGTCAGGAGGTTATTGATGGCCTAAAAATTAATTTTGTAACTTATAATCACAAGTTAAAAAAATAGAATCAGAAGAGTTTTTAAGCTGTTTCAGACATGAAAAAGTTTGTAGTCTTTATGCAAGAAACAATGGATGGAAACTAATCAAGGAGAGAAGCAACCTGGAATTAAGGAGAAATTTCCTAACAGTGAGAACAATTAACCAATGGAACAGCTTGCCTTCAGAAGTTGTGGGTGCTCCATCACTGGAGGCTTTTAAGAAGAGACTGGGCAGTCATATGTCTAAAATAGTAGAGGGTCTCCTGGTTGAGCAGGGAGCTGGACTAGAAGACCTCCAAGGTCCCTTCCAACTCTATTCTGATTGATTGATATATAAGGAGAGAGAGATAAAACAATTCCCCCTGCCCGTTATTATTACATGTGTACAACTAAAGTTAACTAGCCGCAGATGAGATTTTATTTTTCTTCATCAATGTGACTTAGATCCTAGCGAAAGTCATACTTATAGTCAAGTTGGTCTATACATTAAGATTGTGCAGCACTCCAAAGGTGGAAAAGAGTTTTGGAGTCCATGTGGACATGTATGTAGCACTGATCTGGAACTTAAGAAGATGAAACCTATTGTCCCAAAGGTGCTTCTTCTAAAAGGCAACTGTACTTTCTTGGGTTTTTTTCCCCCTGAAAACATTTTGCTTCTCACTCAAGAAGCTTCTTCAGTTCTGAATAAGCTCCATGGGTGAGAAACAAAACATTTTCTAAGAAAAACCAAGGAAGTCCAGTTGCCTTTTGGAAAAAGTACCTTTGGGACAACCATGACTTGTATGATCGAGAATCTCCATAGGCAAGATGTAAACGAATGTGTCAAGCACAGTAAAAATCAAGAAATCCAGGCAGTTCAATTGAATTTAAAGGCTTATTGCAAGCTTATACTCTCTACAGGAATTTGAACTACTAACAGTCAAAGCAAATAGGCAGTAGATAAAAGTAAATGGAATTCAAGATGGGCTCGACTTAGATGTCTCGTGGGCATGAAGGAACTTGAGACTGATGATGCGTTTGACCCTTCCCTTGGGCTCAGCCTGGTCATTTCCTGCATGTGTTTTTTTCCAGGATTGTTTAGCTTCCTTTGTGGAAAAAGATGGAGCTTTAAAGACAACAAAAAGGTGCTAGGTGACGCAAGTGTCCCTACATGTCCCAAAGCATCATTTTGCTTTAGAATGTAAAGCATCACATGGTCCTACTATGTATAATGTATGCACAAAGCATGTATGTATAAATATGTGCTGGAGACAAAAAAAAACAATCACTCCACGACACTGCTCTATCCTGCAGGAATGAAAAGAGCTAATTATAATGAACAGTAAAGAATAAATATTGATGTATTCAACTCCAATAGTGCCAGAGTATCATCTAAAGATGAATGATCCAGCTATCTAGCTGACTTGATGAAGCTAACAGGTCTGGTTTAGATTGCTATAAATACTTTAAGTTCATCTATTAAAAGGTAATGGTGAATAATAAGCTCTTTAAATGTCAGCCCTTCAAAGTAGGCTAAGTCAAGAAACTGGTAGCAGAAAGGTTCCAGGAATACTACTTTATTTTTATATGGTATAATAACAGGCTGCCAGAATTTCTCTCTGCCTCCTCTTATACAAAACAGACTTAAAGAAGAATTATTCTGAATTTCATTTTTATGCCTTCTCCTTTCCCAGAGTGGAGTTATGTCTTATTTTGTGTAAACCATTCTTGCATGCTTTCTTCAAGGTTATCTATGAATTCCTCCATATGAAATAAAACAATATTTTAGTAGCAATATTTTAAATTTGGCCTGGTCTGACATCAAGTTTGACATCTCTGGTCATTGCTCAATTGACAGACCTTTCCCCACCCCACTTCTCCTTGCTTTAGTTTTCTGCCTTCCTTCCTCTCTAAACAAGAAGACAATAAACAAATGAAATAACACCTGTTATGCACCTTCCCTCTTCTTCTGGGCAATGATCCAGAAGAAGAAAATGAGCAATTAATGGTATGCTTCCCCAAAATTAACTTGAAAATAACAGAATGCTCTTTTGGAGGTTATGATGTAATGTGCCCATTAAAAATGCGTACACAATATGAAATCTTCCTAGGATCTAATCAATGAAAGAAAAGGAGATGGTTGAAAAACTATGAGGAAAAGAGGAAGGGAATGATTATGTGAGTAGTAGAGAGAATTGGTTAGATAGAAATAAGAAAACAATTATTTCATTCAAGAAGAATTGGTAACAGGGTGACACAGCATTGAGATGAATGGCAGCAAAGGTCAATAAGGAGGTTAATAAACAGGCAATTGACTGAGAGTATCCAGTGTCAGATGTAATTATAGACTGAGAATAGAAGTTGACACAGAAGCTGACAGACAAGTGGAAACAACTCTTGGAAAACACAACAGGCGAAGGATGACAACTGCAATGGAATGAATACTGAACTGAACAACTAGAATCAGTGTTTGATTCCTTGCTTAAAGCATACCTTTATTCATGTAGCTCTCACCCGTGAAGGAGCCACTGATGATCTGGTCCTTCTGTCTCTCTTCTCAGATGACCAGCCTATTGGCCCCAAACACACCAACACACCTTGTGGGATGTGTGAGGTTTTAATTAAGATAATAGTCCTTTGGTGGTGTATCAGGAAACTGCAGCTGGATCAGGAATGCAGCCACTTCTGAGCTCTGCTGCTGGATTAGGATTGTCACCTCTCTCATGGTGGCAGGAATGATGTCCACAGCCCTGAATGCCACAGCTGCTCTTCCCCTCAGAACAACACTGTCCCTCTCTCAAGTCCTTTTTTCCCCTTCCTTTTTCCTGTCCCTCCTCCAGGGAGTGCCTCTTCCTTTCCCCCCTCTGAGCAGCTGGGACCTGTAGTTCTGCTTCCATGCACTTCAAAATTCCTCCCCTCAGTCTTCTTCCTGTTCAGAGTTCAAGAGCCCAGGATCCAGCCACCAGCCAATCAGGGAGCACCAGCTAATTGGCCCATCAAAGATCAGCTGTCTGCAGTAGATCACAGAAGTTCTTATCTGGATGGAAGGGCCTGAGCAGCTCAGAGAGGAGAGAACCATCTGCAGCAGCTGTAAGTCTTTGTGTAATTTGCAAAATGAAAACACTGCTGATCAGGGCTACATTTACCTAGATTTATATCCTGTATGGTGTACACCTGCTTGGAAAAGAATAACTGCTCTGGGCCGTTCACAAAAATTTAAAAATAAAACGTAAATAAAAAAAAACTCACTACATGTAGTCCTCGACTCACAACAGTTTGTTTAGTGACTGTTCAAAGTTACAATGGCACTAAAAAAAAGTGACTTATGATTTTTTTCACACAACCATTGCAGCATTTCCCATTGTTAAGTTGAGAATGAGAATTTCAACTGACAACTATACACTATATACAATACATAACACCCATGATCATGTGATCAAAATTCAAATGCTTGGCAACAGACTCATATTTATGATGGTTGCAGTGTGCTGGGGTCATGTGATCACCTTTGGTGACCTTCTGACAAGCAAAGTCAACGGGGAAGCCAGATTCACTTAACAACCGTGTTACTAACTCAACAACTGCAGTGATTCACTGAACAAATATGGCAGGAAAGGTAGTAAAATGGGGGAAAACTCACTTAAACACTTCTCACTTAGCAACAGAAATTTTGACTGAATTGTGGTCGTAAGTCAAGGATTATCTGTAATTTTGTAATGAACAGCAGCTGATGAAAACATTCTGCATATGAAAATATTGCAGCTGCATGCAGACCATAAACAATCCTAACAGCCAAAGGGGAACTTTGGAAAAGAGATATGAAATTGGATTTTTTGTAAGGAGTAGGAGAAAAGTTGTTCTTTCCCAAAAGGTGTGCACTGTACTTTGGATTCTCTATTTACCAGGTCCAAAATATCAAAGCAAAAGATTCAGGAAAATTTCTAAATTAATTTGCTCATGTACCTGCTAAAAACCATCAGTATAATGGTTTCTTCTTCTTCTTCTCATAGCTATAGTCTATTCTGCTGCAAAAAAAATATACAGGTAGTCCTTGACTTATGACCATCACTTAATGACCGTACGATGGACCTCCCTCCCCAAAGCTACTTACAATCTGGGTCTGGAGTTCTGACTGCTGCACAATCCCCTGCAGGCACATGATGGCATTTCTGACATTGGGCAACTGTTTAACATCCTATGAAATTATATTTTATAACTGTTAATAAGCTTTGTAGACCTGTATCCATTTATTTAGGAGCAAGCATTATGAGTCACAGTGGAACTTCCTTTGAAGTAAACATGCACCGGAATGTGCTGTTAGTATTTTACAAAACACAGAGAGAAACATTTCTCATTTGACGAAACTTGACATTGAGAAATGGCAACTAATGATATTTCCCATTTGACAGAATAAAACTCATGCTGATTTTACCCTCAAGCCTGGGGCCCGTTTCTTGGTTGTGTTTATATTGAATGTGGAATGCCTTGAGTGTCCTTGGTTGCTATTCATCTTACTTACGTTGTTTTTAATTTTAGTTGGTTTTTTATTGTTTTTATTCTGTTTTAACCGATAGCTGTCCAGAGTCATGCATATGAGATGGGAGGCCATAGAAATGTATTACATAAAGAAATAAAGCTTCATTTTGTTATCTTTCCTTTTCTTATCTCATGCCTTCAGATCTTTTGGTTTACCATTCTGACTTATTTTCTGTGCTTTGCGTTTTCTTGCTTACCTTGAAGGGTAGTGGTGTGAAAGTTTAAGAAATTAACATTTAAATTCAAAAATTGAAAATGGTTGATTTTTATGTTTTCCTCTACTGCAATTCTAACTGATCACTGCCACTGTGTGACTGACCTTTGGAGTCAGATGAGACATGGGAATGGTGACATGCTGCACTTCAGTGAGTTTGGGCCTCCCCTCAAAGCCTCTCAAAAGTGCTACCCAACTGTCAGAGAGAATAGATTATTAAAATAAGAAATAATTACAAATTGAGTTGTTCTCCTAATTGCCCAATTGTTTGCCCTGCTCCTACCACCATACTTAAGGCTAAGTCTGACCTTCAGACCTCATAGAATTATACCCATTTATTCGGGATTGGGTACTCTGCTTTCTGCATATATCCTCTGAGCCACCCCATCATGTATAATTTAATGGCACACTACCATATATAAATAATGGTAGAATTTTCCATCAGTTTTTAGGAAGACATTAAGCAAAATAGAAGCTATTAGGACTGTGATTGGTTTAATGTTTAATACTTTCCAATACCAACTATATAAAAAAAGGACCAGAATTTCTAATTCTGCACCTTCAGTGATAACTATATATCACTGCTATGATTTCTGTAATTTTTGGTCACATAGAGATTGCCTTGCAGGTGGTAAATGAAAGAGATGAGGCTGATGGAAGTCTTTTTGTGATTTTGAGAGGGTGGATAACAGAGGTATTGCTGTGTTGTAGTCACAATGCTTATAACGTTTTCATTGTTTCTTTCTCTTTGATTTTGTTTCTAGAAAAGCCCAATTGTTGTCCTTATATTGTTGGCTGTAGTTTCTACCTTTTTATTTTTTCTTATAGGAAGCACTACCATATTTTTCGGAGTATAAGATGCACCGGAGTATAAGACGCACCTTAGTTTTTGGGGAGGAAAATAGGGGGTGGGGAATTCTGCCTACCAGGTATTCATCTGGCTAGTCCTTAGCCTGGTCAGCTTCAGCACATTAGTTCGCTCGCTGGTTTTGAGGTTGGGGATGGTGGGGGATAAGCACATTAGTTCGCTCGCTGGTTTTGAGGTTGGGGATGGTGGGGGATAAGCACATTAGTTCGCTCGCTGGTTTTGAGGTTGGGGATGGTTGGGGCTATGCTTCTAAAGCACAGTTGATTGTCGGAGGGAGCAGCAATTAGAAAAGCAGGCAAAGCAGGGAAGATCGCTTAGCTCGTGTTTGGGCTGAAAAACAGCTTCAAAAGCACAGCTGATCCTCGGAGGGGCTGATCCTCAGAGGGAGCTCCAGTGACTAAAGCAGGCAAAGCGGGGAAGGGGTAAGAGAAGGCAGCAGCTGTTCCAGGTAGCCATTTTGGGCACCGCGCGAGCATTTGGAGGCTGAAAATGCAACGCGCGGAGCCCAAAAACACAAGCCATTGTCAGTGGCAATCTCTGCAGCCAGGAAGAGGACGCGCGGAGGCCTAAGGGTAGGGGCTGGCGAGTGGGCGAGGCTACATTCGGAGTATAAGACGCACCCAAATTTTCAGCCTCTTTTAGGAGGGAAAAAAGTGCGTCTTATACTCCGAGAAATACGGTAAGTAAAAAAAAAAGAAAAAAGTTATAGCCATATCAAGCTATGTTTTAACTCAATGCAAAAACTGTTTGGTTTGAAGTCATTCTTAACATTTGGTTTCCCCCTCTATTTATGAGTCCATATTTGAGTTTATGACAAGAGCAATTGAAACCAAAGATTTGAAATTTGCCTGTCATTTATGTAGAAGTTTGTGAATCAATTCCTGGCTTACCTTGTTAAAACTATTGTGTGTCTGGTAAGGAGGAAGACGTGGAATTATGACCTGAAAAGTTACTGGTAGCTAACACGTCAATGATTTATGTTCAGCTTCTGAGGTTTTGATCTTGGTCAGGGCTGTCATACTCCCGGCCCGCGGGCCGGATGCGTCATGCACTGGCCACGCCTATGCCTGGTTTAGTGAAGAGGGAAAAAGTCTTGATACATCACGTGACGCCTCTGTGACGCCATGAGTTTGACACCCCTGATCTTGGTTTTGTAGATGGGTGCCTGCATTTTTGTAATCAAACACACCCCTCTCAAATTAACATGTCTGCCTTTGATTTTGTTTGACATTTGAGGATACTCTGTTGTGTGAGGCAATGTTTCTCCTTTAACCCTCATTACAACTCAAAGGACATTTGCTATCAAGCCTTTTTCATTTTGAATTATATATGTATGTTGGAACTCTAGAACCTTGTGCTGCCTCAAAAGTTTCCAGCTTTGTTTTTGAGAAGGGGAAATACTAAACCAAAATGCTTTTCCCCAAAACTTTCAGTCCATCTATCAGCATTGTTAAATGTAGGTGTTGTGCTAATGCTAGCTTGGCAGGCAGTTCAGGTATAAAGTGCTTTTTTGCCACAGCTGGCTGCTCATTTCCTAATACAGTGAAATGTTTCCTCTTGAGCCTATAGGCTTGTCATCAGCCAAAGTTCTTCAGCTGTAATAAATGCAGATTGATTTTTTGCTTGGGTGTTGTTGCTTCAACTCTAAAGCTGACAACAAAACCCCTCTGTAATCTAGCTGTTCAGCTGAGTGCGACCCCTTTTTGTTGCTGCAACTCGCCTCCGGTCCTAACGGAATGCAATAGTTGCACTTAAAAAAATAAAAATAAACAGTATTTGTCAGGTTTGAATGGCCAGCCAGCTATTGTCTAAAAAAAAAAAGGGGGAGAGAGAAGATTTTGGACTTGCAAAATCAACTTTGTTTTTCACTTGGATGAATGCCAAGGCCTACCTATGGGAGCCACCTCCCCAAAATCTGGCATCTTCCAGATGCATTGGGATTACGACTTCCCCAATTTCTAGCAAGCATGGTCTGCTTTGGGAGTTTCAGTCCCCACACATCTGGAAAGTGTCAAGGTGACAAAAGCTAATGTGAAGCCAAGTACAAAAACAGGCTCGGGAGACCAGATAGAAAATTGAGGAATAAAATGTTTGCTACATCTGAAGATTCTTTTTCAGTATTAAAACTGGAACTTGAATACATTTCTTCATATAGATTGCATGGTGTTTCCTCTAAGCTTTCTTAATTTTGAAAATCTGAGTTAAGAGAGGGAAAGTCTTTTGGTGGAATTTACTATGCTGTTTAATGACTGGTAATTATAATTATTTTTGACTATGCAAATCATCTGGTAATTTATTGGTAGAAGTTGACATAACTTGATATAACTTCTTTCCATATTTGATTTAGCATGTATTGTGCTAAAATGCAGAGGACACCACCAAAAATAGGAAGTATTGCTTTTCTCTGATCAAGCTTGTTGTAGCCCAGCATTTTCACACTGGCTCTATGTTCTGTTTCTCACTTTCACCTTAACCCTTGAGTACCACAGCAATAACCCACAAAATTAACCATCTTCTGGAAATTCCAATGAGGAACAGTTTATCAGAAGTGGATGAAGCACAGTAAAACCACAACAGAATGGAAAAGATGGCTCTGATCTTGTAACCTGCTTCTTGAAACCAGAATGGCAATACAATTAATCTAGTTTAATTTGATTGGGTGAATTTAAGATATGTCCTGGAAATTTTTGACATGGCCCATCATTCATATTTTTAGATTATTTAAGATATATATCTTCATTGACTACATGGAATTAATACCTAATTAGCCAGACTCTTTCTTAGGATAGCATGGTATTTACCTATTCGATCTATTTCTGATTCTGTAGTTCATCTTTTAAAATGTTTATTTTCAATATTTGGTTGAAAATATTGAAAATATTTTCTGTTTATTTTCAATATTTGGTTTTTTAAAAGCAATATTTCTTCCAACAGACACCATACAATTCCAAAGTGGGTTGGGTACCAGTCCTGAAACAGCTCTATAAATCTGCAACTCTCCTAAAAACTAAGTTTTATTACAGTCCCTTATCAACAGGGAAGTATCATAATAACTGCTAGAAAATGTAACGTGTGATCTGTTAAACCTAAGTTCCTTGCCTGGGCAGTGCCTAATTTGGGAGAAATCTATTACTGTATAAGCTGCTTTGGCTGTTGGAAAGGCAGAATGGATATAAATACCATCATGCTTTCAAGCCATGTCCTTCTAGCTTATGCTAAAGATATTTCTTGGAGAGCAGAAAGTTGAGGTACATTTCTGTCAATCACCTGATTACAAAAACATTTATTCCTAGAATGTAGTCTCTAATCTCTTAACTACACCAAGCAGAGAGAGGTCTCTTGAAATCAATATTGACCCAGAGTTACTTTCTTAAGAAGAGAGACAGGAAAAAAAAATGAATTCACCTTCAGTTAATTAGTTGGATAATCCTTTCTAATATACAGTATATAGCTCCTTGTTATCTATGATGTTAAGGAAATAAATATGGATGCAGCCCTGGGCTGATAAGATGTAGTTTTTATTTTATTTACTTTATGCAACCAACTCTATTGTTTCTTAGTGATGGATCTGCAGGTGTAATGGTAATTATAGACAACCCACATTCTGCTATTAGAAGTGATAGGCTCATAGAATGCAAGGGCTTGTGATACAACATCCAATCCAAAACCCTACTTTATGATTTTAAATAATACATAAATTGTTGGATTTATTTTCTGGATTTTTACCAAAAGGAAAACTTGTTAATTTCTTTAAAATTTAAGTAACTGAAATTGATCAAATAAATAGCATCATCCTGCAGAATCAAATCTTATTTATCAAATATTTTCCTAAGTATCAATATTTGCCCGTGAATAGGATGTAATAGACTGGGAGAAGACTTGTCTTTGGGAGGGAATTCCAGCAGCCATCAAATCTGGCAAGTCAAAGACAAGTTTTCTGCTCTGTGGATTTTAAAGCCTGTGTCAACTTTCAATCGAACTTGGCAGAAGCCATTTTTCTATTCCTCAGTTGGGGGGAGGGGAAGGAGGATGAAATACGTTGCTAGACAAAACAAAGAACTTTCTCGTGGGAACTAAGGTCATCTCTACAGGTGGTGGATAGACACAAGGAGGAGTGCCTGGAGAGCCCAACAATTAACCTAATTGGCCAACGTGACGTGACTTTTGAGGAGGGAGTTATTTCCTCTTAATTATACTGAAACCGCGAGTTGGTTTTCCATTTAATTGTGCCGATATGATGTTCCCAATAAAGAAGTTCTTAGAGGAAGACCTCAGCTTCAGAGTTCTGATTTGCTTGGGTTCATTAGTCAGGACCATGACATTCTGTTTATGACTGTTAGAACAAGGGAGTCCCATGATCCCAAGGAATCCCATGATCCCAGTAGCCACTATCTAAGATTGTCCACAGCATTCAAACTAGTGAAAGTTTCTGAAGATTTGTCAGTGCCATCTGCAATAATTGGATCTGACCTTTCCATAAATGGTCCACTAGACCAAAGGTCCACAATCTTTGTGGCTCCATGGACAAGCAGCAGAAGCGGTGGTGGGGGGAGGGGATGGTTTCAAATGTGCAAATGAAGCTTGGCATGCTTGCCCCCCACTTGCACGGCCCAGTTCCCAATGGACCATGGACTGTTACTGGTTCACAGCTCGGAGTTTGGGGCACTAGACTGAACTGTGCAAACACACTGCTGAATACTGGGTAAAAAATGAACCCGGAAGAACATTCTCAGACTATTTTCCGAGGAAGCATAATTCCATGATACTTTATCATTCAACAGTGCCTTGATCAGTAATACCTATTTCCTACCTAGATTAAGGTTTGATTTGTTTGTGCTATAACAGTGATGGCTAACCTTTTCCGGACGGAGTGCCCAAAATGCAATGCGCGCTAACCCTAATCCTAACCCTAACCCCCAAAATGCAATACGTGCTCACCCCCGTGCATGCATGCGTGACCCCCCACATGCCTCTGCCCCTGCATATGCGCACGTGACCCCCCCGCACATGCCCCCACATGCGCACGCGACCCCCTGCACACACGCACCGCCCCCCGCGCATGTGCGGCAGAGACCCGACGACCAGCTGGCCAGCAGAAGGCGCGTGCGCATGTGTGGCAGAGCTGAACTGGGGCGATGACTCGCGTGCCCACAGAGAGGGCGCTGCGTGCCACCTGTGGCACGCGTGCCATAGGTTCGCCATCACGGTGCTATAATCTTTTATCAATATTAGTAATTAATTTTGAACTTGAACTTACATTTTAGCGGAAAAATGAAATAGAGTTGGAACTCAGCATCTATGAAGCTCATCTAGTTTACTAGAACATGTTTGAATGTTTTTTTGATTCCATGAGTCTTTATCAGAAAGGTGCTGTAACGTAAGGTTTTCTGCAGCAACAGTTATTAAATTACGCTTTAGATCACTTCCCGTTTCATATCTCTATGGGTTTATTTTCAGGCAAGATTTTATAAACATCTGGCTTCAAATTGTTTTCAGGTTAAATGGTGTGATCCACCAAAACAGAATCCACCATGGTATAAATTGGCTCATAACCTGTATTTACCAAAAGCTATCCTGAAATATTTATTGGCACAAAACATGCAATCAAAGTGCATGTTTGGGAAAAGTTGCCTTCAAAATAAATATCAAGTAGTTTGGTAGTTTATGCTAAAGATATGCAAAGATGGGCGGCCAATACATTTTATAAATAAATAACAAAATAAATGTGCCACTGATGCTGGCAATTACTGTGCTAAAAATGAATGGTAGTTAAGGGATTCTGGGAGCTGCATAAAGATGGTCTGAAGATCTACAGGTAGTCCTCGACTTACAACAGTTCACTTAGTGACCGTTGAAAGTTACAACATCACTGAAAAAAGTGACATGACCATTTTTCACAGTTACAGCCATTACAGCATCCCCACGGTCATGTGATCAAAATTCAGATGCTTGGCAACTGGTTCATATTTATGACGGTCACAGTGTCCAGGGATCATGTGATCACATCTTGCAACCTTCTGACAAGCAAAGTCAATGGGGAATACAGATTCACTTAACAACCATGTTACTAATTTAACAACTGCAGTGATTCACTTAACAACTGTGGCAAAAAGGTCATAAAATGGGGCAAAACTCACTTAACAAATGTCTCACTTAGCAACAGAAATGTTGGGCTCAATTGTCGTCGTAAGTCAAGGACTACCTTGATTGGCTTTGCTACAAATGATAACAATCCCTTGCAACATTTAATTAAATGTTACCTGCTGGATGAAAGCTTAATTATATACAGGTTTTTGTTGGTAATTACTCCTAATATGTTGTGGTAGTATAGCTAATCTTTTAAAATATTAAAGTAAGATTTTCCACCTTCTAACTAAATTTCCAATGGCGTGATTTATTTTTATGAAACATCTGTACTGAATATATCAGAGCATCACCTGTATTTGAATAGATTATCTTAATTGAAAAAAAGAACAACTGCACATTATATTGAGATACTCCATAGTCATAATATATCACATCTGTATTGAATGGTTAGATCAGCTTAAAAAAAAAACGAATTTCCATATCAATTACCATTAATGTTATAATACTTATTAATGAATCACTGAACTTTGAAATTTCATTTTATCTTTCCCTTTAAAATCTATCATAGAAGTTTGCTCATAATAAGGTGATACACAAAAGCCATTTCCCAAAAATAATTGTTATCAATTATTCTTCATTAAAAGTTTATTTTTTCTTGTGTTAAAATAAATTAGGATCTATGCCTTAGTTTTCATGCATTTCCTTCAGTTAGCAGGGGGCCATGAAATGATCCACAACTGACTTAGAAGAAGGTCTAGGGAAGTGGTTCTCAACCTTTCTAATGCCACGACCCCCGCCCAGCCCCCTCCCCACGCGGGATGAGGTGACAAAGGGGGCGTGGCACCAGGGGTGAAATGCTCCCAGTTTGGGCTTGCCTGCGGTCGCCGAACAGCAGATAGCAACGGAAGTGGGAGACTTTGCCCGGACGCCGACATTTGGGTTCTTTTACCCTCTGCGCATGCGCAAAGCGTTCTGTGCATGCGCAAAGCATTCTGCGCATGTGCAGAGGGTAAAAGAACCCAAATGGCGGCGTCTGGGCGGGTGGGCGAAGTCTCCCACTTCTGTAGCTACCGGCTGTCCGGCGACCCGCAGGCACGGCCGAACCGGGAGCATTTCACCCCTGCAAGTGACGGTGGCACCAAGATGGCGGGCTAACGCATGCGGTGACCCCTGTGAAATGGTCGTTCGACCCCCAAAGGGGTCGCGACCCACAGGTTGAGAACCGCTGGTCTAGGGGGCCACAAAAAAAGCTTAAAGCAACATGCAGACCCATGTTATAGGATAGTTAACCCTCAACTTCAGTCATATTTGTATTCTTATATTTTGAGTCATACCCTTTATTCTGTAATTGTGATAATTTTGTGCTAGAAGTGTATTTTTGTGATTGTCCTTGTCATTTTTGTTAAAGTTAATAGTCAAAGATGCAGTGGTGAAATCCAACTTTTTTTTACTACCGGTTCTGTGGGCGGGCTTGGTGGGCGTGGTGTGGCTTGGTGGGCGAGGTGTGGCTGTGAAATCCATTTTTTTTTACTACCGGTTCTGTTGGTGTGGCTGGGTGGGCGTGGTGTGGCTTGGTGGGCGTGGCTTGGTGGGCATGGCAGGGGAAGGATATTGCAAAATCTCCATTCCCACCCCACTCTGGGGCCAGCCAGAGGTGGTATTTGCCGGTTCTCCGAACTACTCAAAATTTCCGTGACCGGTTCTCCGAACTACTCAAAATTTCTGCTACCGGTTCTCCAGAACCTGTCAGAACCTGCTGGATTTCACCCCTGCAAAGATGCCTCTAGGATGGAAGGATTGTTGCTTCATAACTTCATAACTGTATCATTATCATTTCTTTTCTGACAATGCCAATGGGATCTATGGAACCATTCATGGAAAGATAATCAGTTTGCACTTTGCTTTGTAACACATTACCTGTCCATTGATTAACGTGTTAATTAAAAGAATAGAACAATATTAAAATCAGTTCAAGGTAGGATTCCATATTTCCTCTACCTATGACAGAGATCATCACAATTGATTGATATTATGTCTTTTTGAGATGGTGAGTCAAAAGCAGCAAACAAAACTATGTAGAATACAGAGCAAGCTCCATTAATCTCTAGGATTGGAGGAACTGAAAAATCCAATAGGCAGGACAGCAGTGTCGGATGTAAAAACTAGGGATGCAGTTAGATATACAATTGTAAGCTGAGTGTTGCATACACAAAATCTGGGCTTCATTGAGTAGCTTCTGCTGTCTTATCAAATGCAGGGTATTTTGTTATACTGTACAACCTGGGAACATGTTATCTGGGTGTTTTCTGTAAGAGGAAATTAGTGTGTGATAGGTGTCAAAATTGGGAAGTATCAGTCAATGGACCATGTTCCCAATTAGATTAAGGATATTTATGTCCTGCAACCTTCACTTGCTTCTCTCCTGTGCACGAACCAATTAAAAAGGAAGACTAAGAAATCCGTTTCTGGATTTCAACCCTTTGCACCACTTGGGATGTATTAATTGCCAGATATTCTATCCAGACCATGGTTAACACAACCCCCAATTAATGAATTCCTCTGCTTCTTTTCCCTTCCCACCCAGGCCAGGAAAGGAAGCAATAATTGCTTTCCCCTCTACGGGCATGTCTTTGGAGGACTGGTAAAAAACAAAATAAAACAGTTTTACAAGTTCTCACTTTGTTATGTTGGCTTGCCCCAGGCAATGGATGAACCCAATTGAGTTCCAGAGAGAGCTTGGGATTTTCCTGAGGCAGTTCAGCTGAGGCCTTGGCTTCAGCTAGGAAGAGTGACTAGATTGCTTCTATGCAGCCTCTCCCTGTGCATTGATCCCAGTGTGCTCCTAGATTTTTCGAAGGGCTTTGGGAGATGAAATGCCGAAAGCAATGCCTGGAGTACTTCTTGGAGAAAAATAAAGAATGAATTCCACCAAATTCATGGTGATAGAAGCAGCCAAAGATTGCTATTTCTCTGCCCTTATTTGCATGTGCCAATAGCCACCCAGTGGCCCTCGTTCCCTAGTCTGGATGTACAGAACTGACTGACAGAACTGAGTGGCTGTTTGGCCTCCTGGTGTTGGGGATGTTACCATTGTTGGTCTCGGATGGGGGGACACTTCCTTATTCAAGACTGGTACTCAACTAGGGTGTCTTCTAGATTCACAGGTACTGCCAGTTGTGCTCTTTACTCAATAGGGAGGCCCTTCATATAGTTACTCATGCCCTAGTCACCTCATGGGACATCTCTTAAAGACCACCCAGAAGGTGCAGCTGGTTCACAATGCAGTGTCACAAGCATAACATGTAAGCTCCATTGGTTGTCAATCATGCTCCGAGTACAATTCAGTGTGTTGGTTTTTATCTGTAAAGCAGGGGTAGGGAGCCATGGCCCTTTTATGACTTGTGGACTTCAACTCCCAGAATTCCTGAGCCAGCTGGCACAGGAATTCTGGGAATTGAAGTCCACAAGTCATAAAAAGGCCATGGTTCCCAACCCCTGCCATAAAGCCTCATATGGCATAGGGCCCAGAAATCTGAGAAATCACTTGTCTTCTATTCTTTCTGCCTACCCGGTACATTCTGGCAGAACAGATGAGCATCAGGCCCCTCTATTAAACATTGTCATCTTGTGGGACCAAGGAAATGTGCCTTCTTTGTCATGTTCCCACCCTCTGGAATAGCATCCCCCCAGTGATAAGGTACTGTAGTACACTCTTTACTAGGGTTCAAAAAAAAATATGGCTTTAGTTCCAGAATTGGGTTTAATGTAATAGTATATTCTGGGAGGCCCTGTTTTATTTTGTGTTGCTTTTAAGATAATTTCAATCTGCATAATCTGTGTGGTTTTATGCTTCATTTGTTTTTATAGAGTGTTTGATTCTGTACACCACTCAGAATCCATTGGGGTTGTGTGGCTATAACACATCTGAAATAAGGATGGCTATAACACATAAGTGTGGCTATAACACATCTGAAACTTGGCAGTACTGTTCTGAATTTCACATCGTTTAAAGAACAACAATAAAGCAATAGCCAGCATTTCACAATTCACTACAGGTAGTCCTCGACTTATGACTGCAATTGAGTCCAAAATTTCCATTGCTAAGCAAGACAGTTATTAAGTGAATTTTGCCCCATTTTACGACCTTTCTTGCCAGAGTTGTTAAATGAGTCACTGCAGTTGATAAGTTAGTAACCCAGTTGTTAAGTGAACCTGGCTACCCCATTGATTTTGCTTGTCAGAAGGTTGCAAAAGGTGATCACATGACTTTGGGACACAGCAACCGTTATAAATATGAACCTTTTGTCAAGCATCTGAATTTTAACCACAAGATCATGGGGATGCTGCAAAGGTCATAACTGTGAAAAACGGTCATAAGTCACATTTTTCAGTGCCATTGTAACTTGGGACACTCACTAAATGAACTGTTGTAAGTCAAGGACTACCTGTACTGAACCTGGGAGAGAAAAAAAAATTAAACTTTCATGGGAAGCAGTCCAGCAGCTATTAAAAAAAAAAAGAAGACCATTATAGCTACCAACTAGAACCACACACCACAATTGGAATGGAAGCATTTGTGTAAGATGGAATGAAAATGCAGCAGATGGACCAGACTGTCCTCCTGGCACCAGTAGAAGATGAAAGTGGATCATTACTTTGGATGCAGAGCAAGAAAATGTGGATTGAAGATGCCTTCCAAGAAGCTGGAATGGACTGAGGGTGATGTCATCTGTTGTTGTCCTCCTAAAATTGCTAGAATAGTTTGTCCATGTGCTGGGATTAAATTATAGTGCAGATCAGCAATAAGAGTGATCATGTTAGATCAAGGTGCTTTTAGAACTTGGTGCATTCTAGATATACTGGACGACAATCTCCATAATGCCAAACTAGGCATGGTGATAGAATTGGGCCGGGTTTGTAATAAGACTGGGTAGGCTGCATTTTAGAAGTTTCATTACTGAGAAGTCAGAATGAAATACATGTCACTAATGTTGAAGATAATTGTTCTGCTATTGTAAATCAATATTGTCATTGGTATATGTTAAACGAACAGGGAGATCCAGTTCTTGGTTCATATGTACAGTCAAGAGCCACTGTATTAGTAAATTTCTTCCTTCTTTTGATGCAAATACACATGTAGGTTTAAGAAGGGAAGTATCATCTGAAGCTAGCTCCATGGTTTCTTCAGTGCTATGCATTTCCTCAAATCAGTTTCCAGTGTCCTAGTATTTTAAAGTTTGGTGTTTTTTAAAAAAAAGTTTGAGACATTTGTGGCTCTCCAGATATTGTGGGACCTGCTGCATGAAGACAAGCCAGCATGGCTAAAGATGAAAGATGATGGGACCTGCAGCAAAACAAAATCTGGAAATTTATCCCAGCCTTATTTTTTCTGGTGAAAATCAAACCCAACTGGATTCGTGGTTGACCAGTTCCCACAGTTCAAATCTCAAAGAAAGGATAAAGTTTTTAGCCACAATGGTAATTTTCCGTGCAGAAACTTCAGCGTTTTTATCAGGAATAAAATACTTTGCTTTTTTCCTTTTGCTAAAAATTGACAAAAAGATGGATGACACAAAATAGCACTGCACTTAAGTGCCCAATAAGCCTCGCAATCCAGCTTTCTGATATGCTGTGCACAAACAGAACAGCAAGCACCCCCCAAATCTATTCATTTGATTGCTTTCCCTCTGCCAGAGGCTGCAGAGTACAATGATGTATAACTCTGTAACTCAGCAAAGGGCATTTTCTTTCCTGTTCATTGTTGCTTGAATAAGTTTTTCACAGTAAGAGAGACAATATTTAACAAATGAAGCTATTGTCTTCATGGAAAAGCAGAAAAACAGGCAAGCAGTATTTACTGAGGGTGATCCAATCAGCAGGACATCTGAGCAAGCAAATCTAGAAGTTCTGACTTCTCATAGTGGGTTTCCTTGGTATTAAATCAACTTCCGCTAAGAGCTGTCTTTTGGAAGTGTTGGAAGAAATGTCCATCTCTGTTCAGTTCCAAGTGGGGAAAAAGACACTGGAAACATGGAGAATGCTTGGCAAGATGGTTTAATGGTGGACAGAAGGACCACATGGATTGAGGTCCCTGGGGAAAAGGGGGATCACATGCCTCGAAGATGTTGAAGAAGAAAAGAAGGGTGTTGCTGAGAGTCCCTGAGTTTTTATACCCTCTGTTGGGCCCCACCTCAGAGTTTCCTGTTCCTGTATAAGAAATTTATATGTGTCATGTAGAAGAGACTGCCGATTGACAAAGGTGGGGGGAATGAGTGGGCTGGGCTCTGGCCTTAATGGTCCATTGACAAAGGTGGGGGCTATTAAGAGTGAGTCTATTTCCTGCCTAAAAACATGTTTCTCCCATCCAGGGAAATATAATATTCTGCCTTTTTAATATTTCCTAAAATATTTCATTTTCTAGGAGAATGGTGGGTGTTAACTTCCTACAGAAGGAAGTTCATAATACTATGATTTTTTTGATGGCTTGATAATTGATCATTCCTTTTGGGAAATGTGCTCCTGCCACCTGTGTCCCTCAGGTTCTGCTGGGTTACTTAATTTCAGAGGGGGGAGGGTAGGGTGATGTTTCTGGGATGGATGAGTAAAGCATGTCAGGTCTGAAGGGTCCTTGGGGCTCTCTGAGCTTGGTTGTTTTCTTGCAGTGCATCGGTGCACTGATGATGTTACCTAGTTTGGATGATAAAATGTCTGCAAGAAAACAACCAAGCTCAGAGAGCATCAAGGAGCCCTCATTTCAAACCTGAGCTACAAATGTTCTCCTTTATTGGTAATGTCAGGTATTTATGTAATCCCAGCAGGTTCAATCAAGGGATGAAGATTGCCCTGGTTGCCCACCTAAAGGAAGCAGACTTCTCTATTGGGTAGCAATGATACTGTTCTCACCTAGGCTTCCTGATAAAATAATACAGCACAAACCGAGTCCCAAAAACCTCTTTTTATTTTTAATGGCTGTGAATTAAGTTCATTCCCAGCCGTAATAAGTCCCAAACAATGATAACTAGTCCGACAGAAGTATTTCGGAAGAAGACAGATAAGCACGAACCTTTATCTTTCTTGACATGCTGCCAAAGACCTAACTGGCAAGGAACTTTGCAAGGCCAAACAGAAACACGGAGTCAGAACCGAAATGCTGAGAATTGAACCAAGTTGCTTCCTGCAACGAGCACATCCGTTTGCTCCACTTTTATAGCCTATGGGAGGGGCCAATTATCTCCAAGCCTTACTCCCGAGTAGTCCTTCTCCTCTGTAACTGTTCTTGCCTTCTGGCAGCTCTGCGCATGCGCGCATTGGGAACAGGCTCCCCCTGTTCCTCTGCCTTGCTCATGTCAGCCTCTGGAGGCTCTAGAGTCAACACAGACCTCCCAGATGGCCCCGGTTGGATCCCTGCCTCTGGCACCGAGCCTTCTCCTGTTCCTCCCCAGCCTCCTCGCTGTCCGACTCTGCTGCCAGCTCCACAACAGATACAGGAGGATGCTAGGGGTGGGACGATCACTTCATTGACAATGGCAATGCATCATTTCATACCATGTAGGAGAAGGTAAATCATTCCTGTATTTTACCGAGAAAACCACATGGATAGACAAGAGAAAGTTATGAACCTCTTAGGTCAGATGGCAGTCAACACATAACTGAGAAGAGCTGACAATCCTGACAATCATATGGGGAAAAAATGGCAATAAAAGATAAATTCTGTAATATTTGGAAGAGAAAGAAAAGCGTCCTAATTCGGAACTTCAACTCAAAGGATAAAATGAGAAAATTTTCAAGAAGCATTTGTTGAATCGGGACCTCGACTTACGACCACAACTGAGCCCAAAATTTCTGTGGCTAAGTGAGACAGTTGTTAAGTGAATTTTGCCCCATTTTACTACCTTTTTTTACTACTTTTCTTGCCACCGTTGTTAAGTAAATCACTGCAGTTGTTAAGTTCGTAACACGGTTGTTAAATGAGTCTGGCTTCCCCACTGCTTGTCAGACGGTTGCAAAAGTTGATCACGTGACCCCGGGACACTGTAACCACCATAGTTTGTAAATTAAGATTTATACAACATGGCAGAACAAACCGTGGTTTAATGTTACATGTGAGCCTTTTAAGTTGCCTTTTAAAAATTATTACTCTGTGCAGTTCTGACCAGCTGATGGCATCTAGCACTGTTTATAGAAGACTGCAGAGCGAGGCTGAAAGTTTTACCCTTTCTCTGATTCGCTACAAGTTGGTAAATGTTGTTTTCCCTGCTTCATTTCTGAAATATCAGTTAGGAAAAACATTTCAGCTCAGCCCTGTTTGATGAAGTAATGGCTATTTTCTTTCTCAGGCTTGGCTATACAGTATGAAAAGAATGCCTGGCAGCTCCGAAACTGGATGCAAAATTGGATACACAAATCTACCTTCTTTAGAACTCACTCTCTCTCTCTCTCTCTCTCTCTCTCTCTCTCTCTCTCTCTCTCTCTCTCTTCTGATTACTAACCTTTTCAGTTGCAAAATTATGCGTAAAAATGTGGCAAATCTCCTGGGCCAGTGCTGGTGGGTCATTGAATAAGATTTCCATTGATCATGGATGGGCTTTTATCACCAAGCGTTGCTGCCTCCCCCTTCCCATCTCAAACTTGCAAAATTCTGAATAAATTATACAAAACACTGAATTGTGAAATAAATGGTGCCGATGAAAAGAAAGGGCATACATCCATTCGGTTTGCGAGATTTATGCGGCTTGCGGAATTTGACCTTTTACGGTACATCTTTTAGATTGTCTGTGCACTTTTAATTTCTTTTGGGAGAGAGTTCACACAGCTATTTCCCTGTGGGTGTCGAAGGAGCTACAATCTCTGGCCCGTGATCTACATTGTATTAGAAACTGGCATTGGGTCAAGGGATCTTTCTGCAGAAGGGAAAGATTGTACAACGAGGTGAGAGCTAAAACACGAGGTTTGTATTGTATAAACAGGCCTTCATTCTCGATTGCTGAGCAGAGAAAGAACCTTTCACCCCCTTCTATGCATCAAGACTTGGCAACTGGAATCGTATTTGATTGCTTGCACATCATTGATAGATTGTCAAACAAAATGATGACTAGGAAAGGTCAGTGCTTATTAGGTGTTGGGAGGAATTGATTGGCGGGAGCATATTCCCAACAGTTCAAGCTAAATCATTCTTTTATCAAGCCATAGCTAAGTTAAGTGGGAGGCAAGGTAGGCTGGAAAAACCCAAGAGGGGATTTCAGGTTGTTGTTTTTTAAATGTGGAAAATCTTTTCAAAGGTGCAAGGAGCTTATAATTACTGCTGGTACTAGCGTGATAGTACTTTGTGTACTTTTTTTTTAAATTGTTTCATCAACAAAGTTTACATGGGAAAAAAGAATTTGGCTTACCTGAGAGCAAGCACCAGAATCACCAGTCACTCATGTTACTTGTTGCTCCTGCTAAGAAAGCTGGACTGCTCCATTTATGGTTTGTATATTATATCAAACTCAAGGCCCGCAGGCCGGATGCGGCCCATGAGCTGCTTAGATCTGGCCCGCAGGACCGAACTGGAAACAGTGAAGTACCGGCCCGCAGTGTGGCCCTCCTGAGCTCTGTTTTCACTGGCAGAGGGTTGCAGGAGGCTGTTGCAGCTGAAAACAGACCTCGCCAGGGCCGCGCTCAGCCCTCCCAAGCCATCACAGCCGAAAACGGAGATTGGGAGCCTGTTTTCACTGGCAGAGCGCTTGGGCCACCCCCGACACGAGTGACATCGAGCTGGCCATGCCCACCCTGGCCACGCCCATCCCGACGTCAAACACAACCCTGATGTGGTCCTCAATGAAATTGAGTTTGACACCCCTGGTATATTACATCATATGAACTAGGGAGGATACTAGGTTGATTCTCATGGAGCAAGCCAGAATCTAAAGCTACATTTTTATTTCTGAAACATTCCAGCTACTGTTCTATGATGATTCTGTCATCTTCTATGATGACAGCAGAGCTCTTTTTAATGACTATCAGATAATGGGTGCCGTTTTCTACAGAATAGCAATAGCACTTAGACTTATATACCACTTCATAGTGCTTTACAGCCTTCTCTAAGCGGTTTACAGAGTCAGCTTATTGCCCCCAACAATCTGGGTCCTCCTTTTACTGACCTCAGAAGGATGGAAGGCTGAGTCAACCTTCAGCTGGTCAGGATCGAACTCCTGGCTGTGGGCACAGTTTGCCTGCAATGCTGCATTCTAACCACTGTGCCACCACTATATTTTGGGCATTTTGGAGAGGATAAAAGACAGTTGAATCCAGTAGCAAATTTTAACCTTCAGGTTTTTGTTTAAGAATGCAGCTTTAAATGTTAAAATATCACTGATTTCTATTTTCAGAATCAGGATCAGAGGTGGGTTCCTACCATTTCTAACCGGTTCTTTAGAACCGTTAGTAACTCGGTGATGACGTCATGGAGCCGGTTCTGTCGGTGTCTCTGTGGGCGCCATCTTGGATTTTTTTTTGCTTTTTTTTGCTAATTTTTGCTTCTGCGCATGTGCAGAAGCTATTTTTTGATTGCTGCGGGTGCGGGGGAGCTGCTCCAGACAAGCCATTCCCCCCCCACCCTGCCCGAACATACAGCCGCCGTGCCCGCCTCTCGCCTGTTGCAGCTCCAACGGCAGCGGCTTAGGGAGACGCGGGCTCATCTGGAGCTGCTCCCCTGCAGCTGAGCCCATGGCTTGTCCCTGCTGCCCCCATGTGCAAGGGAGCTGCTCCAGATGAGCCATTCCCCCCTCGCCCTGCCCGAACATACAGCCACCACACCCGCCTCTCGCCTGCCCCACTCCCTCGCACCCAGGGGCAGCAGGGACAAGCCGCAGGCTCAGCTGCAGGGGAGCAGCTCCAGACGAGCCTGCGTTTCCTGAAGCCGCTGCCGTTGGAGCCGCGACAGGTGAAAGGCGGGCGCAGCGGCTGTATGTTCAGGCAGGGTGAGGGGGGAATGGCCCTGGCCCTGCTCAACCGCGCCAGCAAAGAAGCACGGAAGTTCTAGCCCATCCGCCCCACGAGCGAAGCAGGTGGCGTGAAGGAGACCACTCGGCAGCAGCAGGTTGCACGGAGGAGGGGCGCTGGGGGCGGGGGACCCCCTGCCCTCCCCTCGCCTGCCCTCTGTGCATGAAGACGAACCGCCACCTGCCCTGAACTCCTTGCCACTCCCGCACTAACGCCCCAGCCCCGCTGAACCGCGCTTCTTTGCTGGTCCTGGAGCTGAAGCCAGGAAGGCGAGAGGAGCGGCGGTGGTGGCAACGGAGCTCCAGGACGGCACATGAGAGGGGACGTGCTGGTTCCGGGCCGGGCCTCCCACCTTCCCAGTCCCAGAGCACTTTCTTCCTTCTCCCGCCCCCGCGAAGAGAGAAAGAGAAAGAAAGAAAGAAAGAAAGAAAGAAAGAAGAAAGAAAGAA
>QLTV01000217.1:485291-520115 GCA_003457575.1 Thermophis baileyi
ACGAAAGAAAGATAGAAAGAAAGAAAGAAAGAAAGAAAGAAAGAAAGACTTATGACTACAATTGAGCCCAAAATTTTGGTTGCTAAGCAAGAGCGTTGTTAAGTGAGTTTCACATTTTACAAGTTGGCCATGCCCATCCAGTCACCTGACCACCAAGCCATGCCCACCTGAAGCCACACTCACCTGACCTCCAAACCACGGCCACAAAATAAGCCACGCCCACAGAACCAGTAGTAAAAAAAATTAGAACCCACCCCTGATCAGGATATAAACTTGGAGTAGTTGATGAAACTGCTCGGCCCATTTTGCATGAGGATACTTACCTGAATGGATTAATTGGTTCGAGAACTGGATAACTCAAATAGCAAATGTTGTCTCCCCACACTCTTCTAACTCAAGCTGTAAAGTACTCAAAGCTAATTGCATTATTTTTTATACATAGAGCAGAGGGAATCCCTCTAGATACCTGGAAATAACAATATTCCAGATCGGTAATTACTTACTGCCTAATTATGAAAAGTCAAATTCTTTCCCTTAAGGCAGCTGACTTTAACGTTAGGGATGCTCTTTGGGAAGAGAGGGGATACTGTTTTAATATCCCTGAGATGGACAAACTAATTTTTTTTTAATCAATGGTCTAAGTAAGATGAAGGGGCAGCCAAGCAGTTAACATGCTGGGCTTGTTGACTGAAAGATGGGCAGTTTGAGACCTCAGTACTGTGTGAATGAATGAGCTTCTGTTACTTGCCCCAGCTCCTGCCAACCTAGCAGTTCCAAAGCATGCAAATGCAAGTAGATAAATAGGTACCACTTAGGTGGGAAGGTAACAGCATTCTCTGTGACTTGGCGTATAGTCATGCTGGCTGCATGACCATGGAATTGTCTTCAGATAACTCTGGTTCTTCAGCTGTGAAACAGAGATGAGCACCTACGGATATGGCTGACAGGGAAATCTTTACCATTACTATTTAAAGTAAGGTGAAGGATGATATCTTTTGATGATACTAAAGAGTCTTTCCTCACAGAAAAATATAAGATAGGGCCTAAAGAATTCATCACCTTGTATTATTTCTTTCTTCCTTTAAAAAAAAATGAATATACAGTAGTCTGACCATCTAACTAAACCTTAGTCCTATCCCCTTTGTACCTCCTCCGCACACTCCACAGCCACGGTCTTTAGCAAATCCCCCAATTATTGTTTTTCTGATAAATCAAGGCACCGTGTTGGAAGCTGGGCGTAATAAATGTCTTAACGGTACATAATTCTTTAGTCTGAAATTATATAGCTTAAAGAAAAAGGCTGCTCTCCTTGCAAAGCGTTGACATTTAGAGGGTTTTAATGTCGGCTTTAAGAACAATAATAGCTAATAATAAAAATTTCGTCTATCAATAATACAACGCCTCCTTTGTTCACTTGTGCTTGTCTCTGGGCTAACATAATTCAAGGGACGTGTGTCCTTGAATGTCATATCACCCTAAAATTATTATCCTTGATATCATTAGCTACCTATTCATCTCACTTCATCTTCAAAGGATGATTTTTTTTCAGCCAGTTGAATGTGATATGATGAGGACGCTGCTGTTGATATTGTGCACAATTCACTCATCTCAAAATTATCTTCGGGCAGATGGATTTTACAGTTTTTATAGTGGGTTAGAAACTTGCTAAATCTATTAACTCTGAAACAATCACAGGAGTCACAGATCATATTATGCCACATGATTAATTTGTTTGGGTTTAGCATGTTGCATGAATCAAGACACGGGGCTTGTGAACTCTGCTATTATAACCTATTAACAAACTATGCCTTAGCATGAACTCTTGCATAATGCTGGAGTTTTTATCTTGCACTAGTCCCCAAGATTCAATTTTTTTTTTAAATTTGCCACATAAATTCTCCTCCTCCTCTATACTGAAGACATATATAAGAAGCATCTACAAATAATGATTCCAAAGTAAGTCTCGTTGAATTTACTTGCCTCCAGTCATTAAGTTTTTCCTTCCAATCCTCTTACCCCTTTGATCAATTCTCTGTTTTGTCAAAGTTTGTCAATTCTCTGTTTTGTCAAGGTTTTTCCTAAAATTCAGTATCCAGAACTACAGTATCCTAATTTGGTATGGCTTATGCCAGAAAACGACTTCTCTTGATCTTAACACTCCTGATGATACAATGTAGGATTGCATTTAGGATATTTTTCCAGCCAACATCAGTTAGTACATAGTGCATCCAGTTTTGGTCACCACACTATAAAAAAGATGTTGAGACTCTAGAAAAAGTGCAGAGAAGAGCAACCAGGATGATTAGGGAACTGGAGACTAAAACACATGAAGAATGGTTACAGGAACTGGGCATGGCTAGTCTAGTGAAGAGAAGGACCAGGGGAGACATGATAGCAGTGTTCCAATAATTGAGGGGCTGCCACAGAGAGGAAGGGGTCAAGCTATTTTCCAAGGCACCTGAAGGCCAGACAAGGAATAATGGATGGAAACTCATCAAGGAGAGATTCAACCTAGAAATAAGGAGAAATTTTCTGACAGTGAGAACAATCAACCAATGGAACAGCTTGCCTTCGGAAGTTGTGGGAGCCTCATCACTGGAGGCTTTCAAGAAGAGATTGGACTATCATTTGTCAGAAATGGTGTAGGGTCTCCTGCTTGGGCGGGGAGTTGGACTAGATGACCTACAAGGTCCCTTTCAACTCTGTTAATCTAATCATATGATTTATCCTACCCATTCTTTTTCTTTTAAACATTTCTGCAACTCAATCTTATTCCTCCTCCCCCTCCAAAAGAAAAGCCCAAATATAGTCTCAATGCAAAGGTGAAAATCTGAAAATTAAAAACCCAACTTCTTCTGAAATTTGCAATTAGATACAAAAGATTAAGGATTGTGGAGTTTTGTCCATCACATAAAAACATTCCCCATAACTTAACAATATGTTTAAAGTGCCTAAATACAGCCTCTTCTTAGAAAATTTGTGACTGTAGAAGTAATATTCATTTTAACAATATTTATTCTTTCCCATAAACTCATAGGAATTTTCAATGTCTCTTTATATCCACTTAGACATGAGTAAAAGAATTTAGAGTATTTAAATCTGGATCAAATCAGTATGTTTTTTTTAATCCGATGAAGCTGTCACTGCCAATTCAAATTATTATATTTCTAAATTATCAGTTAACAGTCTAATATTGGCTGAAGCTTGTCTTCCTTTTATAAAACCAGATTATGCAGTATTAATATAGTTTGCCATCTCTGTGCCAGAGTTGCTGTCAACATTTTAACATTTATATTTATCAGAAAAATCAGGCAAAAGGTTTACCTGGCTATGTTGTTACTATTATGTAAACTTCGTAAAAAGAAAACAGAAAAATTCTATTTGCAGAAGAATCATTATAGACTTCCAACAACACAGGAGTAAAATTCTATGTATACCTAACCATACCATTCTATAGGTGGGAAAAATCCATCTGGACTAGTCATCATCTCTATTTTTATGGACTTACCGTAGTAATGTCCATTATTTTGAATTGGCTTCCTATGATCTGGTTTCTAGCTTGGTTAAGGCATCAGGGTAGAAACCAGAGGACCATGAGTTCTAGTCCCACCTTAGACACAAAGCCAGCTGGATGGCTTTGGTCCAGTCAGTCCTTCTCAGCCCTAAAAAGAAAGCAATGACAAACCACTTCTGCAAAACTTTACCAAGAAAACTGTAGGGCCTTTCCCCCCCCCCCAATAAATTTTATTTATTTTTAGTCTTTCTACATCTCATGTTGCGAGCGTTTGTTTTCTGGGTTTCATACATCCATACAATAATCTTAACAATATTTTTCTTAATTAGTTACAATTCATTATCATTTCATTTTTGATACATCTCTTACATTTATTTCCATCTTAATATCTATCTTTTAGTCTTTGTCCCCTTTTATTTTATCTCTATTTTAACTCTCTTTTCTTTCCCCCTTTTTCTTTTCTATTCTTTTCTTTCCATTCCAACAATCAAAGATGTGATCTTTTCCCACCTTGTACATTTCTAGTATACATACATTTCTAGTATTAATATATTTTACTTCATAAACAGTGTTCAAAAATCTTTTTCCTCTTTTCCATATCCATTCATTCCATTTCAATACAAGCTAATTTTATCTTCATGACAGTTAATCCTATCATTTTATCACATTTCTAACAAACATTCAAAACTAATTTTTATCTCTTTTATCCCATACAAAATATGTTTCAAAGTTATCAATTTTCAATCTTCATATTTTCTTATGTTGTTTTATAATTTCATTTCTACAAACTATTCATACATATATTTAATACAAATTTTTTTTCTTCTACATTATAACTCTTCTATATTCATACCTCGTATTCAAAAATGTTATTATTAGTTTTTATTTCTTATCACTACAATAAACAATTTATTAAAGATTATTTAATTATAATATACTAATTTAGCATGCACATTCTTATTCTTTTTTATCCCTTATCTTTTACCCTTTTCCATATTTTTAATCCTCTTTTCTTTTTCTTTTTTGGTTGCCTCCCCCATATTTCTTTCAACTCTCTCATTTCTATTCTTAAATCCATTATTTTGCGATACTCTCTATCTTTCTCTCCTCTTTTTTTTTTTTTTTTTTTATTTTGCTTTCATCTTTTCTAGCTTTATCTTCTTTTTTCTTTCTAGCTTTCTTTTTCTCCCATAGCTTTCCTCTTCCACTCTTCCAGGATCCTCCGTATTTTCCTCAGTTATCTGATCTGCACTTGTTATTCTTTGTATTATATTTTCCAGTTTTAGTTCTATGCACTCCATATCTTCAAATATTTCTTTCATTCCCATACGCTGTTCATTTATAATGTCTTTAATATCCTGATGTATCCATTCCATATCTCTATTTCCACTTGTTATCATTTTTATAAATCCAACCAAATTTCAAAGGAAAAAAACCGGGAGCTTTGCCACCTCTTTTCCTTCTTTTAGTTTATTCCGCTTTATTTGTCCAGCAAAAACAAAAGTTCCAAGGGTTACACCCTTCTTTCTCTTTAAAATTGTGCTCGTGCTTCACGTCAGTATTATTCCTCTTTATTATTCTGCGCTCTCAATTTCATTATTTAATAAATCCAATGTGTAAATATGTATATAATAATCAGTTTAGTTATAATAAGGTAGACAACTTCCAATTCAAATATCAGTATTTTTTCTTTAAAACAAAGTATCTTCCCAGAACCACATCTTCTTTTAAAACTTCCAGCAAGACTTTTTTTTTCCAAGTTCCCAAATGTTTTCTTCAAGTTTTTAATATGCTTGTCCCGCCGCTAGCATTTAGCTTCCATATTTTTTCACCTCCGTATTTTTGGGGTTATTCTTAAATAGCAACACTCCTTTTTAGCCCAGATCGCAAACAACTCACTTTTCCCTCCTGCTCAGTCGTGGTGTTTCTGGTCTTCTTTCAGCTTTGTGGCAGCCATGTTTGCTGCCGCTGCTCCACGTTGTTGGCTAGGGGTTTTCCAGTTCAGGGAGGGGAGATGCGGCTCCCCTCTACCTTCCTGGCATCCCCCTTCGCTTGGCCCCCATGGGGGTGTGTGCTTAGGTCCCAATCCGGGACCCTTGGACGCAGAGTTCAGAGTCGGCCGCGGAGCTGAGTTCCGGCTTCTGATATCGCCGAAAGAGAAACCGGAAGTCTGTAGGGACTTCTCTAGGTAGCAATTACCAGGAGGCCACCAAATCAGCAAAATATGGTGTTTTTGTATTTCATTAAAAAAAGACAATTTCTTTCATCAGGAACCATTGCATCAGAATGATAGAGTCTAGTTATACTAGTCATTACTAGTATAAGGAGTTAAAATTAAATCGTGAAAGCTTTGGGAATTTTCAGTAAAGGTGTTTTTTTTCTTTGTAAATCTGTCATTCTTATGCTTACAGAGCACAATTGGCATCTTGCTATTTAAGCAGAAGCAGAATGCAAGCTAAGAATCTTGTGTTAATCAAATCTTCAGCAGATAAACAATGGAACTCCCAGAAACTCTTAACTTTCTTCTGAACAAGCAGCTAATGGAATCAAAATTAATGCTTCATTTTTAAGATCAAGGCCATATTTTGGTGATGTATGCACCTTCTACTTTAATTGAGATGCCAAGATAATAATACTTGGCTTCCCAAGCTTCCAATAAGCAAATCTCATTTTTTCCCCCTACATTAAAATCTCTAGTCTTAAAAATGTTTTATTCAGAATAACCTTCTCCAAAAGGAGCCTCTCCTTTGAGTTTCTGGGTGAATTACTATTGTAAATGTATTTCTCGGAATTGTCACATATGCATTATTCTTAGAGGGAACGTATCTGCTGAGTTTCTGCATGAAAAATTACTGAGAGATTGTTTTACATTGATACAGCTTCTCAGACAAATTACAACAAGAACTAGCTGGAAAGAAGTAAAACCAGAACAGTAAAAGGCAGGAGGCATTCCGTTCTTTATAGTCTGGCTTCATTAGACTTTTGCTTTGTTATCTCTCTTTTTTACATCATTTCCTAACAATTCTCTAAAATGTGATGGTCTCCCATTCTTAAATATCAACAACACTAATATATAACCGTACAGAATGCAAACAAGACCCAATGTCCTCTTGGAAAGATTGTTACTTCAGGGTGAGCTCCTTGATCTAAAGTAAGATTTTCTCTTATGCACTCTTATTTCGTTTAATAGTAGTGTTTTCAGCCAGTTCACAAAATAACATTTTTTGGTGCCATATGTTAATGCCAAGCTTTTTTTTTTAAAAAAAAAAATCCTTGTGTGGGCAGGGTAGTGATCTTGAGTGGCTAGAGCATCAAATTCTTGTGTCATTAGAACTCATTAACTCTTCTAAATGTCTGAGGTTGGCCTTACCCTTAAAACATGAATAAGATGACGATGATCACCTCTGTACAACTATCATCTCTCCACCTACAGGCAAAACCCACATTTTAAATACTATCTCTTACAGCATGAGATTCTCCTGCCTTCTCTTAGTTCAATAGCAGTCCTGTCCTTTATTTAACTCCTTTTGCTGTTTTGGCCAAAATTGCTGTGTTATCTGGATCGGACCACTTTTGACTGCACATGAAGAGAGCAAGCACATTTTCTTATGAATTCCGCAGGTCTTTTGCCCCATTGCAGATTTTGCTCAAAAAAATAATCCTAATTGCCTTTCATCTGAATTTCAGATTTACTTGGATTAATTAATGGAACCTAATTTATACTGAACTCGTGTACCATTTGATTAGAAAAAGGCAAAGGTAAGGCAACATAATCCCATCTGTATCAATGGAACTGTTTTGATCCTTGCTGGATTCCCTGACTCACTTTGCTAAAATTATTTTAATTAATAAAAATAACTTGGCATGCTTTAAGGAAAAAAGACAACCCATTATTTTTAAGAAGGCATACAGAGGCTATATAGGTAGGCTGACTTTATTTACAAGCCATAAATTGGGACAAAGACAGAAACGAAAGAGGAGCAAGGTGTTCAAAGATAAAGAACTTGCACTTTCCCCTTTGTAAATCTGCACCACCCTCTGTTCTGGGATGCTTTTTGTAAGCTATCTAGGATGCCCCAGAACTGTAAGATGAAACAGGAAAGTAAACCTATATTAAATTTCAGTTAGAATTTTTTGTATTTCTTCAATAATATCCAGTGATTGGATTTTTGCAGCCGATCCTGGAAGGTTGTATGAATGGTGGGAATCAACCTTATTAGTTTGCCTTCCAGTACTTTGTGACAGCTGCACACACCATGGTAGCCATTTTGTGAACAGGACAATCCTTATCAGAGGTGGGTTCCTCCAGGTTCGGACCGGTTCGCCCAAACTGGTAGCAACCCACTGGTGATGTCACAGTGACATCACAGATCCAGTTCGGTCGGTGCCGGTCGGTGGGCGCCGCCATCTTTTTTTTGAAAAAAAAAATTGGGGGGGGGATTTTTTTAATTTTTTTTTCTTCTGTGCATGTGCAGAAGCCGAGTTTCTGGCACTTCGCATGCGTCGCCATCTTGTTTTCAGCTTTTTTTTTATTTTTATTTTTTATTTCATCAATGCGTATGCGCACGCAATGCACATGAAGCGCCCACACGGCACGCAATGCGTGCGTAGCCACGCAGCGCGGGAGGAAGCGAACCAGCGGCGAGGTAAGTTAGAACCCACCCCTGGTATTCATCCCAAATTGTATAGTTTAATTTTAATTTTTTGGCGGCGCGAGAGGAAGCGAACCGGCAGCGAGGTAAGTTAGAACCCCCCCGATCCTTATCCTCAATTGCAGTTTTCTGCCTGAGCATGGATGACATGCTCTGAAGATTAGTCTCAAAGTTGCTTACTAACTTAGCAAGACTATGTCTTGAGCATGCTTGATAATGTTCAGAGAAATGTCTTAAGGAATAGAGAGAAATGCTACTATTCTGGCACTCTTAATAGATGTTCAAGTCCTGCCAGTTGTTGGAAATTGCTGGCAGAGATCTTAACTAACAAAAGTATATGTTGCCTTAATAGCTCATACCCCAGTTTATCTTAAAATTAGATTATTGGGTTGTTGCTCATTAAGGACTTATTCTTGACAAGCATCTGGAAATAGAAATTGGAAGTGAGTAAAGCCATTAGATTGCTATTGGAGCTTGGAATTTTGGTCGTGTTTTTTCTTATTTTAATTAAAACATATTGGATGCATTTTAACTGTGGGCTGACTTCAATTCAACACTCTGCTGTCAGTTTTTCAAAAAAGCTTTTCCCAACCTGGATACCCCATTGAGTATATATCAATTATTATAAAGTCCGTATAACTGAGGGGGACACAGATTTGGAAGATTGTTTAAAGCAGGGGTCCCCAACCTTGGTAACTTTAAGACTTGTGGACTTCAACTCCCAGAGTTCAAGTCCACAAGTCTTAAAGTTGTCAAGGTTGGAGACCCCTGCTTTAAAGCCATATTCATTTTGGGACTTGGCTGCTTTAAAACATCAGGTTCTTCTACCTGTTCTTTCTCATGTGTTTTCAATATCTAATAAGTCAGTATTTCAAATCTTTAGGCCTGATCAAACTGTCCAGTTAGGTGCAGGTAATTTGTGAAATAATGTCCACTTTGGGGAACATATTGCCAACTGAGATTTGTCAAGCTCCATCTTATATTGTTTGACCTGGCATGTAAACCATGGCTTTTATAAATTTAATTCCAAGCTGCACAACTCTTGGTTATTAACCTTCTCTCAGACCTATTTCTGATGAGAACATATAAAAAGAAATCTTTCATCCAGTACACCTGAACATCAGTAGATTCAATGTGGTGATGGACACTCCCTTGAGCCGTTTTTTAAAAAGAGATGAAACAAATTCACAGAAAAGCTCTGACACCTTAGTCACAACTATTAAATGGAAATGAAACGAAACATCATATTCCAGAAGTGTCTAGTTACCTTCTGTTGAAAGGGGAAAAATAAATAAATCAGAAGATGGATTCTTACTCCAGACCAGAAAGCTGTTGTGATCTTAGCCTTGGCTGTTTGGCAAAACATGGTTCTGTGATTTAATATTCACCTATATTAAACCATACAGGTAGTCCTTGACTTACGACCACAATTGAGCCCAAAGTTTCTGTTGTTAAATGAGATATTTGTTAAGTAAGTTTTGCCCCATTTTATGACCTTCCTTGCCACCAGTGGTGGGTTGCTATCAGTTTGCACCGGTTCGGGCGAACCGGTAGCGGCGGTGGCAGGAGGCTCCGCCCACCCGCCTGGGCGTCATCAAAAACGCTCTGCGCATGTGCAGAAGTGTTGTGTGTGCGCAAAGCGCATGCACGTGCCCGCGCACTCCCGTTCCCAAACCGGTAGCAAAGGTAAGATAAACCCACTACTGCTTGCCACATCTTGTTAAATGAATCACTGCCGTTAAGTTAGTAACACGGTTGTTAAGTGAATTTGGCTTCCCCTTGACTTGTCAGAAGGTTACAAAAGGTGATCATATGTCCCCCAGGACACTGCAACTGTCATAAATATGAGTCAGTTGCCAAGCAGCTGGATTTTGATTATGTGGGGATACTGCAACAATTATGTGAAAAATGGTCATAAGTCACTTTTTCCAGTGCCATTGTAACTATGAACAGTCACTAAATGAACTGTTATAAGTCGAGGATTATGCGTATTGTATCATTTTACTCACCCGTCTTTCAGGTTTCTCTTAGTCCCTGTTAATCCATTTCACTTTTTTCACTGCAAAACCCCATTGATTCATCTTAATCCTTCTGCTCCCCTCTTCCTCCTCCTTCTCCTCCTCCATAACCATGCACATTAAAACCTCATCCATCATTGTTTTGTCTCCGCTTTTTAATCAGGCCTGTGTGCATATTGGTTTGAGCATGTGGCAGTTTAATTACCCTCTTGAATACACGAAACACATCTTTGTCATATCTGCTTATATCTGAAGAGAGAGCCTTGCTATAATGCTAATTAAAGTGGGATGATGACAATTTCTCTCCATACTCAAATTATATCCCATCTGTCTTGTCCCGTGTTCACTATTTGGATTAATCGAGGGTTGGGAAAGGTTGTTTCCTTGGAGTTTCACCTAATGCAGGTGGGAAGATTTAGTTTTAATGAAGTTGCAGGTAAAAGAGGAGGAGGAAGAATAAAAAAATCATGTATGCCAAGTTAAAGGAAATTTTAAAAGCTTTCTTATTATTTTTTCTAATCTATCTGGCTATCTATCTCTACACTGATTTCATGGGTCATAGTTTCTGAAAGCAACATAAAACAGCAGGCAATTCTTTTACCACTGCTTACATCCTTTGTAATGAAACAGCAAGCACTTACAAGCTATTGGGGACCTATTTATCATAAACAAAGCATCTCCAGAACACTGGCTTTTAGGCACTTATAGTATTATTAAAGGACAAGCCAGTGCCTGAACCACTACAGAAAAGTTTTTAAAGAAGAGGAAAAGAAAACCTGACATTCTTTTTAATGGACCAGACCTCCCTTTCCCTTATTTTGTGTTTTAGATCCAGTGATCCACTTGGAAGAGTTTACTTTATTTTGTGTCCTTCCAATGTTATATCACTTGTTCCATTGAGGCTGGAGCTACATACTTACCTGATCCTCTGAGAGATATTTTGCTTCCACAGGTGGCAGTATTTGACTGAGCTTATCTGTATCAGAAGCTACACACGACTTGTTTTGGTTAGTGCTCCTCGGATGGAGGGCTGCCAGGACATTTTAGAAATTCTAGGCTAGACAGCTTAAATTAAAGGAGACATTACCATACAGATTAAACTGCTTAAAGATACTTAGTTTATTTGTAATGATCTATGTCAGCAACAAATTGAATTGAAAGCTTTATTTTACCTATAAATAAAACATCTCTACTTTTGGGGATGGTTTTTTTGGAAGTATTTCTGAAAGTCCCTTGAATGGTGAAAGGTGACATACAGTAAGAAATCTTTTAGATCAGTTCTTAGCAGTAAACCAGTCTTGTTATAAATGGTTTTGGGGTCTAGTGTGAAACATCCTTGTAGTTTCTAAACAAAGTTTATGGCTCAGTGTGATATATGAACCCAGCTGGCAGGACTTATATAACAAAACATTAAACAGTAGCTTAGTGTGATAATGTGAAAGCCAACAGTTAAGTGTTTCTCAAACCTGACAACTTTAAGATATGTAGGCTTCAACTCCCAGAATTCACTAGTCAATCATATGCCTTAAAGTTGCCAACTCTGAGAAACACTAAAACAGTTGCTTATTCAGTAGACCATGTTATATAATGATGCCCAGCACATTTGACCTAGAAGACAATCTATTATGTATATGATATTTTAGAATTTCACAATAAAATGTTTGATTCAAACCCAACCCAATCTAAACTTTAAGGATAATATTAGGAACTTTAACTGGGTTTCTGCTCTTGAAACATGTTGTCATTACTGGTAGAACAAAGGTGCCAAAAGTGTGATTTAGGGGTTCCATATAGTTCACCAGCATCCATTTTGTGCCTTCTAAGAACCCCTAAAATGGGGAGAGAGAGATCTATTGAAGACATAGAAGTTACATTTTCTGAAGCTCAATCTTTTACTCAAAAATATACTCCAATAAATTTAATGAGCAAGATTAGGGTCATTTACTTGAGAGTAAATTATATTTATTTAGTGGAGTTGACATATAAAGTATGGTTATAATAGTGCATTATAACAGGAAACTAATATGTAAAGTTATTGTTATTCATGTAATAATGGTTAGTGAATAGTATGTTATGGTGATTTATCACCAAAACTGCTCTTTACTAGAAACATAACTATGTTCAAGGAACTGAGGTTGAAAATTGGTGCAAGGTATGGTCTATAATGGTTACCACTAGATTCCTTTTGTTTCCATTCACACAGAGATTCATATGCAAATATAACTTCATGCACCTAGAGAATACATTACCATTTATTTCAATACGTTATGTCATATACACTTATTAGTGTAACTGCCCAAGGCATAGAATTTGTATACTGTTTTTACAACATAAAAATTCATAGTAGAAACAGGAATTTATAAATCAATATTTCAAATATTTCTTTTAACAATGATATAAAATACTGTATTTGATAAAACAAGCCTAGGGTTCAAGTTTTTGCACAGCCAAAAAACATGCATTTTCTGACTGAAAAGGATCCCCCCCCCCACACACACACCCAGCCTAACATTGAAAAGAAGTTATGCAAGGGGCCTTGGGGTAGGATCTAAAAAACTTTCATGTCTGTTTGATCGTTAATAATGTTCACTTGGGTGAAATGGTGCGTCATGGGGCAACCATTTTTGAATCAATTACCTCAAATAGGCTAACTTATAGAATGTGTCCAAAACCCAGGACCCCTGGCTCCCATGGGATTGCCATTTGAGAAAGTTGTAGCCATTTCAGTGCTACCACACTGCAATAGTCAGCTGCAGTCATGTGATCATCATTTCCAATGCCCCCTGCCAGCTTCCTAGAAAGAAAAGTCAATGGGTAAGCCAGCAGTAAGTCAGAAGTCATTCCCACTCCCACTGCTTTGTTTACTCACCCATGGTCATCCTGTTTCTCTGTTTAGATAAATATCCCTGAAATGATAGAGAAACTATCTATTGCTTCTCTAAAAAGAGAACAGAATAGGTCTAAATTTGGTGTGATGGGAAACCCACTGACACCCCCACAAATAAAAATAGAAAGTGGACTGAATTTGGCTAGAAGTTGCACAGAAAAAAATTCCCACAATGTCTCCCTAGATGGTTGTAGCTTAGTTTTTCAACTAAGGAAACTGGCATTTTTATTATGTGGGCACCTATTATAAACAAATGACAATAGAAATACATCATGCTGAATAAATTCTATCCAGAGGAAGAAGTACTGATTTAGACTCATCAACTGCTGGGTGAAGATTTTGATTCCATGATTAGGGCAGATGATAATGATTTTCAAATTTGCCCAAGGAAAAGCCGCTGGCTGTTGAACTCACTGAGATATATTTCTAGAATTGCAGTAATTTTTCACCAACGTTCTTCATAGACAAGGCTTCATCTCTAGTTTTCACTTTATCATTTCTCCAAATTGAGCATTAATGAATACATTCTTTTTCATCAGCTGAACATAATTAATGGATGCTGGAAGATCACAGATTGCATAGCTGCCAGCTACCTAGGTACAGTCATAGTTTTTGGCAGCTGATTCAGCCTGAAAAAGATTCTCTGGAAAAATGTTGGGTTTCTGCCTTGATGCCATTTGGACATTGGACTGGCTGCAACAGTAGTTTCATAGCAGCAGGAGGAACAGGGGGAAATATTCCTTCTTTAAGGAAACATAAGCAGTGATGCCCTGACTCTTCTTCCTTTGACTAGGGATGCCATCATTCAATTTGGTGTTGATGCTGGAACATAGAAACCAATGTAAATTGAAGAGAGGATGGGATAGGGCAAGGGTGGGGAAAGATGGCTCTTTTATGACTTGTGGACTTCAACTCCCAGAATTCCTGAGCCAATCATGCTAGCTCAGGAATTCTGGGAGTTGAAGTCCACAAGTCATAAAAGAGCCATCTTTCCCCACCCCTGGGATAGGGAAATGGCCAACACTACAATATATTGTAGAGATGCTGGCTGCCGTGATGTTTTCCAGGAAATGATGCTGATTAGTAATAGAGGAGTGAGGCCAAGGATTTTTGTTTTTAAACAGAAATTACTGCTTTAGACCCGGGCTTTTCTGATACAGAATAGTGTTTTTTATTCTCATAATATTGTTGTTGCTTTATACCTAAACAAATTTAAGCAAATACATCACGAAACACATTTCATGAATTTTTTTACATGCCCACCAAACATAATAAATGCTCCTTCTTGTTAGTTACATAACATAAGGTTGAAGAACTTTTTACACTTTTATAAAATAATGGTCATTGATTTTTCTGGTGACATATGCCAACAATACATCATTTTATAAAAACTCTCTTTAAGTATAACATAGTCTAAATTTCAGTCCTTTCAACCCACATTCTCCCACTGATTCATGTATATGAATTCTACAGAGGAATTATTGAGTCTGTCATCTGCACCTCTATAACTGTCTGGTTTGGTTCTGCAACCCAACAAGACAGACACAGACTTCAGATGATAATCAGAACTGCAGAAAAAACAATTGCTGCCAACCTGTCTTCCATTGAGGACCTGTATACTGCACGAGTCAAAAAGAGGGCTGTGAAAATATTTACTGACCTCTAGCATCCTGGACATAAACTGTTTCAACTCCTACCCTCAAAACGACGCTATAGAGCACTGCACACCAAGACAACTAGACACAAGAACAGGTTTTCCCCGAATGCCATCACTCTGCTAAACAAATAATTCCCTCACCACTGTCAAACTATTCACCAAGGCTGTATTACTATTACTATCAGGCTTCTCATCGTTACTGCTTGTTTCCTGATTGCTTATTTGTACCCTATGACCATCATTAAGTGTTGTACCTCATGATTCTTGACGAATGTATCCTTTCTTTTATGTACACTGATAGCATATGCACCAAAGACAAATTCCTTGTGTGTCCAATCACACTTGGCCAATAAACAATTCTATTCTATTCTATTCTATTCTATTCTATTCTATTCTATTCTATTCTATTCTATTCTATTCTATTCTATTCTATTCTATTCATTATAACTGAATTTTTAGCCCCTTTTGCATACATTCTTTCACTTGTTCCTCGTTTCATATTTCAATAAGAATATATACATTTTAGCAATAACATGATCCTCACTTGTACAAAGTTCCATGTCAAATTGAGCCTTGCATTGTTCAAAACCGAAAGTTATTATCTACTTTAAATCTTTCTAATAGTTGTACATACAAAAACCATCAACAAAGAGTTTGAATTCTACGTGTTGATTAGCTCTTAATATAATGATGAACAAAATATTTGGAATTTCTGCAGAGGTTGGTTCTCCCCCCCCCTCATTTGTTTTTAACTGCAGAAATGCTCTTTGTGGCAAGTGACAGCTTCACTAAATTCGGTAGGCAGCATATCTACTCATTACTTGGATATTTGTGGGATTTCAGCTTGGGGAAGATTCCCCACCCCCACATTGTGAACCACTGTTTCAGTCTAGTTACAGATGCCTTGCTTTGGGGGGGTCTTGGGAGACAGAATCTGTGTGGCAGACAGTGGGAACATAAATGAACAAATGTACTTGACAGTTTGTTGAATGGTTTCAATAGCTCATTAAAACAAGCAAATGAACTCCCATTTATTTGAACTTTTGAAAAATGCTTTGCTGGCTGATAAGAGAAATGAGGTCTAAATTCAAAAACAGTACATGAGACAGCGCAACCTTGCATGTCCAGTAGAAAGTAGATCTTGCTTGGTTCGTTGTTCCAAGGTAGTAACACTTCCTAAGAGATTTGGGTGAATATATTTTTTATAAAAGCAGCATATCGCATTAGAAATTCAGAACACATGAAATTGTTTCCATCTGATAAACAGGTATTATGAAAACCCTGCATCCGCCTTCTGCACTCCCTTAAAAAAAGAAAGTAATGTTGTTGGCACTCCAGAAAGGACTTTAATGGAATGTGCACACTATGGTGAGGTGTACGGTTACCTATTTTTCTCCTTACCTCTTTAGCACATAATATTATCAGGTTCTTAAGCTTCATTCCAGTGGTGAAATCCAATTTTTTTTACTACCGGTTCTGTGGGCATGGCTTGGTTTGTGGGTGTGGCTTCATGGTCATGTGACTGGGTGGGCATGGCCAACTCAATGTCACTCAGGTCAAGGGGTGCCTCGCCTGGCCCCTCCCCTTCCAGCCATTCCTTGCCACACCCAGATTCCCACCCCACTCTGGGGCCAGCCAGAGGTGGTATTTGCCGGTTCTCCGAACTACTCAAAATTTCCGCTACCAGTTCTCCAGAACCTGTCAGAATCTGCTGGATTTCACCCCTGCTTCATTCGGTATTCCAAAGGGCAAAAAGCCTACTGTATTCCAAAGGCACCGGAGTCAGAAACCTACAAACAAACTCAACTCAAATGACATCGATAATGAACATTCATTTGAACATTTGAAAAAATGTTTTACTGGTGAATAGTAAAATGTGATGAATCGAGTCATTTAAAAATATTAAATATGAGAGGCAGATGATTGTTCTTTAGATAAGTGCTATTTATGTGATGGCTCCTTCACACATTAAAGTGAGTCACTGGAAATTGTACTCTCTATATTCAACTACTCCATTCCTTAACATATATTTTAAAAAAGAGGAACTGCCAGAAACATAATGCACTGTATGCATGTATACGTCAATAACTTCATAAGGTCTTAAATTCATGCAGCAAGGAAGAATTGCCAGCAGTTGGCAGCATCCACATTTTTATTATTATTATTTTATTATTATTTATTAAATTTGTATGCCGCCCAACTCCCAAGGGACTCTTTTTGTTAATAATAATAAAGTTGATAGCTATTGTCAGTGGAGGCAGTTTTGATTCTTACTCATTCCAGTGTTTGATAGAGACTTTAGTTGTGTAATATTGCCTATCATGGTGAGTTGTGCAAGGGGACATATTAATTAGAAGGATAGGGCAGTGCTGCTCATTTCATAAATAGCAATAGCACTTAAGACTTATATATCGCTCCATAGTGCTTTACTGCCTTCTCTAAGTGGTTCCCAGAGTCAGCATATTGCCCCCCAACAATTTATATCCTCATTTTACCGACTTTGGAAGGATGGAAGGCTGAGTCAATCTGGAGCCTCTCGGGATTGAACTCCAGGCAGTGGCCAGAGTTAGCTTACAATAATCTGCAATATTGCATTCTAACCACTGTGCCACCAAGGCCCATGCTGGTGCAAATACCCTACAGTAGACACCATATACAGGTGGTCCTCGAGTTATGATCACAATTGAGTCCAAAATTTATTTTGCTAAATGAGAAATTTGTTAAGTGAGTCTTGCCCCATTTTACGACTTTTCTTGCCACATTTGTTAAGTGAATCCATGCAGTTGTTAAATTAGTAACACTGTTATTAAGTGAATCTGGTTTCCTCATTGACTTTGCTTGTCAGAAGGTTGCAAAAGGGGATCACGTGACCCCGGGACACTGAAACCATCATAAATGTGAGTCAGTTGTCAAACATCAGAATGTAAATCACATGTCCATGGGGATGCTGCAACAACGGTCATAAGTGTGGAAAATAGCCAAAAAATAGTCATTTTTTTTCGGTAAAGTTGTAACTTTGTCACTAAGTGAAGTGTTGTAAGTCGAGGACTACCTGTATTTGCTTCAAGAGGCATATACGGTAGTATACAGAATTGCTCATGGAACAGTGTGGATTAATATATTATACTCCTATTGTACCTGCTGTTCCATTTCTTGTTCTTCCTTACATGCCAAAGAATACAATGTGGTAGAAATCAATTTTTCCTTATGTGAATAAACTTTAAATCAAAGTGTTTTGATTACATATTTAGATCAATGTAGGAACAAAAACAGTAAGAGTTCAATTGTTAGCCTGGAGGGTCAGTTTGATATGGTGGCTCAAATACCTGCCTGATTTCTTCTCACCTTTCAAAAGTGATTTGGTGGTGGTTTTCTTTCTTTTCTGCTTTTCTTTCATAGAGAGATAGAAAAACAGGCATCAAAGTCCTTTTAATTAACGTAGACATACAAACGTCACAAATTTAGCAGCAAAGAAAGCAGAATTTCTGGCTAATCTCCCTAAGAAGCTGCCTCAATAATCCCAGATAAGAAATTGACAGATGTACGGCCCTAGCAAAGAAAAAAAAAAGGAATAGCTGCTGTTAGAATTGCTGGCTCTGTCATTAGGAAAGGCACTTGTTGGCAAGCTTTAAAAGATCAAATACACCCAGAAGTCTCCTGGAAATAAGCATTTCTTTTCACGCTCTAATGTAATTAGCTACCACCCACACGAAAAACCCCTTTAATTAAAAAGAAATATTTCAGAAGCATGTTAGCAAGATGGCTGTCCTTGTGCACCGATTGTCCCTATTTATCAGTAGCAAACCGTGCAACCCTTTGATGGTGATGTTTATGGGAGATATGGCTGAGAACTACTATTATTCTGTTAAGGACTCTCTTGATTTCATTTTCTGACTGATATCAAGCAAGAGAGAAAGCTGCCTGTTCCACTTTGCATCATTGGTCATCGTAGCTAATCTACAGCATCTTCCAACTATAATTATGCTACAATAATAGCAATGAGGACAGACTGTATGTTGCTAAGTGCTGGCTGGGTGATGCTATGAAGATGCCACAGGTAGTCCTTGACTTACAACAGTTCATTTAGAGACCATTCAAAGTTACGGCAGTGAAAAAAGGGATTTACGACCACGTTTCACACTTATGACCCTTGTAGCATCCCCATGCTCGTGTGATCAAAATTCAGACGCTTGGCAACTGGTTCATACTTATGACCCTTGCTGTGTCCCAAGGCCATGTGATCCCCTTTTGCAACCTTTTCACAAGCAAAATCAATGAGGAAGCCTGATTCACTTAACAGCCGTGTTACTAACTTATCAACCCCAGTGATTCACTTAACTGTGGCAAGAAAAGTGGTAAAATGGGGCAAAACTCACTTAACAAATGTCTCAACAGAAATTTTGGGCTCAATTTCAGTCGTAAGTCGAGGACTACCTTATAAGAGAGTTATAGTCCTAAGTTCTAAGTGAGATACTAGGAATTGTAGTTCAGTTACACCTACAGGGGATACAGAATCTCATTTTTGGTCTGTCCAAAGATTCCCAGTAGAGATCTTTCTAAGCTGCATCTGTTAGATATCTAGACTGCCTGGTTACAAGTAGGTCCTCCATTTAAGCGGGAGAATGGAGAATGCTGATTGGTTAAGCCATCTGACAGCTCACTATAAAAGGGCTAGCTGTCAGACTGGCTCTCTGCTGGATCTTACACAGCTACAATAAAGAGCTGTTCTTTGGAAGCCTGCCTCAAGCCTCTTCACTCCCAGAACTCAACAGTATCTAAGATGCCAAGGATTGAATTTAGGTCCTTTCTCTTAACACCTCCCTCCCCCTCCAATATGTCTTTTTGAAAGTAGTTGGTTGTTAACAATGGATTCATTTACAAGGCTTTTAAACCACACAAATCAAAGCCAAAAAGTGTACCTTTATAAAATTAGATTAGAATCAAAATAAAACATAACACTACAACAGTTAAATACATAGGAAAAAAGAAACATAAATGTGTGTGCATGTATAGAGACAGCGAATTCCACATTCAATGGACAAATATTAAAACATCATTCTTCATCAGATTAAATAGTCATTGCATTCCAGCACCACAGTCTGATAGAACAGCCACGTTTTAATGGACTTTCTAGAAGTCAGAAGGAACCATTCTGATGTTCAGGGGCAAAATGTTCCAGAGGAGAAGGCTGCAACTGAAAAGTTAAACTTCTGAGGTCCCTGCGGTTTTTGAAAGAAGGGTCCCAAAGTAAGCCCATCCTACTCAATCCTTTCATAAGGGCTGATGTTATTAGGAGAAGGCAATCCAGCAGATATTGAGGCCTTGATGGGCTTTAAAGATAGCAACCACCACTTGGAATCCAAATAGTAGCTAGGTATTACATGGCTATGCAATAGCACGTCTTTAAGTACTTAAACTGCTACATTCTGAATGAGGTATTGCTTCCTAAGGCTGGATGAAAGCAGCCCCAAGCAGAGTATCACAATAATCTAGTTGAGAGGTGACAAGGCACTTGTGCCAACTAGCCATTAGGATTACTTGCCATCTTCTTCATATCCCCAATGGAAAATCTTGGATGCCTTGTGTCCTCATATTCAAGCTACATGTAAAGCAAGTATCATGCAATGGCATTTGAAAGCCATCAATTATTCTGAAAGCATTGCCAGATTTGCGGTAAGAGTAAACATCCTATTATGCTTACTTAAAAGGCTGAAAAGCAGTGTAGGCACTTAAAAATAAATGGAAAGGAAACTATTACGGCTGCTTTATTAATAAATTGCTTCAGAAGCCAATTCAGGGCAGCCATTGCACTGTAAATGATGCAGAAATTGCATAAGAATGCCCTGATTTTCATTGGTTATAAACACTGGAGGGCATTATGTTTGGTGTTATCTTCCGTTCTTTCTACAAAGACAGGAAATTATCTTTTTTTAAATTGCATGTCAGAGACTAGTACAACATAAACTTAAGAATTGAAGAGTTCCGATCCTGTGTGCCCCTACTGTATGCAAACGTGCATGTAGAGATCCTAAAGAGAGACAATATTCCTTGATGTAAAAATAGACCTGTACACACTCATCGGAAGAACAATTCATATTTGTTTCAGAACCAGACATTTGTTGATGCCCAAATACATATTAAGCAGGTGCCTATAGCCAAGGCATGACCACATATTCAACTCCCAGCCTGCCCTCCACTCCCTCATCTTCAAAATTTGCAAAATCACACTGGTCTGCTGACAGTACACAGCCCAACCCAAATAATTATCTTTCAATCAACTCTTACGCCACAGAGCCATATATTGAGAATTCAGTGCTTCCTAATTCATACTCTGAATAATCTCTTACAATCTGTGCTTTTCTTCTCGCCATTTTCATTCTTGAATTCTCTTAGGGGAGGGGTTCCCCCCCCTTCTGCCTCTCGTTTCACTTGCCAAGTGTATGATGTACTCCATCCTCCTCCAAAAAGTAATTATTCTGCCTTTTCCTTTCTCCTTCAGACCTCAAGCTCTTGAAGGGTCTTTGTTGATGTTAAATTCCTACCACTATTTCATTAATGCCAACTATCTAATACTTCCTGAAAACCTCAACCAGTGAAATATCAAAGACTTAATTGTCACATACACTATATAATAAACACTACTTTTCCAGTACAGTATCTGCAATTACTTAATTTTAATTTTTGTTAACTTTTAAAAATTGTATCTAAGCACAGCAATCTGATCAATATACACAAAGGAAATTGTGTTCTTTAAGACACCAGGTATTACCAGAGGGAAAATTTTATATAACCTAATTTTAAAAGGAGTGTGTAAAATCACAGGAAATACAGAAAGTAGAGCCAGTGTGGTCCTTTAAGAAAAAGCAGAAGAATCCAAAATGTGGATGTCTTGGGCTGGGGGTGCCTTCATTAGTATTCCATTGCTGACAGCAGCTAATACTTCCAGGCAAATGACCAGCACACAACACCAAGCCATATACTGTGTGATAAAATGCAGCCTTTTCTGTAGTTTCATAAGGCATCCTTCCTTGAAGAGTTTCTCTGATTGGTTTAGGTCACCGTTGCAATCCAAGAAAGTCTCTTTGCAACAGCTTTCTGGAACAAAGACATGTCCACTCTGGAGATACTTTGGGAGCCCTTCTGTCCAGTCAGTGTAATTGTAGATCCCACAACACTTTAATTGTTTCTGGATGGAATCCACAATCTCAGTGCTGCAATGATATGGAAAACTCCAGTTGTATCGGTGGAAAAAGTGATCCTGGCTGCTTTTCAATTGGTAGCATGCTTTGGCAGAGTAGACTTGGGTCATGGCGACCGAGGAAGTTTCCAGGCAGAACAGGACCAGCAGCAAATACATTAGAATTCCTTGACTATAATGAGAACTTCTCACAGGGATGTAGACTGCCAACAACCCAGCTGGGAAAAACAAAGCAGCAGTCAGGATAGCCAGCCAACCTGGCAGAAGGAAGAACTGATTTGGAAAGAAAGCTCCATAGCTTTTGTAGGTAAGGATCACCAATATTCCTCCAAACAGTAATAGCAAGGAAGCTCCCCAAAGAAAGAAACCAACGAAAGTCAGAACAACTTTAGGTAAGGCTCTGTCCCAGGACTCAGTGGCAAGTACCAAGAAAGGATTGAAATTGAGATTATGCCAAATCCTTCTGATTTTACAATATTTCATTATAATCCTATGTACATTCTTCCTTTCCTTTTTCCTCTCTACCTCGCTCCCTCCTTCCAGAAACACCTCCATCTTTAGGCAGGTGCAGATAAGATCCAATCTTGCTCCCCAGTGAGTATCAGTCTGTGTTCTTTATAGTTTTGCAGTCCCCATCCTGCAAAGCTTATGACCCAGGGCTAATGAGAGAAACTGTGTTTGTTCATACCTCACATAAAACATGGTTAGTCCAGTCAGTTTCTTGAATATATCCTAACTGTGGTTCTTTTATAAACCATATTAGGTGGGTTTACAAAGCATTCTCATTTCTGTTTTCTCCTTTTCAATCCCCTTGCCTTTCATTTAAGTGGTGAATTAAAGGGGAATAAACAATTTGGCACATAGTTGAACTGCACCAGCAAAAAGCCTAAGAATCCTAGGATATTTAACGGAAGATAAAAACACATGTTGTAGTTATTGCCCTTTTGTTTTCAGGATGCAACAAGGAACAACAAAAGGAAAGTTGGATTTATCTGACAGTTGTTTATTAGACACACTTGCAATTTTGGGTGAGCAGGTCTTCTCCTGAAAAATACAGGATGTGTGACACATCACTGTGAAAGTAGATTACTAAATATTCTGCAACCGGCTTTCCTTGTAAACTTGTCAGTGGATTAAACCAAACAAACAGAGTACCTGCCTAACTCTTTTCTTATGCCTGGAACAGAAGCTGGCTGTGCAAATGTTAGCGGGTAAGGATTATAACAGGGTAGATTTGTAAAACTCATTGAATCACAGAGTAGTAACTACACTGGCCTACCATGTTTTATGACCCCAGCCCTTAGAATCAGTTTACAGTTCAGCCTGTTGCAAAAACCCAGAAACTTAAATTACATCTGCAAACTGTAGTTAAGTTTGTTAATGAATTCTGAGAAGGGTTAAGATTGTGCAATTTTAAGACAGGAACTCAGCCTGTTGATAGTTGGATTAGACTGGAAGCAGCTAGTTTATAGCTCATGCGGCTATATAACACCAACTGTATTGTTATTATTTACTTTCTGGATTTATATGCCATCTTCCTGTTGGAATACTCACGATGCCTTGTAATTTAAAACAGTGTGCGTACTAAAATATAAAATCCCTTAATAAATACTAGAAAATTAAAATATGAAGTGGCATTTAACAGGTGGGGTAGTTCATTAATTCAATAAGTACATATCTGAATTTTCTACATGAAGATAAAATTTTATGCTTTTAATAGCTAAACCTCATATCTGTTGGAGTCTCCCAAAGTCATTTAAACTGCATCTCCACAAATTCTATCTAAAAGTATGCGGTAATGAATTCAAATATACTTTTTCTTTTAAAAAGTAGCTTGAAAAGGATTGTACTTCCTAGGCCTACCAGATGTCAGCTGCAAAAATGGAGATGACCTGTAGATGGCAGCATATAGGATTTTGTTGCTACCTAATGACCACCTACGTTTTTGTAGTCCACTACTCTGTGCTTTACAATTGCTTCTATATATTTGATATTCTAAAACAAAACAAAAAAATAAATCACCAAATCAAAATCCTGGTAAAATGGAAAATCTGAACTTATGCAGTTGTTGCATTCGAGATCCTGTCAGTGTCAACGATTGTAGGAATAAAACAGTTTCTGTTATCCAAATTGAAGACCTTTCTTGAGCAATAAGCCTCAGTGTTGTAATAGTTTTAAGATAAAATGTATTAAAACAATAAAATGAGCATCTATAACTCTACCACTTCTTCACCATAAAATGTTTTGAAATATAAATATTTGGTTGTTTTGCATTCCTTGAAGTCATGGTGTTTTGAGCTTGAGCCTTCAAATCTTTCTTTTCTTACAGAATTGATAAGATCCCATCGGAAAGAAGAATATATGAAATTTCCCTGTTCTTTTAGTTTCCCCTGTATTTTCTGATTCTTGTTTATCTCATAGTTTTTATTTTGACTTGCCCCCCCCCTTTTTTTAACCAATCTGAGCTGTACCAGGAAAAGAACAGATACAAGGGAGAAATAATATATCACTAGCTTCAATCAGAATAGAGCCAGAAGGGACCTTGGAGGCCTTCTAGTCCAACCCCCTGCTCTCAAGCAGGAGACCCTAAGTGGCTGTCTAGTCTCTTCTTATAAACTTCCTGTTAGATTCGCGCAGGAAGAATAGCCGAGATGTAGGAACGGTTCAGCACCTTTATTTGTGGTTAGCAGTAGTGAATGCAGACTGCCGGCTGGCGGCAGGGAAGCCGCTTTTAAAGGGTTTCCCTGCAGCCTGCTGGCCAGTGACAGTGGTTCAATTTTCCCGCCGCTGACTAAGCCAATCAGCGACGAGTATGCAAATACGTACTCGGTGCGTCAGTACGTAACACTTCCAGTGATGAAACGCCCACAACTGCTAAAGGCAAGCCGTTCCACTGGCTAATTGTTCTCACTGTTAGGAAGTTTCTCCTTAATTCCATGTTGCTTCTCTCCTTGATTAAGTTTCCATCCATTATTTCTTTTCTTGCCTTCTGATGCTTTGGAAAATAAGTTGACCCCCCCCTCTTCTTTGTGGCAGCCTTTCAAATACTGGAATACTGCTATCATGTCACCCCTGGTCCTTCTTTTCTCTAGACTAGCCATACTTAATCATCTTAGTAGCTCTTCTTTGCCCTTTTCCCGAACTCTTAACATATTTTTGTAATGTGGTGACCAAAATTGGATGCAGTATTCCAGGTGTGGTCTTACTAAGGATTTTCAAAGTGGTACTAATACTTCTCATGATTTTGATTCTATGCCTCTGTTTATGCAACCAAGTATTGTATTAGCTTTTTTCTGCTGCTACCGCACACTGCTGACTCATGTTTAAGTGATTGTCTACTAGGACTCCAAGGTCCCTCTCACAGTTACCGTTTTTGATCCAGGTTTCGCCTTATCTGTACTTGTTCCTTTGATTTTTCCTGCCTAAGTGTAAAAGCTTTACTCTGCATGTCCTCAACCACTTTGTGATAATAGGGAAGGTATATATTAAGAAGAAAAGCAATCAGGCTTTGCCCCAGTTCTTATGTTTTCATTCACTGAAACAACAACAAAGCTGGGAGTCAGAAACAGGTAGAAAAAGAGCCCCAGGTTTATTGGCAAATCTTCTCTTTGGGGAAATAATTATATTGTGTCTATTTTCCCCATTTCTCTCTCCTCATAAAACTTAATGAGATATTAACATTTGAGTTACAGCTCTCTTTATAGTTTATTCTATAAGTTATTTGATGACTAAGACAGCCTCCAGAGACATTTTACAGCCCCTCACAGCTCTTCTGGTGAGGACTCTGCTGCTTTCTCTTTCTGAAGAGCACAGGATAATCTTGGCACATTATCAAGCAAGGTGCCTGTCTTTCTAAATATTTTCCTGATACATAATTCACTCAATTCTGACTCTTTGCACCAGAGGTGGGTTTTAGCAGGTTCTGACTAGTTCTGGAGAACCGGTAGTGGAAATTTTGAGTAGTTTGGAGAACCGGTTGCAGAAATTTTGAATAGTCCGGAGAACCGGTAAATACCACCTCTGACTGGCCCCGCCCCCATCTATTCTCTGCCTCCTGAGTCCCAGCTGATCGGGAGGAAATGGGGATTTTGCAGTAATCTTCCCCTGGAGTCGGGAGGGAAGGGAGATTTTGCAGTATCCTTCCCCTGGAGTGCGGTCGGAATGGAGATTTTACAGTATCCTTCCGCTGCCACGTCCACCAAGCCACACCCACCAAGCCACACCACGTCCACCAAGCCATGCCCACAGAACCGGTAGTAAAAAAAATGGAAACCCACCACTGCTTTGTACCTTGTGTGAAACCAAGAGGTGGGGTGAGAGGAGGAGAGCATACGATTGAAATATTGTGCTTTTTCACTGGAAGAGTGAAAAGAATCCTGAAGATCCAACAGAACCTACTGTATATCTTGCAGTGATCACAAAATTGGTGTCCGTTTATGGAATTCTGCAGATCCACTTGTGTGAACTATCACAGTTTTCTTCACTCCTCTGTCATGCACCACTGTCCTTATCTAGCCAAGTTCTCAATTCTTAAAGATGCTTCATTAAAATAGTACTACCTGAACTACCATTCCTTAGGGCAGGGATGCTGAACCTCTGAATCTGCCTGCATTGACTGCAGCTCCTATAATTCATAATTGGTGGCCATTTAGTTGGGACTGATAAGAACTTGCATCTAGCAATCTTTGGAAGACCAATTTTATCCCAACTTTAGTGGAAGGAGCACAGGAAAATGGCTGTGCTATGTGTGTTTTGAATTCAGATCTTAAGATCAGCTTTTAGACGTGATAGCAAAGATGTCTTTCATAGTTACCTGAGACTAGGAATAGCAAGTCCTTGTCAGAATAGATAATACTGGACTAAATGGGAAAAATGGTTGAATTGAATATATAGCAGTTTTCTGTATTCCAGTGGTCAGTTTCATCCAAAGATCACGATAACTTAATTTCAGATTACGTAGGCCCTGTAATAGAGCTCTACTAGTGTATCACAAAGAGAGCAGAGGTGGGTTCCTACCGGTTCTAACCGGTTCTTTAGAGTCATTAGTAGCTCGGCGATGATGTCATGGAGCCAGTTCCGTCGGTGTCTCCGTGGGCGCCGCCATCTTGGATTTTGCTTCTGTGCATGTGCAAAAGCTAATTTTTGCTTCTGCGCATGCGCAGAAGCTATATTTTGATTGCTGCACACACACGGCGCAACCCTGAACGAACCGGCAGCAAAAGGATCCAGAACCCACCCCTGAAAGAGAGGGTAAGCAAGGGGGTTCCTCTTCCTTTCTCTTTTCTCTGCTCTGCTTTTTCTTAATGATATTAGTTCTCTTTCATCTGCTACCTAAGGAAAAACAGTATTCTCTTCAGCCCCCCTCCCATTTATTTATTTAAAATACTCCTTTGTACTTATTTTTGTACTTTCTTTTGATTAATTGTATGCATTTTGTTGTATTACTGTTGTTGTGAGCTGCCCAAAATTGTTTGGAGTCAAGTGACATCCAAATTGAATCAATCAGTATCAGTCAATCCATCAATCAAATAATTTATATGGCCACCTATCTAACCAATGAAACTCTAGGAGCATCATGAGGCCACCAAACACAGAAATTCAAGGTTTTTTATTGGAATATATTAGCTTCCATAATCAACTTTGCTTGTCCTTTTGGCCTGTAAGCATCTTTCTGTAGATACTTTAAACCAGGGGTGGGTTCTGGATCCTTTTGCTGCCAGTTCGCTCAGGGTTGCGCCGTGCGTGCGCGCAGCAATAAAAAATAGCTTCTGCGCATGCGCAGAAGCAAAATCCAAGATGGCGGCGCCCACGGAGACACCGACGGAACCGACTCCGTGACGTCATCGCCGAGTTACTAACGGTTCTAAAGAACCAGTTAGAACCGGTAGGAACCCACCTCTGCTTTAAACAGACATGGTTCTGCTCGCACAGATATGCTCTGATAAACGTAGGCCCTGGCCTAGGAAATGAACGGAAGGATTCTAACTAGCATTATCATAACATTTTTCTGACAAGTCTTTTAGTGTGTATAGAAATATATTGATTCATGTTTACAGTAAGGGCATTCCATCAGGCAGTCAGAAAGAAAAGAGGTAGAGGCATCATCAGTTCTGTGGAGAAGCCAATACACCCAGCTCCTCACTCCAAGAACTGTCACTTGGCAATAAATGTTCCATCAGGTTGAACTAAGAAAAGAAAGGAAGCAATCAGAAGCAGGAATGTGCCATCTCTACTGAGAGTCTTGTAACTTTCAGTCCCTTCAAAATTATAATGATTCAGTTACAGGCCTTTGCATCTAATAAAAAAAAAAACATAAAAGCATACAATCATAGTGAAAGACAAAAAAATAATACAACACAACAACATCTATGGGGATACAATAACATTTTATTCAAACACATTTTTGCTATGTGCTCAAGTTATTACAGTTTAGAAATAAATAATTGTCATAAGACAAGATTTGATTTCTGGATATCTATATTTTTTTAACTATCCATCTATTACCGTACTTGGAAAGATGCTGAGCACAGAAATGGATTCTCCATGCCGTTCTTATTCTTAAGATGTGAATCCCTCAATTTTATGGTCCCAATTAGCAATAGCAATAGCACTTAGACTTATATACCGCTTTACAGTGCTTTACAGCACTCTCTAAGCGGTTCACAGAGTCAGCATATTGCCCCCAACAATCTGGGTCCTCATTTTACCCACCTCAGAAGGATGGAAGGCTGAGTCAACCTTGAGCCGGTGAGATTTGAACCGCTGAACTGCTGAACAGTCAGCTGAAGTAGCCTGCAGTACTGCACTCTAACCACTGCGCCACCTCGGCCCTCAGTGGATTGAAAATCTGATATTACTTGTGGCTTGTGATATATGATTACAAGGAAATACACGGATTCTTTACTCTGTGTGTGTGTGTGTGTGTGTGTGTGTGTGTGTGTATGTATGTGTGTGCTTGCGTATATATGTATATGTGTAAACACACAAACACTTGTATGAGAGCTTCCATTTTGCTTAAAGAGTGATTAAACATATTTCACAACGATAAATAAAGCCCCATGCATACCCTATAATTTGTACACAGTTGTATTTGGAAGTATATATGGGAGACACATATTTTGAACGGCTTGATTATAATTTAAAACAGAAAGGAGAGAGTAAGCAAATATAATACAGAATGTTCAGCAATAATACTGATTGGTGATGGTGAAGTGATGCTTGGCATAGGGGTATTATTAGCAATTCTTACATTGTGGATATTTGGAGGACATGCAGAGCTGTAGAAATAATGTGATAGAAGTATTGCTACTTTGATTAATATTCTTGTTTGCAAATGTAATTATGAACCACAGTTCAGTGTTGCAAGAACACCCTCACATGTTCTTTCATTTCAATTTTCAGTTATCCTAATGGCAGCTATGATAATTGAAATAAAGATGGGTACTGATGGGTATGGATTAACAAAAGAATATGGCTGTTTCTCTAAGCTATCCTTGTAACAAACCACACTATATTTGGCTTTGAATGGCTGGGATAGCACATTATATTGTGCCATCATGTACTGTACTTTAATGTGATACATGAACACAGCCTTTGTGGTTTGCAATCTACAGTTGTGAATTAACATTACATGGGAACATGGTCATTTATTAAAACAAGTATGAGTTTTGGACAATCTGCAAATCCAGTCAGTGAGAAACCAGGTAGTTTAAAATGGAAGTGAAAATTGTTCAATCGTTTTCTTGTGCTTACATTGATGGAGAAGAGAGAATGTGTGTAATTCAGGTAAATGAAGAATGCAGTCATAATTCTATACAATTGAATCAAGGAAAGTGGTTTCCCCTGCAGTGTGCATGTCAGAAAATTAGAGTTGCTACATTGCCACAAAAGGTACACATCCAATCCATTCTGAGTTCCGTTGACTCTTATCTGCTACCAATTGAGTGTTGAACTTTAGATTTTTCTGTATAATCTTGAATAAATTTTCTATGGTCCTGATTCTTTGACAGGTTTTAATCCATATTCAGCTACAATACACCTTGTTTCATGTATCCTGCCTCATTGGAGCAGGGAATGCTACATATGATATCTTAAGCTCATAAATAAAGGCAGAATATAAATTTCCCCAAACTTTTTAAAAAGACTTCTTTTGAACAAAGTTAGGATATCAAAGATATATGTGGGAAGAAATATTTTGGGGGATAGCCCCCAAGTTACACCTGAGTCTAGTTCTATTACAAAAAGTAGTGGAAAGTTTCAGCTTCTATTCCATCTTTGGTTTGGTTTTTGAGGTAATGTTGATTTTCCTGTCATTCTTGTCAGAGCTATTTTTGTCATACACTGAGATTTTATAGTCCCAGTTTATTGAATTAGATTGGGAGAGAGGGGAATCTAGGCGAAACATTAAATTAGAATAGTCTCACAATTTCTTTTCCTGTGGCAGATCATTTGAACATGATTAATGTTGTCCTGTTTTCTCTAAGTTTGTTTCTGCATATGAAATGATGGCTGAAATTCAAATGGAAATGTAATCATTAATATTGCTTAGATAAAATATTTAGTGATATATTGCTGAAAGCACAATCCTTCAAGTTAATAAAACAGCTAGCATGATGAGGTGGGGTTTTTTTGCATTTACTTTTATACCAATTTAAGATAAAGTGTGAAATGTTTGATGGGAGACAGAAGGTCAAATAGTTCATTAACATAAACTGGATTTGCTTTAGAGCTTCCTTAGCCTTATTTTATTCATAAGAAAGATATTATAAATGACATCTGGACTGATTCCAGATGTTATTTCTGAGCACTACTGGAGAATGTTGATATAACTTTGAAGGCAACCAATCGGGCATTTGAAAACTATATATGTATATGTATATGTATGGTATGTATATATTTATATACACATACACCAAATATATGTCCTCAGGTAACAAAAAGACCCACTAATTCTATTCTATTCTTTTCTTTTCTTTTCTTTTCTTTTTATTTTCTTTTCTTTTCTTCTTTTCTTTTCTTTTTTTCCCTTTCCTTTCCTTTTTTCTTTTCCTTCCTTCCTTCCTTCCTTCCTTCCTTCCTTCCTTCCTTCCTTCCTTTCCCCCCCTTTCTTTCACAATTTATAACTGCCCATCTCCCTCCCTCTTCTTATGGACTAGGCATCTAGTCCATAAAAGTAGAGCTTCACTAGGTACCTTAACACAAACTAACTTTCAAAGATACATGACAATTTTTATGAAGTATAATAGTTTTACATTTCTCAGCTGAGAATTCTGTTTAGCATTCATTGAAGTTGAAATATCCATTGAAAGCACTAAAAATTAGCCATATCCATCATTGGCAACATGATTTGGGCCTCTAAGGGTATCTTAATTAGAACAGCAATCCTTACATTGATGTAGCTTCAGGTGGCATTAGAAACAATTCTAACCGGCTATGCAAAGCCAATGTTTCATGAGAATTTATGTAACAAATGAAATTTGGTTGTGGTGCTAAATCAGAGCCGTGGTAATACAGCTTATTCTCTATTATTATGTTGGAAAGAAACACAGAGAGAAAATAGGGTTTAATAGAAGCAGGTAATATGGTTGCCTGACATAGCCACAAATAATACATAAGTTAAACATTTTGTTTCTATTTCTTTCCAATTCCTGATAAAAAATGGCCTGGCTATGTTCAAATTATACACATGAGAACAGGCTTACGTGAGGGGGAAGGTGTTACAACTCAATCTATTTATGAATATGAATGAATATGTCCATAATTGCCCAGTGTATTTTAACAACGATATAGAATAGAAGTATGAGGAGCTTACAATTTACCGTACATTTCTTATTCTTGGAGAATTAATGACAGGAAGAAAATGGATTGAAAAAGGTAGATGCAAAAGTAACATTATATAAATATGAGAAAATATAGTTGCATATCCTTAAGTAATTTATTTCACGTAAACAAGTATATAAGCTGTTAAAATATAGCTTTTCATATCCAAAAGTAGATTTTGAGGGAAAAATAAAGAAAGGATTGTGTTACAATACTGATGGTTTATATAAAGTTTGTGTTTAAGGGAATGCTAGAAAGACCCATTTTAGAACAATGGATTGCTGATGTTTTGTTTGACATTATCAACATTTCAGCCAGATTTTATTTTTCTGATAAAGAAGCAAGGAGAATAACTTTTTGGAACTGTTGAATATATAAATTAATTTACAGGCATTTTGTAAAAAACTATATATTCTTATGATCACTATTAGCATTATAGTTTCTTTGTATCTTAAAGCATAACTCTTCAAAAAAGCAAGTATTGTAAAAATAGATATTTCTTAAAATGTTTGCTCCTTTTACAGAAAATCGTCAGGCAATATAATCATTTTATTATAAATCTAGAGCATGAATTACTGTAATCAATTTTTTTTTAAAAAAAAGCCTCATTCCTTTGCTCAAGAGTAATCTGCAAAAAACAACAACAACAACCCAAATATTGAATATATAGTGTGCTTCCTGGTTCATGTGAAGGAAATATCTAGGAAGACAGGAAATTTGTGACCAAGATCTGGCTTAAATTATTAATTTCTGCTAGCTTCTTTCATGGTAAATCTTTAATTAGTACAACTCTAGAGAAGCTCATAATCACAGTGGGAAAAACAGGAAGGCAAATGAGCAAAAAATCTCAGTGAAACCATGGAACCTCTGATAAAATAGTAAGGGTATTTTTCTGCCACCTAATACACCTCTCCCCTGTCAAATGCAAATGAATGCTTCCTTCATATGAAATAGGAAGTAACTTTTATAGTGAGTCTCCAAAATTTATCTTCCAAATTGTCAGGAAGGAGGCAGTCTCTCAATGGGTTCCGTAGAGGCCAGGGACTGATAGAGTGGGTTATAGACATGAGTAATTAGTTCCAGTAGAAGTTCAAGTCCAAAATATTTTGTATCAGAATAGAGCTGGAAAGGACCTTGGAGATCTTCTAGTCCAACCCCTGCTCGAGCAGGAGATCCTATACCATTTCAGACAAATGGCTGTCCAGTCTCTTCTTAAAAACTGCCAAAGATAAACATCTGAAGGCAAGCCGTTCCATTGGCTAATTGTTCTCACTGTTAGGAAGTTTCTCCTTAATTCCAGATTGCTTCTCTCATTGATTAGTTTCCATCAGTGGTGGGTTGCTCCCGGTTCTGCCCGGTTCTTAGAACCGGTAGCGGCGGCGGCAGGAGGCTCCGCCCACCTGCCCGGAACGCTTCTGCGCATGTGCAGAAGCATCACGCGTGAGCGCAAACCGGTAATAAAGGGTTTTAGAACCCACTACTGGTTTCCATCCATTGTTTCTTGTCCTGCCCTCTAGTGCTTTGGAAAATAAGTTTACCCCCCCCCCCCCGTTCTTGTGGCAGTCTTCAGATACTAGAATACTGCTATCATGTCACCCCTAATCCTTCTTTTCTCTAGACTAGTCATACCCAAATCCTGCAATCGTTTTCATATGCTTTAGTTTCCAGGCCTTTAATCATCCCAGTTGCTCTTCTCTATACTTTTTCCAAAATCTCAAGATCTTTTTTGTAATGTGGTAACCAAAACTGGATGCAGTATTCCAGGTGTGATCTTACTAAGGTTTTATAAAGCGGTACTAATACTTCACATGATTTTATTTTATTTTGAGCCAAATGACATTTAAGGAGGAGGAGCCACCTGCTCTAGACTCTTTTTTCAAAGTCTGCCTCAACAGAGGGATATGCTTTGATCTTGTACGCCTGATAAAAGTGGAAGAAGGAATCCAAATGGCTGCCTGATGCCTTTTTTTGAAACGGAAACGTTTGTTCAAATGGCTCAGAAATTGAGCTTCTTCTAACACACTGAGCTACAACCCTCATTGGCATAGGCAGCATCTGAAACTAGAAATATTCAGCTCCTAGAAAAGTCGGAAGAAGACATTTTTATTCTGCTTTCTTCAACATTTTAGCAAACTGGATGTGTGCAAGGACTCCTTGATGTACGACTGCAATTGAGCCCAAAATTTCTATGGCTAGGTGAAACATTTGTTAAGTGAGTTTTGCCCCATTTTACAACCTTTCTTGCCACAGTTGTTAAGCGAATCACTGCAGTTGTTAAGCTAGTAACCCGGCTGTTAAGCGAATCTGGCTTCCCCATTGACTTTGCTTGTCAGAAGGTCACAAAAAATGATCATATGATCCCAGGACACGGCTACCGTCATAAATAAGAGTCAGTTGCCAAGCATCTGAATTTTGACCGCATGACCATGGGGATGCCGCAATGGTCTTAAGAGTGAAAAATGGTCATAAGTCACTTTTTTCAGTGCTGTTGTAACCTCAAACAGTCACTAAGTGAATTGTTGTAAGTTGAGGGCTACCTGTATTTGATATAGCCTGCATACCTCTAGGTCAGTGATAGTGAACCTTTTTTGGTTCACGTGCCAAAAGGGGGGGGCAGGGGGTGCGCGCACGTGCCCACACCCATAATTCCACGCACCCCCCCGCGCATGTGCATGTGACACCCCCACCGCTCCCGGCACGCGATGGCACGCCCGTTTTTCTCGCTCACCAGGCTTCAGAGCCTTTCTAGGAGCCTGGGGAGGGCAAAAACAGCCTTCCCCACCCCCCCGGAGGCCCTCCAGAGGCAGAAAATGGCCCGTTTGCCAACTTCTGGTTGGACCGGAAGTCACGTTTTTTTGCTCTCCCCAGGCTTCAGAGCCTTTCTAGGAGTCTAGGGAGGGCAAAAATGGCCTCCCCCCCCCGGAGGCCCCCCGGAGGCCGGAAATGTTCCATTTGGACAGGAAGTCCCATTTTTTTGCTCTCCCCAGGCTTCAGAGCCTCTCTAGGAGCCTGGGGAGGGCGAAAACGGCCTTCTCCACCCCCCCGGAGGCCCTCCGGAGGCCAGAAATGGCCCGTTTCA
>QLTV01000217.1:520130-530578 GCA_003457575.1 Thermophis baileyi
CGGGACTTCCAGTCCAACTGGACGTCGGCAAACGGAATGTTTCTGCTCCGGAGGGCCTCCGGAGGGGGTGGGGGTGGGGAAGGCCATTTTTGCCTTCCCCAGGCTCCTAGAAAGGCTCTGGAGCTTGGGGAGAGCAAAAAACGGGCCTTCCCCACCCCCTCCAGAGGTTGGAAACAGCCTGTTTCCCAACTCCCAGTGGGCCCAGAAGGCCCAAAAATCAGCTGGCCGGAGCGCAAATGCACGCCGGACCTGAGCTCGCGTGCCCATCAATATGGCTCCGCGTGCCACTTGTGGCATGCGTGCCATAGGTTCGCCATCATGGCTCTAGGTTCTGTAGTTTCCTTTCCAGGGAATGAAAAGTTTCAGGGAGGGCAAGTTGAAATCTTTCCGTTCTCTGTGAAATGAAAGAAAACTGTTTTTGAGAATGATCGATATATCTAGTCTTAAGATCACCATCCTTGTTAAATATACATAGATTATTTTATATAGTACCTCAGAGATTTGCCTTGCAGAGGTAATTGCTACCCAAGATATAACTTTAAATGATAACGTCCGTAGGGAAATTTAACATAAAATGCAAATCGAAGCTTCATGGTAGCTTTCAAAACCACAAGGATATGGATATATATCCTGATGGATGAGATATATTCCCAATGATTAAATGAGGGAGTTATAAAACTGCTATTGAAGAACTTCTCTTGAAGTCCAGGAGTTTTGTCAACTACAATTCAATTTCAAACGCTACATTTCTGGGAAGATGGTCAAAAACAGATCACTCCATTATAAGTGGATACTTTGTGCTACAGAGTAGTCTGGCTGCCAGCAGTTGCTAGTTCGTTTAGTTCACGCACTATCCAGGGTGCACCACAAGGAGGCGAACTAGTTTCAAACTTCACAAAAAAGGTGCCAGGCTTTGAACTACTACATCAGCAATTGATAATCCTGAATAGGATTCGCACCTCACATGGTTTCTGCCAGGACTCTCTGTAGAAATGGCGCATAGTATCCTCCCCTCGGTGTGACTGCGAGGTCCCACGTCAAACTGTAGAGCGCATTGTGACCGGATGTAAGCTGAGGGCATATACTGGTCCAGTATCTGATTTTTTTAATGTAAATAAAGTTGCACTTCGGTGGTTAGATGGCTAGATACCTAGACATTGGTATTTGAACATAGATCTTTTTAACATTTATATTTTATTGTGTTTTACCAATCTAGATGAAATGTTAATATATACTGTTGGTCCATGTATGATTCCATATGCTAAATAAATAAATACTTTGTGCTACCACTACAATAATTAGGTTTTTTTTAAACAGGAAACTGTCTGGGAATTAAGGCCATACCAGCAGTGAAATCTACTTACCTTCCCTACCGGTTCGGAAGTGCGCGTGTGCGCTTTTTCACCCTCTGCGCATGTGCAGAACGCTTTGTGCATGTGCAGACACTTTGCGCATGCGCAGAACGCTTTGCGCATGCGCAGAGGGTTAAAAACAAGAAAATGGCGACGTCCGGGTAGGTGGGCGGAGCCTCGCGCTGCCACCACTACCGGTTCTCCAAACCACCAGCGGCCGCCGCTACCGGTATGCCCAGACTGGGCCGAACCGGTAGCATTTCACCCCTGGGCCATACCCCTAAGTAGAATTCTGAAATGATACTGATGACTTTTGGCAAATTAGGCATAAATATAGGCCTCTCTCAGACTTACAGAGACCAAGGAATCTGATTGGTGGAAAGCTACTTTGATTGTAATTGAAATTCTTGAATGTCTTTCAAATCCAAGCTGGATCTCTAATCCTCCCTCTCCTTGTTTGGAATCACAAAAAACCTTCTTGTTGAGACTAACACTATTTCTGATATTGAATTGGATGACTTATGACTTTCGAAAGAGTTCTTGTTTTATTTTTGTGAGATACAGGAGGCATCTCAAGGTTTTCTGGCAAACAGTATGCGATAGCCCAAACACATATTTAATGCCAATTATTGTGATTTTGAAGTTAATCTGGCAGGAAGAATACTTGTGGATACTTCCTTCAGATAATTCTACCAGAACAGAACTGCTTTAGAGGATGCCAAGATGCAAGGCTTAGGATAATATTTGCTTTTAGGCCCAGGCAGCTTAGGAACTCTGAAATCTCTGAGGGGGCTGAAGACTGAGGAAAAAATCCTGTTGGGATGAAAGGAAAGAACAGAGCATTTAAATGTTGTCTTTTTTCTGTATGCTGTCTGCCTGCCAGTGAAGAGGAAGAAGAAACATTTAGTTACTCTGGACTAAATTTGCTGCTGCAAAAAGTTAACTGTGTAGCAACCAGGGGTGAAATCCAGCAGGTTCTGACAGGTTCTGGAGAACTGGTAGCGGAAATTTTGACAGGTTCTGGAAAATACCACCTCTGGCTGGCCCAGAGTGGGGTGGTAATGGAGATTTTGCAGTATCCTTCCCCTGGAGTGGGGTGGGAATGGAGATTTTGCAGTATCTTTCCCCTGCCACGCCCACCAAGCCATGCCCACCAAGCCACACCACGCCCACCAAGCCACACCCACAGAACCGGTAGTAAAATAAATTGGATTTCACCACTGGTAGCAACAATTAAAAACAAAACCTTATTCTTTTTAGTAAAATCATAATTAGGAGAGATAGTATTTAAATTCTTACTGTTTAATAGGTCCCCATTGAAACCACCAGAGCTCAGGAAAAAAATGCTTCTAAAGTTATTTTTTTTTCCATAGATTTTGAATTTAGCTGTTTCTTCCTTGCATCACTCACAAAATATAACCAAAATTACTAAAATTAAAGACGTACATTCTTCAATTGTATGTTGACTATGGACTTCTCTGAGATTAGGCAAATCTGTTACTGTACTAAAGTTTTTCTTTTCTTTTCTTGGACAACCAAGAAAGCTATCACCTTGAACAAAAGCAGGATAAAAAGAGATGATGCAGTGTCTGGAATGAAGGTTCTCAAGTACATTGTAACTGAATGTTCTCTACTGGAACTGTTATTTGAATGCAAAATTGGGAAACATTTAGGCTGAGTTTAAAAGGAGCTTGATGATTCTCCATGTAGACCTCCAGAGGATCTTACAATCATGGAAAGGTAACGATTGAACAGTCTTAGAAGAAATGGCATTTTACTTTTTATTATATTTATATTTAATAAAATTTGTATGCCGCCCAACTCCCGAAGGACTCTGGGCGGCTCACAACACATGAATAAAAAGACACCAATAAAAAACATGATAAGTACAATTTAAAAATATATCAATAAAACATTTACACATACATACATGGGCCAATCCATCGGTTATTGGCCCCAGACCTGCCGGAAAAGCCAGGTCTTAACGGCTTTACGGAAAGCCAGTAAGGTGGGGGTAGTACGGATCTCGGGGGGGAAGTTGGTTCCATAGAGTCGGTGCGGCTACAGAGAAGGCCCTCCCCCGCGGAAGTTTTGAGAAAGGAGATGGAGAATTAGAATTGAAGAGGAACTCTGATGCACAGTATTATTTTATTTTTCTTGGTCAGAGGAATTTTGAGGACAGGGAAGCCCTCTTGAAATTCCTTTAATAAAAACCTTCTTAAATTTGTGGTAAAAAACAATCCCACAAATACATTTTTAGATGAGAAGAAAGGTAGGCTGGAAAAAGAGTAGAGTTTGCATGTTTGAGAGACTAGGCCTCAGCCAACTGGTTCTGATTTAGCTTTGATGGGAGATTCAAGATTTAAAAAGGGCATGATTCAATTCATGTTTGCAATATGGGATTTTATGGTGAACTAATTTTAAGTGAGCTGCATTGAAATCAGTTCAGAAAACAGTCTGGCTATAAAAGTCAAAATGCCTAAACTTCCTGTCAGAATAAAATGGAAATAGCAAGAATGGTAGACTTTGTAGAGTTTAACCCTGACTATTTGTGGCTTATTACCTTCAATGGTTTTTATTGTTGTTTTTGATCCCTTCAAGTCAGTATTGACTCCTGGTAACTACCTGGACAATCCTTACAGGGTTTTGACAAAATTTCAGAAGTGGGTTGCCATTACCTGCTTTTCTAGGGCTGAGAGAGAACTGGCTTTGTGCCTTAGGTGGGATTAGAACTCAAAATTTCCAGGCTTCTAGCTTTAAGCAGTACACCAAATTCCTTTAAAGATTTTGCCATAATAAAAAAATTGAAATAAAAACATTGCCTGGCTTTCTTCCAATAATGGGGAGATAGTTTATTATTATTTTCTTGCATAGAGGTTAGCTTTATGAACCTGATTTTACTTCCAGGTCTAGTCAAGAGATCTCAGATTCTCCTGCCATGTATTCCTCTACCCATCTTGACTTCAAGTCCATATATCCTTGGTTGCATTTTAGAAGATTTTGAAGATCCATTTATTTAATAAAGAAGATTGATTGGTGGAAATGGCTATTTGGAGATGCTGTGAATGCCAGTTGTATGTCTGTTGATTGTAAATTGCATTGGCAAAGGTAAGCAGCAAGTACGGTAGGTTTAGCCTTTTATACTTCTACAATATTTTCATTCTGATTGTAACTATTACAATGTATATTGATTTTATTTTTGTGTAATTTTAACTGTTATTTGTATTTGTTAAGTTTTACAGTGGTTGGACTGTGCCTGGGTGGGGGAGTGTGTTATCAACATATTTTTTGTTTGAATTAACTAGGCGCAACCATGCTTAGACTCTTAGCCCAAACAAGGTGTTGGCAGAAACTTTGCTTCTTTTTAATGTTCTTGCTTCATCCCTTTCCCCAATGATTGTATTTTCAACTGGTCATTCAGAGCAGGAAAGATTTGGGTGATTGATAGTATTGGTTGCATAGGCAGATAACCTATCTGGTATAAGAGAAGAAAATTCAAGAGTTTCTGTAGGAGGCAGATAGAACTTAAAGCAGAAATGCTAAAGTACAGTGGTTAAAAAAATAGCATGAAGGCTGAGAAATCTGTGAAAACGTTTTCTTCTCTATTTTCTACAACAACATTTCAGAATGTCACTTTTACATTTTTTTTCTTCTATGTATTCACAGAAAATATAATCATAATCAGAAAATGTGAACCATAACACTCCCTAAAGTGCAGGCAGGTGTGAGACAAAACAGGCTCAGAGATATTTTAATTGTAAATATGATACATAACCTTGCCTTTAGCAAAATAGTAGACAGTATTACACAAACATTAGCAAAGGATTCCAACAACAGATGGTCTGCCTTGTTGCTATAGAAAGCTTGAGTTTCCAGGAAAGACATGTCAAACAAAACTTACAACTGAAAAGGGATTCTAAAAAGGATGTGTTTTCTTTATTCACACAACTTTACTATTCAATTTGTAAAGCTTGCCTTAGGGATTTAGGCCCTGACTCCCATGGAAGGGAATGAGGATTGAAATCCCTAATTGGATGATTTGCTATTTCAGGATGGATCAACACAAATTCATGCAGAAATGTGAGATCAACACTGCAACATTATTCAAACTTATATGGGAGTAAATTGTATTTAATTCAATGGAATCTGAATTTATTAGACATGAAAATAGAGATGAAATGTTTAGTAGACATGCCATATATAGATTTATCCTAGTGACTGAAACCCTATGAATTCTTATGTGTAAGTCCCCCATGTGTACAGTACAACTTGCTTCCAAGTAAATACGTAAAACTATGTTGTAAAGCTGTAACACATAGTGGTCACTTCTAAAACTTAGCCAGCACGATTTCATAATTCTTATCGTTCTTCTTCCCCAAATACAATGTAAAAACAAAAGGTTCTTCCTTCCCATGCTACATTTAGTAACTGCTTAAGAAAATATAAGTGTTAATCTGTCCATATGAACTTTATCTATTCTAACTGATTCTAAGAAGATCAGATTTGAGAAGGCCCTATGAGTAGTTCAATATAATATGTAAATATGTTATCAATGAACAATTTGTGGTTTTATCATTATCTTTTAATTTATGTTTTGCTGATTTTATTCTCGTTTCTTTAATTGTTGTGAGCTGCCCAGAGGCTTTTAAGAAGACACTGGACAGTCACTTTTTGGAATGTTATAGAGCAGTGGTTCTCAACCTTTCTAATACCGCGACCCCCCCGTGACCCCCCCGCCACCATNGCTACCCCTGCCCCCTCCCCGCACGGGATGAGGTGACAAAGGGGGCATAGCACCAGGGGTGAAGTGCTCCCGGTTCAGGCTTGTCTGCGGGTCGCCGGACAGCTGATAGCGAAGGAAACGGGAGACTTCACCTGGATGCCGCCATTTGGGTTCTTTTTACCCTCTGCGCATGCGCAAAGTGTTCTGCGCATGCGCAGAGGGTAAAAGAACCCAAATGGCGGCGTCCAGGCGGGTGGGCGAAGTCTCCCGCTTCTGTCGCTACCGGCTGTCCGGCGACCCGCAGGCACAGCCGAACCGGGAGCATTTCACCCCTGCAGTGACGGTGGCACCAAGATGGCGGGCTAATGTGCGCAGCGACCCCTGTGAAATGGTTGTTCGACCCCCAAAGGGGTCGCGACCCACAGGTTGAGAACCGCTGTTATAGAGCTTCCTGCTTGTGTAGGAGATTGGACTAGATTACTTTCAAGTTCCCTTCCAACTCTGTTATTCTATTATTAAGAGTCAGGGGGCATACAAGTTTAATAAATTATTATTTTATAAAATACTGTCAATAAGAATGCAATTCCACATACACAAATGTAGGAACAGTTCCCATTGAAATTATTTCCCCAAGAACAAGTATAGAACTGCCCTGTGATTGTTGTTTTAACAATTCAGAAGATCATTGGTGGGATACACCCAACTGGGTTCACACACAAAACTAATCCCAAGGTTTTTAACTATAGTTTGTTCAATAAGCCATGAATGAGTTTACACATTCCATTATTTGTAGACCATAATAACAATACATTAAATTACAAACCCCCCCCCCAATTAATGATATAGCATTCTGTGTGAATCTGGTTGGAATAAAAAGAAAACATGGATTTGAATTAGTCATTATCTTCCAAAATTAGTAGCAATACAGTAATAACCCAGAGTCTGAAATTTATCTAGATCGATGTGCTTATGCATAAAAGGGGGAAAAGGCTTCTGTGTTTTTAATAACTCTGTGGAAAACGGAATTTCAGCGGATGCACTTTGCTATGCAAATTACTGGTCTGTGCAATTTTTAAAGGCACAGAAGCTCTGACCTTTTTTGTACCTGAGCTTAATGCCAAGTATAATTGTAAATGGTTGCTGTCTCTGAACATTTTGGATTTATACTATTATATAAACTGGCCTTTTCAAAAGAAAGTAAGGAAGAAAAAAAACCCTGGACATCTCCTTGTTTTTCTCATCGTTAGGGGCATTTGACTAAAATCCATTACTAATGATAACAAGCCTGAGGACAGGTATTGGCAGTTGTGGGAGTTTGTTGACAATTATCTTATCTGACAAAGGTCATTCTCGCCTTAGAATAATAGAAAAAGAAGGGACCACTTAAGCCATCAAATCCAATTGCCTATTCAGAGCAGGAATCCTAATTAAAGCATACAGATAGATAGCTAACTAGCTTCTCTTAGAATGCAGTCAATAAAGGGGAGTCCACCACATTTCTGAATAATAGGGTCTACAGTTGAGCTGCTCTTTCTATTAACAAAGATTACATAGGGGAAACACTTTCCAATATTTATGTTAGAATATGAATGAATTAGTATTTCTTTCATTCTAAATCATGGTTTATGGCTAGGATCGCGTGGTTAGGATGCTGTGTTGACAATCAGCAAACCCGCATTTGAGATCCGAGTGCTGCTCTGTGACAGAGTGAGCTCCCATCATTCGCTCCAGCTCCTGGCAACTTAGCAGTTCAAAAGTGTGCAATCGCAAGTAGATAGGTACCACTTCAATGGGCACATCAACGGGAACATGAAATGATCCCAAAATTGGGTGTCCCCTGGGCAACGATAATATCACTAGCTGATCCTTTCAACCCAGAAGCGCCTTAGGAGCTTCCAACATGAATGTGATGGTTTATGGCTTTGTATGGTGAACCCACTTATTTGTGGATTGTTTAACAAACTATGATTTAAAATGTGTCAACCCAATCTATTGATGCTCTAGGTTAGTTATCTATACATTTTAGGTGTGTAGATAGCAATAGCACTTAGACTTATATACCGCTTCATAGTGCTTTACAGCAATCTCTGAGCCATTTACAGCATCAGCATATTGCCCCCAACAATCTGGGTCCCTATTTTACCAACCTTGAAAGGATGGAAGGCTGAGTCAACCTGAGTCAACCAGCCTGAGCCCATCAGGATTGAACTCCTGGCAGTAAGCAGAGTCAGTCTGCAATACTGCATCCTAATCACTTGTTTTAGAAAGTGATAAACACAGCATCTCTCTGCTAGCAATTAAAGAAGTCACATTCTTTTTAAGCTTCCATATTTGCTTGAGAAAATATGATGCTGCTGTAAATACCATCTTAATGAACTGATTTCTAAAACAAATTGTGTATACTTTCAGACTTACACACAACCTGAAGTTGCTCATATGAGGTCTGAGACATTCCTTCATTTTTAAAAGATGCACAATCCTAGAAAATAGCTCACCTTAAAGTATAGATTATCTTGATAACTCTCAAGTGTTCAAAATATTATGGACAAGGATTCAGGAGTTAAAACTGTTCATTTATTTCATTTTTATGTTTAACCAAGGTTTATACCCTTCCCCAAGAGCACTGTGACTGGAAATATAACAGAGCCCTTAAAATTCCTTGCTTAAACATGAAATTGTCCTGAAACCATATTCCTACCCTCTGTTTCTCTCTTGCCTAGAATGAAAAGCTTGAAAAAATATAATATTAGTAAAATCTCAATGTAATGGACTAATAAGGGGAGCAAGTTGCCCATTATTTCCATTTGTTTGTGAAATATAAAAGTAATAATTCCACCAATTTATTTCTTGTATAATAGCATTATTATGTAAATAACTGCATAATAAAACCTAAAGGTAAAATTAACCTAAGGCTAACTGCTTCATCCACTATTCTTTAGCTGCAATTATATTGTCTCTTCTTTCTGAGAGATGTTTGTAAGCTTGGTCCGCTTTATTCACAGTGCACCCACTAAAAGGAGGCTCCTTAAATAGGGATTTTACTGTAAATTTAAAGACACAGAAAATATCAATCTGGGTTTCCTAGAAACTCCACCAGGGGTGGGTTCTAACTTACCTCGCTGCCAGTTCGCTTCCTCCCGCGGCTGCGTGGCTGCGCCTCGTGGGCGCACGCATGCACTTCACGCGCGTGCATGTGCAGTGCCGAAAAATAAAAAAAATCCAACCCCTCCCTGAAAACAAGATGGCAATGCATGCACAGTGCCAGAAACTTGGCTTCTGCGCATGCGCAGAAGAAAAAAAAATCCCCCCCCCTCATTTTTTTTCCAAAAAAAAAATAAATCCAAAAAAAGAGAAGGCGGCGCCCACGGACCCGCGCCGACCAAACTGGATCGGTGACATCATCGTGATGTCACCAGCGGCTAAAAACAAGATGGCGATGCATGCGCAGTGCCGGAAACTCGGCTTCTGCGCATGCGCAGAAGCCCCCCCCCCTCATTTTTTTTCCAAAAAAAAAATAAATCCAAAAAAAGAGATGGCGGCGCCCACGGACCGGCACCGACCGAACCGGCTCCGTGACGTCACTGTGATGTCACCAGCGGGTCGCTACCAGTTCGGGCGAACTGGTCCGAACCGGGAGGAACCCACCTCTGAACTGCACAGTGATCCTGAGTTTTTAGGAACATCCCATTTCAGCGAGGAAAGTTTTAGAAGGATCTGTTTTGCTACAGACCAGTCCACATCTCTTTGAAGAGGCTAACTGGAATCTGAATCACATGCTCAATCCTTCATACTTCTAATAAAAGATAGGAATATTGGAAATACAAAATAAATAATCCTTCATTCTGAAAAATCAATCTGAAAAGCAGATTGATTTGATGAGTATCCAACAGACATTTGGCAGACGAGCTGACCTTTAAATTGAATCAGATCAACCCTATTATAGCATTTACATGAGACTTCCCTTCCAAGTACCTTTGCGCTATCTTTTCAAGATGAGAAGATTCATATTGTACCAAAACCTGAAGCTTTAGGAGATTAGTACCAATGATTGATGATGATGTATTTGATGGCAATGTTATCTAAATATTATATAAGAAGAAAGAATGAACACTCTGCTTTTGATTTTACTGTAGGATTGCTGAGGAAAAAATAGGCAATCATTAGGATGATTGTCATCACTTCAGTAGAAAATTGGAATTGTCAGGAAAATAGCACCAAAGAAATGTTACCAATAAAGGAGAATATTTTAGTTCATGATTGAAATGAGGGGTCCTTGGTGCTCTTTTTGATTGTTATTTTTTTCCATTATTATTATTAATCATCGCACAGTCAGCCAGATGTTCAGACTGGGTTTGGCATTTTTTTCTTTTTTT
>QLTV01000217.1:544448-558954 GCA_003457575.1 Thermophis baileyi
CATCTTACTGAAGACTGGCAGCTCCGGGTCATCTCTCAGCCGTTGCGTGCAGGGAAAAACCTTGCAAAATGCAAAGTAAAGAAAAACTTCTCGTGAGTGCGAGGCAATTAACAACTTCTCGCCCTCGCAAGAAATTTTTCTTTACTGTGCAAGGTTTTTCCCTGCACGCAATGGCTGAGAGACAACCTGGAGCTGCCACTCTCCGGTAAAATGCGCGTCTCGCAGTGGGGTGCAATTTGGGGGTGGCAGGTGGGGCAGGGGATGGGGGGGGCAACTTGGCAAGCTTTGCAGCCTCATGACTACAAAGGTTGCCGGGCCAGCTTCCCCTCTCCCTGCCAGCCAGCGACTTCCGAAGCCACTGGCATTGCATGCAGATGCTGCACTGGGACTGATAGGGGCAGCAGCAGCCCTCTCCCATCTTTCTCCAGCTGGGCGGAAAAAAAGGAGGGGGACTTCACAAACAAAAGAGAAGAGTGGGAAGTGGGAAGGGAAGGGATTGGGAAGAATGAGAATGAGGAGGGCTTTCTGGCTCAGGGAAGGCTCAGAGTCCGGAATCCAGAGTGCACCTTTCCACTTTTCTCTTGCGGCGCTTTTATTTCCAAAGCCCCCCTCCAGTCCAATCTCTTTCCCTAAAAATGGAGCTTTTGGTCCGAAGCAGGCGGTGTGAAACGAAAGCAAGATTTAAAGGAAACAAAGTTGAGCTAGTTTGTAAGGAAAACAAGTACTGTCAAGTTTCAGTGCAAGCCATACTAGTATTCCAAACTAATGAGTCTTAATGTCTGGTTGAAATGGGTAGTACTTACATTTAAAGAAGAAAAGCATAGTTCAGACTATTGCTATGATTTTTTGCTCCTATATTCTGTTGTTTAGGTATACATTTTGTTAATGTAGAAATTTTACTTACAGCCTATTAAACAACAGAGCTAGCTGTCTGCCTGCAATCATGTGTATCTATTAGGAGTAAATCCCACTGAAAGAGAGTAGCCTTACTGCCAAGTAAACTTTTTTAAGGATAGTCCCCTTCTTCCCTTCCCTTAGGCTTTACGTAGATGAAAGATGAAGGAAGGAAGGAAGGAAGGAGAGAAAGAAAGAAGGTAGGAAGGAAGGAAGGAAAGGAAGGAGGGGAGGGGAAGGAGGGAGGGAGGAAGGAAGGAAGGAAAGGAAAGAGAGAGAGAGAGAGAGAGAGAGAGGAAGGAAGGAAGGAAGGGAGAGAGAGACAAGAAAGAAAGAAAGAAAGAAAGAAAGAAAGAAAGAAAGAAAGAGAAAGAAAGAGAAAGAAAGAAAGAAAGAGAAAGAAAGAAAGAGAAAGAGACAAAGAAAGGGAGAGAAAGAAAGAGAAAAAGAAAAGAAGGAAGGGAGAGAGAGAGTGTGTGTGTGTGTGAGAGAGAGAGAGAGACAAGAAAGAAAGAGACAGAAAGAGAGAAAGAGGGAAGGAGAGAGAGATAGAAGAGAAAGAAAGAGGAAGGAGGGGGGGAGAGAGAAAAAACTCTGTGCTATTATTTTTAATTGTTCCATTATTTATCATGTGTTAATATTTTACACTGTCCCTACACCTAGAGTGATTTTACTGCCTTTCTTTTGCCCAGGGCTACCACATACTTTCAGGGATTTACATGCATTCAATGTCTATAGTCCAGAGCATAAATATGTCTGTGTTTATTTTGTACATCAGGTTGCATAAGTCCATCTTAATGTGCTATTCCTGGTATGTGATGTTTTTTATACATACATGGAAAGAAGCACTCTTGTGATGTTTGACTTTTACACTTGCTGTGAAACATCAGCCATAATACTAATTACTGTTTTGAACAATATGCAGGTTGTATTACACGAATGGCTATTTTATATGTGAAATTATGACTGAGGGATTTACATGCATTCAATGTCTATAGTCCAGAGCATAAATATGTGTGTGTTTATTTTGTACATCAGGTTGTCTGTTGCCTATCACACTCTTGGGCAAAGCATGTGAGCCATTTCCTCCTTTCAGTGGTCCATGAAAGTACATCTATAGTATGTAGATAATAAAGTTGAAAAAAGGTGAACAACATTTTTACAGAACTATAGATACGTTGAGGCTGGGTGTGACAAGGAATGGCTGGGAGGGGAGGGGCCAGGCAAGGCACCCCTTGACGTGAGTGACATTGAGTTGGCCATGCCCACCCAGTCACATGACCATGAAGCCATGCCCACTGTCACATGACCATCAAGCCACACCCACAAAACAAGCCACGCCCACAGAACCGGTAGTAAAAAAAATTAGAACCCACCCCTGGCTTACTGGGAGGAAAGATGCTATAGAGTTGGAAAGAGGCTAATATAGCACTAAAACATAAAGAGGGGCAATATTTGATTTTAACAACAAACTATAGGCCAATATCCCCATTGAATAATGACAAAGTTGTTTGCAATGATTGACAGTATTGGGGGTGAAGGATGCTGTGGTATAAAATGTCCATTTTTGTTCTGGGTTCAGTCCAGATCTAAAAATCTTCGCTATTAAGAAAACAATCTCATTGAAGTAATACTTTCATTTACAACAGAAAAAAGAAATCAGAGTTGTTTGCTAAACTAGATAAGCTACTGGCTTAAGACAAGTAAGAAATCTTGGTGCACTGGGCAATCCAATTTTAAAACTCACGATCACAAAATCAACAAGAGCTCTGAGGGGAAAGGCGGTTTAGTCATAGGAAATATAATAAATATAAATAAATAAAAACTGGGAACAGCAATATTTAGCATTTATGTCTAATAGCATATCCAATAAATATTACCCCTCCATGTCACTTTCCTATTCTGAGTTGATTCTTATTTCTCATCAATACCATGACTATACACAAGAGGGGATATCAGCACATTTGGAAAAATCCCCAAGGTTTGTATAGGCATTACTTGTCCTCACCAAAAGAAATCTATAAAAGTGCATGGTGGTGATGGCAAAATACCCCAGTGATGGTTGACCAGGCTTGGTGAGCATTTAATATAGAGTGATTGGAGGCATGGAAGAACCTGAAAAATCAGTTGGCAGATAGCTACCAGATCTGGACTGCAAACATTTGCGTGCTAAGAAAATGGTGGCAGAACAATACATAAATGCCAACAGAAGAGAATATTTGTAGTTCAGTGTTGAATTAGATAGGTAACAAAGTGTCTGCATGAAAACAACTAAGCTCAGAGAGCACCAAAGACCTTACGATACAGAAAAATCCCATCTATTTACTGCTATCTAATGACCCTCTAGAGCTTTGCTGCCAAGATTTGGGAGCCCTACAATGTTGTTGCTGTGATGATGCCTTAGAACATTCCACATTATAGCATTTTGTTGAATTTTCCCCAGTGATGGTTTAAAAAATGAGTCCCTCTGGATTTTACTCTGCTAGTGGTTGCTGATTAGAGGGGGCAGTGCTCATCTCCGTTTCAAGGCCATTGTGCCAGCGCTGTCCGAAGACATTTTCACCATCAAATGGTAGAGATTAAAATTAATTAAAGGAAATAGTTTTACTTCACTGATAAATCTTATCATGATATCTGTCTGCTCATTGTATTGGCAAACAGGATGCTGAAAAAAAAATGATCTGTTGGTTTAGACTGAGTTGTATTTCCTTAAGTATTTATCCTTTTCCAGCTCAGTTTTCATCTGCAGTCTGTATCTATTCATACAGAAGACAGTCTGATTGATTCTAGTTGAGACTGTGAGTAAGGAGCAAATTCCTTTCCTTTCTGAATCCCTGGCAAATTTTCCTCTGAACCCATGCCAATCATTATTAACTCCGTTTTGAGCTCAGAGTCAGCTGAAGGGTTAACACAGAAAAGCATCTTTGGAAGAGAAGCAGTGAGGCTCCAGTGAACCCTTAAATTCAGGTTGCTTTGAATAATGAAAGCATTTTAGAGAACAGGCTGTATTACTTACTATTCTGACATTATGGCAAATAGAAGAAGGACAAGGATAATGTATGATGAGAAGTTAGATGTCTCGCCAAAAGCAGCAAGGTTTTAAAAGATGGTAACAGAAGTGACCTGTGTGTGTGTGTGTGTGTGTGTGTGTGTGTGTGTGTGTGTGTGTGAAAGAGAGAGAGAGAGAGGGGGGGGGGGGGGGGGGGGGAGGGAGAGAAAAGTAGGGGGGGAGGGGGGGAGAGAAAAGTAATTTAAGTTTCCTATCTATGTTTTATTCAGACCCTTGTATGCCAAGGATTAAAACAAGGCAAGGAGCCCTGCTATTTTAGGTTAGAAAAAAAGAGGAAATCAAAGTCAGGATGATAGTGGGTAAAATAGGAAAGGAAAGCTTGTGTTTTCTCACTTGTAAATACATTCAAGGTTAATGCACAAAACAGCAATTATTGTAGTTTGGTCATCATTGGGCAATTGCTCTTTCTTCAGCAAAGGACTTTGTGCTTCTAGTTTGTACGCTGCATGCGGCTTGAAATAGAGGGATAGATTGTTGGAGCACAATCATCCCCAAACAGATCTCCTGAGTATAAAACCATTTACAGATTAAATTGATTGATTATGTACTTGATGAATGCACTTTTTCTTTGGAACACAAAGCTTTATGTACATCCTCCTGCAATTTTATCCTCATGGGAATCCTATGAGGTAGACTTTTATTTATTAGTTTGATTTATATCCAGTCTGTCCTCCAGGAGCTCAAGGCATGAATATCTCCTTTCCTGTTATCCTACAGTCATATTTTATGAGAGAGGAGAGGGGAGAGGGGAGAGGGGAGAGGGGAGAGGGGAGAGGGGAGAGAGAGAGAGAGAGAGAGAGAGAGAGAGAGAGAGAGAGAGAGAGAGAGAGAGAGAGAGAATGAGAATGAGAGAGAATGAGAGAGAGAATGAGAGAGTGAGAGAGAGAATGAGAGAGAATGAGAATGAGAATTATCCATTCCACTTCCATGTCTGAATTGAGATTGGATCAGGGTCTTCCCAGGCCAAATCCAGCCCCTAACCACCATACTATAACACATTATTCATCACTTTCACCAGTTCTTCTTTCTTCGAGAAAATAGAAATATGACGAGCTTCAATGTAAGAAACAAACCATTTCCTTCTTTTCCTCCATCTGCCTTCTTGTCTTCACTGATCAAATAGAGACTATAAATTTGTAGCTCTCTTTTAATTCTCTAATATTCAACAAACTGTATTTTTCCTCAATAATGTTTCTTTCTGCCCTTGGTGTATTTGCATCTGAATAGATGGAATTCAAATTAAATCATCCAAAAATGAAACTTAGTTCTAATAGGAAAAAATATGTATTTCAGAATACCTAAACCAAGTTCAAAACCATCAATCAGCAACCAATTATCATAGCTCTTTGGATTGCAAAGTGACAAGTTTATTATATCTCTGTCAAAACCATGACATTCTGAAAGTTGCAGCTTAAAGGAATTGATTCTTAGTCTGCTTTGGCCTGGCACTGACCATTAACCCTAGTTCTGGACCCCAAAAGTTGACTATAATGATGCCAGTATTGGCTTTAGTTATACTGAAACAGGATAATAACAAGTTTGTTGTTAATTGCCAGTTCAGCTATTGCTGCATGAAATATTAAATATATGGCTTATGTGGTTAAGAGTCCATTTCAGCCTCAGAAATGTCTATAAATTGCTTCTTGTTGCCAAAGAGAGAATGGAGGAGATTGACTATTAAGAAGAAGCAATACTGCAAGTAGTGATTGTGCAGAACGTTGCTATGGATAATAGCAATTAGGTGTTATTTTGGACTAATGAAAACAGCAGGGTTAGCTTGGACTGCTGGCCTGCTTACATCTAGTGAATTTCAAAAGAACAATAGGAAATAGTGCTTCAGAACCCAGAAGTTGAAGAAAAGTTTTGATTACAGAAGCAAACATATTTTGTCTGGAAAAAGAGTGAGTGTAAAGTTATGGCTTGTCTTTTAGATGGTCAGAAAGATGCCCAACTGAAATCTTTGAAGAATAGAAAATAGAATAGGTATGGAGGCGGCCTTGAAGAAGAATTTCAAACTACTAAATAAAAGACAGCTTAGCCCTGAAAGAATCATAGAGCTGGAAGAAATCTTGGAGGCAGGAGTGAAATCCACTTACCTTCTCTACCGGCTTGCAAATGTGCGCGCGCATGCGCAAAGCCTTCTGCGCATGTGCAGAACGTGAAAACCATCCCAAAAAAGGGACGTCATGACGTCGGCGTGAGTGGGCGGGGCTTTGCGCAATCAGCCCTACCGGCCCGCGCGAGCCAGTTAGAGCCGGCTGTATTTCACCCCTCCTTGGAGGTCTTCTAGTCCAATCCCCTGCCCAAGGCAGGAGTCCTTATATTATCCTGAACAAATGGTTGTACAATCTTTTCTTGAAGACTTCCAGCAATGAAGCACACAGACTCCAGTAGGCAAGTTGTTCCATTGATTAATCATTCTTATTGTCAGGGAATTCTTCCTTATTTCCAGGTTGAATCTCTGTCTGATGAGTTTCCACTTATTGTTTCTTGTCCTGCCCTCAGGTGCTATGGAGAATAAATCAATTCCCTCTTCCCTATGACAGACATTCAAATATTGGAAGATAGCTGTAATGTTACCCCTAAGCCTTCTCTTTGTTAGGCTAAACATACCTAAGACATTCATCAAAAGCTAAACATATCCTTAGCTGTTCATCATACAGTTTAGCCTTCAGACCCCTTAACATCTTTGTTGCTCTTCTCTGCACTCTTTTTATAGCCTTAGCATCTTTTTTATGTTTGTGGTGACAGAACTGAATGCAGTATTCCAAATGTGGCCTCACTAGTGCAGTATAGAGTGGTAGTATCATTTCCCATGATCTTAACCCTATCTCTTTGTTGATGCAGCTTAGAACTGCATTGGCTTTTTTGGCAGCTGCAGCACAATGCTGACTCATATTTAAGAGATGATCAATCAGGACACCTAGATCCCTCTCATTGTTACTACTGTTGAGCCAGGTACCTCCGATTCTATACCTATGCATTTGGTTTTTCCTGCCTAAGTACAGGATCTTACTTTTCTCACCATTGAACTGCATTTTGTTGGTTAAGGCCCAATGCTCAAGTCTGTCAAGATCCTTCTGAATCTTAAGTCTATCTTCCAAAGTGTTGGCAATTTTCCCCAGCTTGGTGTCATCTACAAATTTGATGAGTTCCCCTTCTCTCACCTCATCTAGATCATTTATCAAGATTTGAAGACCATTGGGCCCAAGACAGAACCTTGAAATATCTCACTGTATGCTTCCCTCAGCCTAGATGTAGCTCCACTAAGGAGTGTACACTGAGTGCAGTTGCAACTGTCAATTCATCTGGTGGTGGTATTGTCTATTTGACATTGTTCTATCTTATCAAGAAGTGAGTTGTGGTCTACTTTATCAAATGCCTTACTGAAGCTCAAGTACAATATATCCAGAATATTTCCCTAATCTACTAATTTTGTCACTTTATCAAAGAAGGCAGTAAGGTTTGTCTGGCATGATCTGTTTTTAACAAACCCATGCTGGCTTTCAGTAATCACCTTGTTCATTTCTCACAAACCCACTGTGTGACTATGTTTTCCAGGATTTTCCTGGGTATTGATGTCAACCTAATTGGTCTGTAGTTTCCTAGATCCACTTGTGTACCCTTTTTGAAGATTGGAATAATATCAGCTCTTTTCCAGTCCTCTGGTAGTTCCCTGGTGCTCCAGGAGTTCTGAAAAATTTCATTCAGTGATTCCAAGATCACAGGGAGGAGTGAGTGAGAAATGCTGCCCTACCTTGATTATCTTTGATATAAAGGGAGTGGGTAGGTGAGAGAGAATCTCTGTCAGGCTTTCAAGGTGCTATTGTTGCATCCTACATCAAAAAAGGAGACTTCCAGTAATTCTTTAAAGGTCTCTTTTCTAGCCTAACCTACCTTGAAGGGCTGACATGTACTGAAATGGAGAACAAGAAACAAGCTTATAAGATGTCTTAGAAAATTAATCAAGAATCAAAGAAACAGAAAATTGATGAGATATTTAGTGGCTACACAAGGGAGCCAAAGAAATAACCAAGTAAACAGTGCAAGTTGAAAAAGGAAAGATTTTCTGTCCCTTTATTGCATTAGGAAATGAACCAAACTCTCTTAATATCAAATGGAGAGTTTTATCTGCACCTGAATTCTAACTAATCATGTTCATTCTAAGTCCCAGTCTAAATACCTGGAGCTTTTGACCAATTCATTTTTTTAAGTATCATCTTGAAATGAGTCTTATATAGCAATTGCCATGAATTCTACTACTGCCTTAAATAATAAAACTAGTTCTCTGGCTTGCTTACTTTATAATGACCCAATTGAGAGGTCAGTGGGACCAGCATGTGGTATATATATTTAAAAAAGGCTACAATGTTTATTCACAGGGCTCAAGATGAAAATAATTCTATACACCTATACACCTATACACCTAGCCTGTAAGATAGGTCCAAAAAATATTGTTAACTAGCCAAGGGTCACCTAACAATTTTATACTTTACATTAGATAAAACTCTTTTCCTGGAAAACCCTTCTGCTCTTTAGTGAAGTGATAATCCAGACAAGAAGCACACACAAGTACCCAAAAACTAGCTCTAACTTTATGCAAAAATTATATTAATAGAATCTTGCAAATCTGAAAGTACATCACTTCCCCCCCTTACTTTTACAATAAAAAAAAACTAGGGAAGGACCCTTCTGAGATGTATGCCATGTTTTTGCGAGCTCATCTGCTGCTTGTCTGAGTGTTGTCTAGTCTTCAGCTCTTCCTCCTGTCTCCCCAAGTCATCCCACATACATTACACAGAAGGAAAGTAGCAACATAATCTGAACAATTATTTCTCCTTTAATTCCGTAGTTGGTAAAAATCAATGGAACCACTGCAGCATCAAATGAAGAAGAATGTATAGAAGAATATTAGCATCTAATGAAGAAGGCTGCATAGAAGGATATTAGCTAGTAGAAAAGATGACTTTTTCGAATCAGGTATGACTTTGGCGACTTCGTGGAGATTTATTGACAGCAATACAGAAGCCATTTGCCACTGTTTTCTTCTGGGAAGTTAGTTTAACTTTCCATGCTAGACAACAGCTGGTTTACTCCAGGGGTGAAATGCTCCCGGTTCGCTCGTACCTGTCGGTCGCCGTAGAGCCGGTCGCCAAGGTAGCGCGAGGTGCAGCCCGCCCGCCCAGACGCCACCATTTGGGTTCTTTTACCCTCTGCGCATGCGCAAAGCGTTCTGTGCATTCGCAGAGGGTAAAAGAACCCAAATGGCGGCAGTCCGGGCGGGTAGACGGCGCCTTGCGCTACCTTGGCGACCGGCTCTACGGCGACCAACAGGTATGAGCGAACCGGGAGCATTTCACCCCTGGTTTACTCCTGATGTTGCTGAAAAAGCACCTTCCATCATCATAAGAAAAAGTGTTCTTTTTCACAAGAGCTCTGTCTAAGGAGCAGGGATTAACAATGATCATAGCCTCAATCACAAATCATAAATTCAGTCTAATGAGGTTAATTGAAAAGCATCTCCTGAAGATATTTCTAGTGTTACCAACACTGTAGTTCTTCACTACATGACATGTTAGATGACAAGCAATCTTTTATCCAGTCTCTTCTTGCAACAAGATGTAATTTATTTTGTTTTTATTCAGATGAATTAAGTTCATTCATCTTTTCCAGGTTACGTTTACACAGTCACTTGCAAACCTGAGACTGCATATTTGAACTAGCACATTGAAAATAAGGTCAGCTTCCTTTCTTGGAAGGTAGCTTGCATATGAAGTAAAATGGTCCATGAAGGCTATAAGGATTTTCTGTGCAAAATAGTTTTGACTCGAAAAGTTTATCATTACTAGATACTTGCATCCTGCTTCTAATTCAAAAGCATTTAAAATCAATTCACTCTGATTTATTTTCCCACTAAACAGCTTGGGGAACAATTGTAGTCGCTACCCACATCTTGTCAGAAGGCAGTGCTACAGTGACAGTAGAACACAGCTAGTAGAATTCCCCCTTTCATTTAGCTCTGAAATCCACTTTGATTTCTGGAATAGGCTTTTTAAAATAACAAGTAATAGTAATAGGTTTCTTGCAGTGAAGAAAGAACTTTTACTTTTCCTGAACAATGGCATTAATTTCCTTCCTGGTGGATATACATGAAAATTCATGTATAAAATTCATACCATGAGCTATTAATATAGTGCTACTAAGAGCATCAGGAAATGACAGAAGAGTTGGTGACTGGGTCCAAGCATGAGAAGGGTTCCAAGTTGGAAAAAAAGCACTCCTTGCATCCAATCTTGCTGGGAAAAAGATCTAAAAGCCAGACATGAAACCACTGTGAGGTAGCAATGAAACTTTCAGGTGACAGCAGAACCTAGCACCTGATTTCTTGAAGAGAGATAGAGACTAGAGGAATGTCAGAGTAATGAAGATTTAAAGCTGACCAGCTGCTTTAAGATTGAGGATGAGTCAGCAGGGTTATTGCCACTTTAAGAAGCTATCTATATAAGGGAGGCCATGAGAAGGCGTCTCTCTCTCCTCGTGTATCTCTCTCCTCTTCGTGTTCAATCTGCATTGTAGTTCTCAGTGTAGAGTTGAAGATTGATTGCTTGCCTGGTATGTGCCTACGATGTGTATGTATGTATATAGAAGTCTTGTATATAAACCACTGTTTGTAAGACAAACCTCTGTGTACTGTATTTTGCTCCTGGGTTGTCTCAAAATAGTAGTCACGCTGTTCACATTCTGACAAGGAACTTCAACAAAGAGAATGAAAAACCAAATCATTCTAGAACACAAAAGAAATAGAAAGGAGTAATGAAAGCACATGAAGATCAAAGTACCATTGTATCTGTTCCTTGTTATGTTTCCTTATTATGTGATTAGAAAAAGAGCCTAAGTGGGATACATTAGCAGTGTCTATGAAGCACACTTTTCATTTGGGTGTTTGTTATCTTTTTAAGACTGCATTTCTTTTGTGTAATACTGTGGACCAGAACTTTTTAATGTACTGTATGGCTCTCTATATTAGTGATGTATAGCAAAGCAAGAATTTCTTTCCCTCAGCAGTTACAGAACTGTATCAGAATTGTATTCCCTATTTCAAGATTTGAGTCATAATAGCAGGATGACTAAGGAATATATTTAGTCTTGCACTAGTTTGTAGGGCCAGTGAATGCTACATTGAAATTCTTTCTAGCATTCCAGTTCTTTGACAGAGAAGCCAAGCTGATATTGGAGCAGAAGGAAGTTCTTGGAAGCTGATAAAATCCAGGAGAAAATTATAATCAACAAGAGAAAGAGTTTTTTAAAAAAATTCAAAAGATTTTTTGGATCCAAAGATCCAAAATGCTAAGGTAGTGATAAGTTTCAATGTTATTAATCTAGGATAAATTTCTCTAATACCTACCTTTTAAAAGGAAGTTACGGAGGAAAAAATAGTTTCATAGATATTTTGCTTTCAGTGTTGTTAAATGGAATTCTCTTAATATCCAGTAATGCGCCACTAATGGAGTGTGGACATAAGGAAGGAGGATGTTTGGAAGAATGAATTATGTGACAAAGTGCTAAGGTGTGGAGTTACATTAATGGGAAGACTGAAAAAGGATGGTAGAATGATTAAATGGAACAGGCTATGGAGGTGAAAAATGCATATAAGAGAATAGTTGCTGCCAAAATGAGGAATGTATTGACAAGTGTCAGGCAGTGGCCAGGTGCCAGAAAATTGGTTCTTTGAGGATCCAGAAAAAGATAAATAAGTAAGGAGATTTTAAGCTTTATTATTAACTTTAGCAGGGGGGACGTGATGGCTCAGCAGTTAAAGACATCAATCTTCTCAGCTGGAAAGCTGACAACCCAGGTTCAAGACCCGAGCGCCGTGCAACAGGATGAGCTCCCATTCCTGGCCCCAGCTCCTGCCCATCCCATCCAGCAGTTCGAAAACATGCAAATGTGAGTAGATAAATAGATACCACTTTGGTGGGAAAGTAACAACATTCTATGAACCTCGGTGTATAGTCATGCTGGCCACATGACCATGGACAGTGCTGGCTCCCTTGGCTAAGAAACGGATATAAGTGTTTCCGCCGCCCAAGAGTCAGATACAACTGGGTAGGGGAAACCTTTACCTTTTATTAACTTTAGCAGACAGATGTAAACAGAAACACAAAAGTATAGCATGCCAGGGAAGATGAAAAATCTCCATTCAGCTGTTGGAAGGCTCAGTGAAACAACAGAGAAGAAACTCCAAAACGGCCAGATTATAAAGCATCAGGGCTTATGTCTGGGTTGAAGCTCAGAGGGCAATACTAGGATTTTTATTAAAACCCGGTATTAAAATCTCATAATCCTGTTTCCCTGGTAACAAAGCTGCAAGGCCTGACCTTGATTGCATGGTGCATCTCTTTATCATGTAAACTGACAGAACTCTGTGATGGGAACAAGAGTCTGGGAACTATACAGATAAACCAGGGTTAATCCAAATTTGGGGGTTTCCTACTGCTGTGTGAAGATCCCCCCCTTTATTTAACAAGCAGGAATGAAAAACAAGTGAGCTAAACATTATCGTGACTCAGAATCAGTGGTGGGTTGCTGCTGGTTCAGACCGGTTCGCCCATACCGGTAGCGGAAATTTGCACCCGCTCGCCGAGCCGGCAGCAATGGCCAGCTGTCCACATCCTGGAACCGGTCCTCCGGTTGCCGCGGCTGGCAAAGAACCCTCTGCGCATGCGCAGAGGTTTCTGCGCATGCACAGAGGGTCATTTCCCCAACGTGACGTAGGAGTGTGTGTGAGTGAAACGCGCGCGCGTGCACAAAACACGCACTTCCGTCACAATGCGAACCGGTAGGGAAGGTAAGTGGAACCCACCCCTGCTCAGAATGAATTTTAAACTTCTTAATGTGAAGGAGAAATTAAAAGATGTCACCACACTCTCCAAAGTACAGTGGTCTTCTGCGGGGCCTCCACAAGGATGAGAAAAGATATTGTATAAAGTGCATATAGATAAAGAAAACGCAATGAGAGAGAACCATTAATAGTTAAGATTAAAAGTGGCAGAAAAAAAACAACCCAGAGTGATTTGATGAAAATAAATTGTTTTGGAATTGGATGAAGAGGGGTAAATAAAGAGCCTCTGTCAGAATGAAAGGATTTTTGGTTTGTTTGTTTTTTGAAAAAAAAATAATGATAAAATTCATTTAGATGAAACTGAAATTTTATTTATTTATTATTTATTTGTTTATATTTGTATGCCGCCCAACTCCCAAAGGACTCTGGGAATGCAGAAAGGAGGAAATGCAGGAAGGAATGCTTCAGAGAAATATAGAAATTATCACGATATGTGATATGTCCAACAGTGGAATTAAAATAAATTATGTGTCTAAGAAGCAGTTCACGAGAAAGAAATCACAAATGTTGCCAGATGTTGGAAAACAGTAAGTCTGTTGGTGTAGATGCGGTAATTGGAGAAATGTTAAAGTATGAATGTGTGAGATGTTACTGGAGCAGCTGAACGCTTTAGTAAGTGTGGCCCACCAAGCAGCCTTATACGGCCAGCCAACATTTTTAGAAAATGCACTTTCACTTGCCAAACACCTGGGGGAAAAGCCAGAACATTACAGCTCTTCTAAATAACAGCAGATTGGGGGTCATTTGGATCTCAGGGGGAACTTGTTGATACTGTTACATGGGAAAGGTTGAAAAAGTGAATGTAAAAGCTATAAGTGTATCTCAAAAAATATTTGGCAGAAAGATGAACAAAATGTGAGAAATACAGTATAGTATAGCAGGCTTTATGCCACACGGGGCTATGCAGCCCAACTTTTTTCCTTTTCAGAAGATAATTGAGAATTATATGCATGCGAGAAAGAAATTCTATTGGACATTCTTATTTACAGAAAGCATATAGGCTTGAATTATAGAATGTTTGGTATTGAAGGTTGGTTGGAGATGTGGTAAGAATAGTACGGTAGTAGTAAAGAATCAAAACTAAATCAAATACTTATAGAATGGTTCAACACAGCAGGGAATAAACAAGCATATGCAATGCCTCTTTGGTTGCTTAACATATGAATGGTCAAACAATTGGCAACTCCAAATCTCTGCTAACAAATGCTCAGTCCTGCACATTGGCAATAAAAATCAGAACATCAAATACAAGCTGGATGGAAACAATCTAAAAGATGACCCACACTCTGTCAAGGACCTTGGTGTACTCATTTCAAAAGATCTAAGCCCCAGAGCTCACTGTAACAACATTGCTAAAAAGGCATTAAGAGTTGTCAACCTTATTTTACGAAGTTTTCTCTCTGGTAACGTTATACTGCTAACTAGGGCATACAAAACCTTTGCCAGACCTATCCTTGAATACTGCTCACCTGCCTGGAACCCACACTGTATTTTGGACATTAATACATTAGAGAGGGTCCAGAGGTATTTTACAAGAAGAGAACTCCTCTGCTCGCAATAAAATTCCTTATTCTAGTAGACTTGAAATTTTAGGCCTGGATAACCTTGAACTACTCCGTCTACATTCCGACATAATCTTC
>QLTV01000217.1:559327-569737 GCA_003457575.1 Thermophis baileyi
GTATGTACTCATTTTATGTGTTTATGGCTATGTTTTGCTTCTTTATATCCATTTATTTGTGCCATTTTTTCATGTTTCCTGTTTCCTTGCACTTGTTGACATATAAATAAATAAATAAATAAATAAATAAATAAATAAATAAATAAATAAATAAATAAATAAATAAATAAATAAATAAATAAATAAATAAATAAATAAAATATGTATGGATAAATAGTGGCTTATGGTGACACAAGAGGTGTGTTGGGGACATGATTGCATATTGTTACGGTATGTACATATACATATTACTGGATGAACCCAGATAATTTGTAGTAAACACAAATTCATGATATATTATATGATGGGATGAGGTATACGGAACTGAAAATTAATATTTCCGTGACAAAGATGTAACAGAAAAATAGAGTGAGCACTTATGACAAACTAGGCAAATTGCTTCAATTGACTACAATTTGTATATTGGCATATCTTTAATAATCATTTTTAATATGCGTGATGGGAATGGACAAAATTATGAATATGTATGTGGGGGGCTGCTCCCCAACTCAAAATAGCCTTTTGGAAGCTATTATTTTCAAAGGTCTTATTTTTAAGGTAGCATCAAATTAAGCATATGCTTGCACAAAATATTTTGGCCATTTTTAAAAAGTGAACTTGCAGCTTGCAGGGCCTCTGGTTATCTTCTTTCAATCAAAACTGACAGTGAATGTGAAAGTCTTTGTGATTTGTTAAAATTGTAACTTTTAAAACACTGTGAATATGCTTATGTGAAAGTTTTCAAATTACAAGCAATCACTGTCAGGAGAACATTTAAAATGAAAAGCTGCACTGGGAAATAATTTTTAATAAGGTCTTCACCTTGCATCTTAGAGTGGGAAATAGGTAGGATAAAGGCAGAATGGTATTCTATAAAGGCCCTGTTGCTTTGTTAAAAGGGGGATAGTTTGGAAAAGGGAAGATCAAAATCAACGATAAGCATTTATAGTGCTATTTTCTCTGAAAGTGTTTACTTTTTTAAAGATTGTACAGTTAGTCCTCAAAGTTACGACTACTCGTTCAGTGACTGTTCAAAGTTACCATGGCATCAAATGAGGAGGGCTTATGATCAGGGGTGGGTTCTAACTTACCTCGCCGCCGGTTCGCTTCCTCCTGCACCGCGTGGCTGTGTGTGCATTGCACGTGCGTGTGCTTTGTGTGGGGGCCTCCGCGCATGCGCAGTGCCGAAAACTCGGCTTCTGCACATGTGCAGAAGCAAAAACCAGCAAAAAAATCCCCCCCCCCAAAAAATTCCCCAAAAAAAAATTCCAAAAAAAATAAATAAATTCCAAAAAAAAAAAATTCCAAAAAAAAAAGATGGCACCGACAGAACCGGCTCAGTGGCATCACCACCGGTTTACTACCGGTTCTATAGAACCGGTGCGAACCAGGAGGAACCCACCTCTGCTTATGATGCAGTCCTCCGTGTTCTGTTCATTACAGCAACCTCACTGGATTGTTGCAACCATATACACTTCTGGGACTCTGTTTTTCTAGATTTCAACATAATCTTCCTCCAGTGCAGGGCTATACTACCCTAGTGGTAGTAGTTATTTCATCTTATCCCTTTTATGTACCTAACAGCAGCAGAATAGGAGTGGAATGATTGCAACTGAGATGTCAGTGCCCAACTCATGATTATGGTCACAAGATTGCGATTTCTGATGTTTCTTGTTGGCTTCCCACAAGCAAATTCAATGGGGAAGCTGGCAGGAAGTTGGTAGTAGTTTCTACTCTCACCACTTTTTTTGCCTGCCCATGCTCCATAGTGCCTATTTGCTGTGCTATCTACCTCTCTGCTCACCCACTTACTCACCTGTGCTCCACAGCACCTGCCCATGGCATTCCTCTGCAGCACTTGTGCACCTGCTCACCCGCCTGTGTCACCCCACCATAACCTGTAGCTTTCACCCATAGTTATCACTTCAGCAACCTGCTTACCTGAGTTTCCTGCCACTTCTGGCTTAATGAGCTATGCCAGGGTGTCAAACTCACGTCATCACGTCGTCATGTGACGTATCAGGACTTTCCCCCCCCCTTCGCTAAACTGTGCATGGGCGTGGCTAGTGTGTGACACATCCGGCCCACGGGCCGGGAGTTTGACAGCCCTGAGCCAGAGGTGGGTTCTTACCGGTTCGGACCAGTTCTATAGAACCGTTAGTAACATGGCGGCCTGGGTTGCTGGAACTGGCAGCGACCCAGGCCTGCCACGCCCCCGAGCCGGTTCTCTCGGTGGCGCCATAGGCACCGCCATCTTGTTTTTTGCTTCTGCGCATGCGCAGAAGCTTTTTTAAAGTACTTACACGTCCCTGAGCAAACCGGCAGTACCTGAATCCGGAACCCACCCCTGCCCTGAGCTATACAGTTTTGGAATTAAAAAAAGCAACCAGGACTGCTGGGATTGCCATTGCTAAATGATGCAGTCACGTGATATTGTGCTTTATAACCTCATTGCTTAGCAACAGAAATTCTGGTCCTAATTGCCATAGTGACCCGAAGACTACCTGTAGTTCATAGGCTTAATGAGAAAAACCACTGATTTATTTACACTTCTGGCACTCACTAATAAATTTAAATCCATTGGCTAAAGTGGAGATATACTGAATCACAAATAATAATTCCATAGAGTCTAGTGCTGAGGCAGCAGATCAAGAAATATTCTTTCTTCCTTAAAATCTGTGGAGTGACCTTGGATTTCTTCAAATGGTTTTTAAGCTCAGGTACAGAAGTAAAACTTAGGTAATCGGGTCATAACAAATAGAGGAAATCAATTTACTTCCAGATTTTGGAAGGCCTGCTTGCAATGATTAAATATTAAAATTCATTTGTCATCTGCCCATCATCCAGCTTGATCAGCCTGCAGCTTAGAGATCCACTGAGTCTGAGAGGGACCATCTTGCTGAGATTAGATCTGAGTGAGGAATTTCTCAGTTTGTGCCTTGGGCTTATTTCACTCTGAGTTTTATTACAGGCTTTTTGACATTCAAGGCCGAACTGACAGACATCAAGAGGCTTCCCAAGTATTTCCATCTCTGCTCAGTGATTAAAGGATTTGTTCCTTCTTTACTATTCAGCACAGAGTTTTAGGAGTTTTCATGTCTTCCTATGGGATGATAACTGTGCTAAACTAGTGGGTCCTTTTTCTTTCACCTTATCCAGCAGGAATTTAGAAAGAGAATAAGGTCAATGAGGCAGCGTGTCACAAGGCAACATGGATAATGTTTGTCAGCCATTACAGGGGCAATCCGTTGTCTTTGTGTGGAAATAGCTGCTTTCTCTTTTGGTTCCTTTTTAAGCATTCATGTTGAAGTGACAGCTAAACATCCCCATGAGGGTTCAAAAGCAAAGTTAGGCAGCACCTCTAACTAGGAAGGAGAGGTTGGAGTTACACTGTGTGAGATTAAAAGCAAAAAGATATTATATCAAACATCAGACATTAGCGTGCTTAAGAGATCATCTGCTAGGTTAGAGATATTTTTTTATTCTTACTGTTTCATTATAGAGTTGCATCCACAGTCTGGTTTGGAAGCATGACTGTTTCAGACAGGAAGGCTGTGCAGAGAGTGGCGAGGATGGCAGAAAAGATTATTGGCAGTTCACTCCCTTCTATCCAGGACATAGCATATAAGCGATGCTTGAGCAGAGTCCGCCGGATTGTCTGGGATGCTACACCTAGCATTCAGAAGTGTAATCCCAGAAACAATCTGGAAATTCAGGCATCATCAAAGTATAGTCAGCCGATCAAAAATTAAAAGAATTGAGAGTCAGATAGCCATTGAATTTAATGGAACTAAATTCAAACAAAGCAGACTTAGTACATGTGGTAACATCACACAGCAAGACACGTTTAACCATTTGGATTCTGATAGTTAAAAGTTAAGCGATCAATTTAAAAAATAGCAGACAAAAGAATTTATGTATAAGCAACTTTCTCCAATATTTCAAGAAAAGAAAAGAAAATACTAAAATTGTGATTACTCTCTAGGGAGAATGGGGGTAAAGGGAAAAAAAAAAAGAACTACCAAAAGTTCCTCCTTAAGATTTTAACATTGTGCTTGTTTTTATTTTACTTCAGTATTTCAGTTTTCTATATCCATGCTTTGTTTTCCTATCAAACAATGTAAAGTGATCATATCTTTATAATAAAGGTTCCTAATAAAAAGAGGGAGAACGGCAGGAAAGTGTTTCCAACAAAGAGCTGGTAGCCAGTGGTAGCTACCTCCACCAGATTTGACCTAATTAAGACTTTGGTTGCCTTGGTTTCTCAAGAGGTTGACCAGAGCACCTCTTCATTCAGTCCCACTGAGTTTGCAGCACATTCTTGGAGTGGACAGTGGCTCCATCATCTGACTCATTTCACACCTGGCTGAGTCAGTTTCAAGTGCTTGATTATTGGCCATCTCCTGAGGCTGACATTTGTCCAGAGCCAGCTTCTCTGCAGCCAATTTCTCCAACTCAAAAAGTCCATGATATACTGTATGCAAACCTGGCAAAACACTTGAAAATCCTGGTTCCAGTCACATACAATACTGTCCATTTTCATCCTTGCTCACTTTCTGTAATTTCCATGCCCCAAATGTCAAGGTGAGGACCTTGACCATTCCAAAGGTATCTCATCTTCCAATGCACATAACCAAAAACATCAAACCCACAAACAGACAAACAAAAACATGGTTCAGTACAAGATATGAAGCCAGTCAGTAGCTCCAACCAGCCATCCTAAACACTATGACTTTTAGTTGTCATGAATTTCATCTCTCAGGATTCCAGATAACTAAGGGAAGAAGTTAAAGCTTCTTTTTTTCTAATGATAGCCTTAGGTCAGAGTTACTTGAAACCTCAGTGGATTTCTTCCACTGTTGTTCATGGATAAATATAAAGATAATTACCCTGTTAGTTTAGAGGCTGTAGCTCATTTCTGGTGGCTACCCCCTGAATTTCTAAGCCAACTATGAAATGGGAATAGTTAAAGGGTAGCTGATATGGAACACCAGAAGAAGCTGGCCTAAGCCTCATGCTTTGTTCACTCATTAGTGGAAGGTACTAAATAAGCCTCAGATAATTATTGACAGAATCTTATTATTTTTTTCAAATATAGATGGGCCTTTTCAAGGACACATATTAACAGCTTTCTGCCTTACAGTATTTATGAAGGCTCCATATCCAGAAAGACTGCCAATAGGAAGGGAGAAATAGAATCAATGGCTCACATTCTTTATGATATTTAATAAGTATGAACAAGCCAGACACTGAAAAGTAATTTATTTAAAGGTTTAAAGGACCTCCCCAAAATTGTTTATTTTGCCCAGATATATCTCTGCACAAGCTGTATGAAAGCATAAATGCCTTACAGATTAAAAAAAAAAAAAGCATCAGCAGGCTTAGCAAGGCAAATATCTACCTGTTATCTCCCTTTAATATTGTATGTCATAAAGTTATTTTCTCTATTGTTTTTTCTTACTCTTTCTTACATGTACCCAACCAAGGGTAATAAAGTAGCAAATAAAGTAGATAGGTTTTACAGATATTAGGTTTTATAAGTTTAGTTAATTAGGTCAGCTCAACATATTTTATAAGTTTGCTGTCTATAATTTTTTATATTATGTTTAATTTACCTATTTTACTTCTATGCATATAGATATTTTGCTGTACTTTTTTTCTTTTTTGCACTGGTCACTAACCATAATAAAGTTTGTTCCGATCTATTCAACGTGTTACACAGTTTTATCATTTTAGACACAGATGTATTCCTAATCTAGGGGTATTATCTAAATTAGATATCAATCAATTCTGATAATAATTTGTACAGTTTACCAATGACTTATGGATTCCTCTGGACTAATTACCAAACTACTGATAAATCAGAGCTTTAATTATAACACAAGTTGTGAAGTCTTATGCAATACATTTGATTACACAAATGCAACAATTTTCAATGAATTAGCCATCTGTTAAGCCCATGTGATATCTATGTTGTCAAAATCAGTATGTTTTCCCAACAACTGGGACTCAAGATACCAATCCTGCATAAACAAAACACTTCAGATAATGTCAAGTAGGGATTTTTCTATAAAGTCTCGCATGAGAAGACATCATGAATATTTTACCAATTCCAGGTTATTCTTTACCCAAATGACACAGATTTTTTTTTAAAATGAATAAATAGCTACAATGCATTTCTCATTCATTATATTGATTTCCAAAAGATATACTATGTAGTGGCAGAAAGCTGTAAAATACTAAATATAATTTGAATCCTGATAATGTCTTAGATTCATGTCTGCAAGATTGTTAGTGTGCAACTGAGTGTCTCCTAAAGTCTTCTTGCTGGAGCTGGGCTGTGGGAGTTGTACATCATGCCTTCCTATCAGTGGTTTCCATGTTTTGCTATAAAATAAGCTTTAGCTTTTAATTCCAGTTTTGCAGCTGACTCTGGAGGCAAATACTCCGTACCTTTCTGGATGCAAACTATTCTTATATATGCAGTTCATGGAATTTTAGCCAGTGTGCCATGAATTATGCAGATATTTGCCATGAATAAAAAAAGAGCCTGCTATAAAATTTGAAATGCTATGCATTTAAAGAAAAATGAAGCCCAAGCTAGTGTCTGTTTATTCAGTGGATAAATGACAGCTGTCATGATAATTTCACCCAGTCCTTGGGAATCTTACAAAGCTGCCAGTTAATTTTATTATCCTTTTTCAGTTCATTTAAATAAAGAGGATTTAGGATTTTTTTCTCACAATGAAATCTTATCCATTTCCATTATTTATCCAGTTTTTCCCAACCTAGTTTTTTAAAAGTCTTCTACACTCTGTTTGGAGGGGAAATGTATGTGTGGGACTTGAATGAATTTGTCATTGAGCAGAAATTCTTCAGTTCTTTCAGGGGAGAGATTATAGGTTTTTGGGCTGTTTCTGCTCCTGATGGTGTTTCTTTGCAGATGGTAGTAGCAGCAGAAACCTTTCTACCAGTTTGACCATTTGGCACTGTGATAGCACATTACAGCCCAGGGCTGCCTGCCATCCTGTCAAATATTCAGCCAAACATGCTCACGATACTTTCTCATAGACAGGAATTTTCCCATAGGAAAAAAAAAGGAAGAGGAACTGTTGCTGAGCTGGCAAGGGAGAAGAGAGGAGTAAAAACTTAAAAAGAGGGAAGGAGGCCATAGTGTGGCTGGCAAAACCAACGTGGATTCCACACAGTACTGGCTGTTGACGGCTTGTTGGTTCCAGGAGATCCCAGAGTAATATTTTTGAAGTGGAAGTACGTTCAGGGTTTAGAGAATGCCCAGTGAAGGTAAAGTAGAATAGATCAGGCGTCTCCAACTGTTAAGTTCGCGCGCGTGGCAGCTGACAGGAGGGAGTCAGACACGGTAGAAGTGCAAGGCTTCTTTATTCAGCACCAAGAGACGGAACAGCAGGCAAGCGGCTTGACAGCTCCTTTTATACTGGAGCTGTCAAACGGCTAGCCAATCCCGAGCGTCTAACTTCCCGCCCGGCTGCTGCTCGAGTCGGAGCCAATCAGAGGCAAGCAGCAGCCGCGCGGTCGTAACTCGAGGACATAACACCAACCATGGCAACTTTAAGACTTGTGGACTTCAACTCCCAGAGTTCCTCAGCCAGCTGAGGAATTCTGGGAGTTGAAGTCCACAAGTCTTAAAGTTGCCATGGTTGGAGACCCCTGGAATAGATGGCAATGAGGTATGGTTTCTACTCCCTGCAAATGGTATCTATGGCAACCTGAAGAGAAAAACCCCCTCCTCCTCCTTCACCTCTTCCTTCTATTCCTCTCCGCTTCCTCTACTTCTCTGATTCCTCCACTTCTCCGTTCCTCCTCCACCACCTCCTCCTGGCATCCGTATACATCAAGTTTTTCCCAAGAATCTAGGACAGCGGTTCTCAACCTGTGGGTCGCGACCCCTTTGGGGGTCGAACGACCCTTTCACAGGGGTCATCTAAGCGTGACTGGCAACGCGCACACGTGGGGAGGGGGCAGGGCGGGGGTCACGGCATTAGGAAGGTTGAGAACCACTGATCTAGGATGTTATAATATATCAGCGTAGTATTTATGCAGATCCAAGCAGTGTGGCCTTATGTAATTGTTGCTACTTTGTCACACCGTTGTTTGTAATCAGTGTGTGTGCGAACTTGCAGTAGCTAACTAGATGCTCCACTTCAGCTTTTTTGCAGAGGTGGCATTGGCTGCCTATTGTCTTCTCAATTCTGGATTTATATGCATTTGTTCTTAAGATCTGGTCTTGTGTAACCAGAATTGGCTCTTTCTTCAACTTTCTTGCTCTTAGTTACTGCCAGGTTTTGCTGTTATCTGCTTTGCCTCCTATGTTTTTAATATACTGGCCACATAATACTTTGCTTTGCCAGGTCTGTTTTCTACTTTTTATTTGGTCTTTCTTTTAGATCGGTGTGGTCTGTTCAGTCTTCAGTAAGCCTTTGTGATGTATTAGCTTCAGTGTATCTTCTTCACTGTTCATCCAATATTCTTCCATTTTCCTATTTTCTTCTTTAACGGTCTAGTGTACTTGCAAAATTCCATGCCCACCTATGCTGTTTGGTATTATATTGTGCCTTTGAGTCAGTGTTGATTTCTCGTGGCTGCCTAGATTAGCCTCTGCAGTTTTCTTGGCATGATTTTTTGGAAGTTTTTGCCTTTTTCTTTATAGGACTGATGGAACATTACTGGCTGAATGTCACCTGGATGGCTTCATGCCTAAAGTAGAACTAGAAATCCATTCTCCTGGTTCCTAGTGTGGTGCCTTAACCACTACACCAAACTGACTTTGAGCAGTAATTCTCAAATTTAAGTAGCAATGTACCCAGTTGATTGACAATTTAAATTGAATATATTTAAATTCAATTGAATATTATTTAATGGAATATATTTAAAATATATTGAATATATACTCATTACAAAGTTGGTTGCTTTAAAAAATACTTGGACAGCTCCCGGTAGTATCTGCAGGGTGATCAAAAAAGGCGAAAAGCAGAGTGATTGAAATCTCATCCATTTTGTCAATGCCTTAATGTCATATACATGCTTAAAGGGGAGAGCATTGTGCTGCTGGAACTTTCACCTTGCTTTTTTGATCATTCCCTGTGAACACTGCCAGCTGCACATAAATCCAGTGTCCGTTTCTTGCTGTTATGCTGCTTACCAAAAAAAGAAAGAAAGACAGAAAAGGCAGGAGACTGAGGGAATGTAGCTGCTGTAATTAAATCTTGCCTTAATTGTTTACATGCCTGGGAACAAAAATTAGAACACTTGTAATGTTTGTAAGAAGGGGGGGGGCGGGGAATCACCAGAAATGTGTTATGTGCTAAGAGAAATCCCATGAATCCACAAATCCCTTGTGACAAGTGTGGTCCATGAAGCACCAGACATAGTTTCAGTGCAAGCGTGGCAGATCGAAAAAATGAAAAAATAATTTGTAATTTGATTTGTGCTGGATTTACAACCTTCGCAGGATTTGTAAATCAAAGGAAGGTGAAGTAAGATTATACGCACAGTCACTTAAGTTCCACTTAACAAGCACTTCACTTAATGACCAAGTTTCTGGTTCCAATTGCGGTGTCATTAAATATAGATTACCTGTAGCAGCAGGTCCTCTGGCTGTTTGCATTTGTTGTAAGAATGCATTCTGGGCTGCTAAGTTATTTAGTGACCCTTAGAAATGGCAAGGAAGCTACCCCATTACTAATAGCCTCATCATGTTCGACTTCCAGTCCCATCAGCTTTTGAAGCTGGAATGAAGAAAGTATCCTTTCCCTCTTCATTTTCAGGCAAAATAAATCAATAAATAAAAGATGTTAATTGATTCTTCACTTATCACAAAATTGCTTTCTCATCCATTCTTTGTAAATGGGGCCATTTGAAAAGAAATTACCTTGGGAGATATAGTTCCCTTACGAATATTCACGTGTCATTCATGACTAATTCCAAGATACTCTCTATTCACGAGTATCCCACAGAGTCTTATCTCAGTGTACGCTACCTTTTGGAGATACTTATCCTTTTTAATAATTTACTGATTCCACATCAGGCTTTTAATTTTTAGAGTTTGAATTTTCTATTCTTGAGTGTCTCTTTAAACAGTGACAAACCTACAATGAATACCTTCCATAAAACCTTAAAATAGAACAATGGCAGGATAATTTTACTTCCAACCCTCTTTGGATCTGACAGTTCCCAAAGAGTGCTAAAAAGAGCTGAAGATTGACAGCTATGGTGTTTGTTGAAGCAACATTTGCTGTCTTTTATCCAATAGCTAGTTGAATGTTAATGAGAACTGAGAGATTTATTAAAATGCTATTATATATACACATGTACATACACATCCATATATATATA
>QLTV01000217.1:570126-586943 GCA_003457575.1 Thermophis baileyi
TAAAAGAAAACATGATTAATATTTAATTTAAATTTGAAGTCTGTTTGAATTCACTCCCCTGTGTTTAATACGTTACAAGGTGAAAGTCCTTTAAAGTACTACTTTGAGTAGTAAATTCAGTATAGTTTAATTTTTATATTTAATGAGATCTCCAAGGGCATTTACTATTTGTCCGTTGTCAAAGGAGTGGTAAAAAATATTGCTGCTAAATCCAAGCATACATTGTTAACGCTGAACAGCTGTTTCTTTATTCTGGAAGAAATTTTTGGGAGAAACTACTGTGGTATGTAATTATATATAGACAGAACTCATCACAAACAGACGTACTTGAACTTCTGGTCTACAGTAATAGAATTAATAAAAAAAATAATATGGCATTTTGAAATAATATTTCTTTTAACTGTGTCCTTTCTAATCTAGATGTCATACTGGAGGACGGGCACAGTTCATTGATACGTTTCCTCCTTGTAATAATTTTAAGAAGCTGTTTACACATATTATTTTTTTCTTCTGGCAATAGATGATATTTGACAGCAGAATACAAAGGAGTGAAATTTCTTCTGGCCATCCAGTCATAATTTATGACTAAGTACTAAGTGGATACAAGCAGTATCACATAACTCTTAGGTGATGAAATGTCATATAGGTTAAGAAATAAAAATATATATTGAAATATTGATTTCAGAGAACATAAGGCTCAGGATGATATAGAATTCAAGTAGAGATTAAAAAATAATTCCACTATGTTAAGAATGGATTTGGGGTCTTCATTTCCAGTGGATTTATGATTGAACAAATGATGGGACAAACAGTAGCTAATAATAAAAGTCCAGGTAGTATTACTTGCTTTTAGGAAAAACAAAAATCTATACTCCCCTCTTAAGCCATTCCAGAAAATGCCATGGAAAAATCTCTAATCCCGCTGAAACTATTTTTTTTTAATTTTGGAGAAAGACAAATTAAACACTTCAGCTATGTTGTACATTTTAAAATGCAACTATAGTGCTCATTATCAATCTTGTTTGGCAAATTTATTTATGGATTTATTTAAAAAAAAATCTTGGAAAAATTATTAATCAGAAATTTCCCCATGTTAAGAAGAGTAAACAAACCTAGTTTCTGGTAGGTTTTATTTTTCTTTAAAATAAAAAATAATTACATGTTTTGCATTAAAAGGTCTTTCTATTACATAACAGAGACCCAGCAAAGGACATTTGGTATGTCACTAACTTCCCATTATAACAAATAATATTTGCTGCACCTCTGACAAATCCAGAATTTTACATTTATTGATAAATTCTAAAATCTCAGTATATAATTGAACATCGTACTGATATATTTATATTTAATACTCTTTCTAAACCATATAGATCGGGGTGTCAAACTCACATCATCACGGCGGCATCACGTGACATATCGGGACTTTCCCCCCCTTCGCTAAATCGGGCGTGGGCGTGGCCAGCACGTGACGCATCCGGCCCGCGGGCCGGCAGTTTGACAGCCCTGATATAGATGAATACAGAGATATTTAACCAAAGCAGAATAATACAGTATTGGACAAGCGTGTATCATAAATGTACTGTTCTTTACATCATTTTATACTTCCACCTAGTAGTATTGACAGCCAGGGTGTTCCAAACATCACTTGGGTCCAAAAACATGAAAAATAATATCTTTTGAATAAGTCTTATCTTAAAGTCATGAGGAAACTTTAAAATTTTAACCATTGACTTGTTAATATAGGATATTACAACTTGTTCCAAAGTGTCATATTGGATAATGGATAGTTGTCTTAATAATCTATAAAAATCCTGTTGATTTGGAATTCTCTGAAATATATTTTATTTCAGGAGTTCAGAAGGGCAACTAAAGCATGTAGGCCAAATTGCATAATCAAAAAATATTGCGGTTTATGGCCAATCCACAGTTTTAATCCATCCAGACTTCTTATTTAATATGACAGATTGTTTAAAAATATGATTAGCAATAAGCTTATCTAAATGATTACTACACCTTTAGTTCATGAATAATAATATTAAAAAAAGAAATGCAATGTTCAAACTGGGATTGTCTCTGACTGAAAATTTATCATGGGAATAAAGGGAGAAATTATCTTCTTGTATTTTGGTAAAAATAGGTTAATAGGCAAATTCTGTTTAGCACTATCAATCAAGCTAGAATGCTTAAATATTAAATGTCTCTTACATTGTCCAGGCAGTATTTTTTGTCAAATAAATCAAAATGAAAAGAAAGGGAAAGAGGCCAAATGAATGGATATATAAACTTACAATGGAACCACAAGGAATGTATACAAAAAGAATGGGTTAGGCACTTTATAATACATACCCATTTCATCGTTTGTAAGTTTTTAATACATTCAAGAGCAGGTTGATTTCAGTTATTTACTTTACTGATTTACAGTCAAAAACTAAGCAATTCAGGGTGGTTTAAAAAACAACAACAACTTACAGTAATTATTAATAGTTAATTAAAAATCAAGAAATCAACACCCCCCTACCGGCCTACAGTAGTTCCCAAAGCCTAATAATCATTGTGATTAAACAGAATTTTGCTACATCCCTAGAAATTTCAGATGAAAAGTCAGCAGTAAAAAAGCGAACCTTTGGTTAATGCCCTCCTTCATAAGGGGGCAACATGAGCTCTGCATGCCGAGGGATGTTCAAGGGACAATTAAGTAAGACCTACAGGGAAGAGAGGATTGATTTATTCTCTAAAGCACCTGAAGACAGGACAAGAAGCAATGGCTCGAAGGTCCTCAGAGAGAAATTCAACCTGGAACTAAGGAGGAATTTCTTGACAGTGAGAACAGTTAATCAGTGGAACAGCTTACCTCCCTGACTTGTGGGAGCTCCATCAAGGTTAAAAAAAAAAAAGGACAAACATTTGTCCAGGATGATATAAGGACTTCTGCCTTGGACAGAGGCTTGGAATAGGTTCCTTCCAGTTCTACGATTAATACCATACCACTGATTCAATTGAAGTTCTGCCTCAGTAACAGAAGCAGAAACATATCAGATAACAGATATCAGAGGTGGATTCCTACCGGTTCGGACCAGCTCTATAGAACCGTTAGTAATGTGGTGGCCTGGGTGGCATGTGCTGAACCAGCAGCGACCCAGGCCTGCCATGTCCCCGAGCCGGTTCTCTCGGCAGCGCCATATGTGCCGCCATCTTGTTTTTTTGCTTCTGCGCATGTGCAGAAGCTTTTCTTAAGTACTGCGCATGCGCACGTGCGCGAAGCGCGTGGGGGGGTGCGTCCTTGAGCAAACCAGCAGTACCTGAATCCAGAACCCACCCCTGATGTTATTGTATCTTCTCCCAATAACGCTGAAGGTACAGTAAGGCCTTAAACTTTCTTAGTGTGAGCGCTGTTCAGTGTGTAGCAAAAGCAATCCTGTAAGAAGAGTTAGAGTTCATGGAAGGGTTATAAAAAAGGTCTTTGAGACAATAAGATGGAATATTAGATCTAACGTTCTGTATATCCAGATCAAGAGCCCTTTCTTTTACGGTGGACATGGCTTTATCAATTTCAAGGGATATTAGGAATGAGGCAGAAAAGCCACAAATGGACAAGTCACTGGCAGTATTCTCCTTTCAGATGAAAATGACCTCATCAGCAAAAGTGAGCCGGGCCAGTGATTCATCCTGGAGAATCTGTCTCAGCCAATATTTTAGGCAGTAGATTCTTACTCAGGCTGCTATAGAGAGACATCCAAGTTCTAACTGGAAAAAGACATTTGAATTGGTACAGGAGGCTCACAACAGGATTCTAATTGCTCTAGCTTGAATAGCTTCAAAATCTGGGTAGGCAAAAAAATGGACACTAAACAATAATAGGTTCAACACCTTAGCATTATATACTTAAATAGCTGCAGGAAATGTTATGTTCCAATTGCAGCTAGAAAATCTAAGTCTTGCACCAGCATCTTTTTGAACTTGGGCCATAACCTCTCAAATTTGTTATGTCCAGGAATTAGAAACCAGAAAATAGATAACTAAATATTTAAATATTTCTAGTTCCTCGGTTGAAAAACAACAACCTGTATTGGTGATGTTTCTTTATGAAGATCAGCTCCAGTTTTAGAATAGTTTATTCCTAGACTCTCAATTTGGCAATATTCAGTTAACTCCTAAAGGTTATGATGAAAGCCCACTTGGGTCAGGGAAATAATTATCATCAGCATTAAAGGAGCATGGAAATTAATCTATGTTTAAATGAAGAAGGGTGAGATTTGCATTTGGAGAGGGCCTGTACAGTCCATTAACATAAAAATATTAACAGAAATGAGATCAGAACTCAAGCACCTGTACCCTTGACATCATATTTAACTTGCCCAAAGGTATCCCCATGAAGCATTAGAATTAGTCCACAGAATCCATGATTTTATTCATTTATTTAAAACATTTATATAGCTACCCAACTTATACCAAAATCTATGTGACTTCCAATTAAGGATTAAAACAAATAAGTAATAAAACAACATAAAAACCACATTAAAAACTATAACCATTATACAAGCAAAAAACCCAAAAACATGGCACCAAGATAAATTTCTGACATGCAGTCACCCCTTCTTATCCCAGAGCTTGGGGAAAAGCCAGGTCTTCAGTGTTTTTTGGAAGGCTAGGATGGTAGAGGCCTGCCAACCTCAGGCGGAAGGATGTTCCATAGAGCAGGGGTTTCCTAGTCCCATAAGGTGGGATTGTTACAGCAAGGGACTACAAGCGGGCCAACCCTATCTAATTTAACCTGATCTAACCTGATCCTGTGCCATATGGGGCTTTAAAGGTGATAACCAGCCCCTTGAATTGCATCTGGAAGGAAACTAGAAGTTAGCACAGCTTATATACATCTTGTATAACAAAGATTTTACATGGGGCAACCATAACTGCATGCAGCACCACATTCTGGACCATTTGAAACTTCCAGATGGATTTCAAGGGCAGCCCCGGGTATAGCATAGTGAAGTAATTCAATTCAGAGCTGACCAATGCATGAGTGACAGTGAGAAAGGCCTACAGGTCCAGGAAAAGGGTCAACTGGTACACTAGATGAATCAGTGCATAATGCCCCTAGCCATGGCTGCCACTTGCTCCTTGAGCAGGAGCCATCAGTCCAGGAGGACCCCAAAATTGTGTATCAGTCCAGGGAAAGGCAACTCCATCCAGAATCAAAGATGGAATATCATCTGTGCCCTGGGGGGGGGAGGGGAATCCAGAGGCACTCCATCTTGCCATAGTTGAGCCAAGGCTAGATCCTTAAAGCCTCCAGGTGCAAGGCGATCACCATTGCAGCATCACCTGTCCGGCTAGGGATGGAGATATATATTTGGGTATCATCAGCATGCTGATGATGATGCTCAATGGATGACCTCCCCCAGTGATTTCATGTAGATATTATAAAGGAGAGGTGAAAGACTTGAGACCTGAGGCAGCCCAAATGGCAGAGGCCTAAGGTCCAACATTCTTCTCCTATGAACACCAACAGGAACCAGTCATAGAGGAATTGTTGAATCCTAAGCTAACTTCAGATCAGTGGATGCTATTTAAAGGGTCTGAGAGGGAGGATAGAATATTTTTCAGCCAGATATTATAAAATGATGGCTTGGTCAGAAATCAAGAAACCTTGTCTAAAGCAAGCTTGTTTTATGGCTGAAATGTAGAGATGTGAGCATATAATCTCCTTATTATATTTAATACATTAACAAGGTGATAATTGACTGGAACTGACTTTTAACCTTTTTTTAAATTGAAATTATTATTTAATGGTTTCACTCATTAGGCATTGATCAAAATGAATAAATAAAGAGGTGGCCAAGAGAGGGGGCCACCATTCTATATTAAGTTTTAAAAGTGCAACTGGGATCAGATCACCATGGCTACTTTTACTATTTTTAATTGAATTTAACCATAAGGATCTCTGAAGTAATGATAGGCACCAGAAGGGAAGATGGTCTCTAATTAAGGAGGAGGTATAGAGGGCTGGAGAAGGTTGAAGGAGATGGCGGATGGCGGATGGCGGATGGCAGAGGTCAACACAGATAAACCTATGAAGAAAGCACCTGCTAAATTACTCTTACAAGGCCTGTACAGTTCAGTTCTCCCACCCTCCTACTTTGCCTGGCCTTAATTCATTGTCCAGGGAAACTAACATTGCCCAGGGTTCCTCAAGCTGGAAAGTTTTCCTCAGGAGAGAAGAAAAAGAGCTGAAGATTATACAAGTAAGGAGCTGCCTATAGATCCACAGTGGCTGGAAGATGTATCGAGACTGTTGGTGAGAGAACAGGAGAACAAGCTTCCTATTGTCTGTGGAGATTCTCAGTCATCTAGGTCATGGTTGTCCCAAAGGTGCTTTTTCCTTTCTGGTTTTTCTTTGAAGACGTTTCGCTTCTCATCCAAGATTGCCTCTTGAAAAAGCACCTTTGGGACAAGCTTCCTATTGCTACTGCCAGAACAGTTTTAACCTCTTTGCTTAGGCATTTTAATCTGAACATTATTTAAGTGCTTAGTGTGGGCCCCTGAGGGTGCAAAGAGTCTGTTTTTGTTTTCATATCTTGACCATGAATGCTAAATGACTGGACAGGATCAACTTCAGCCGGTTCTCTGCACACCCGTGAATAGTGCAGTGTTTGTTTTCTATTACTTGTTAATAAGCTCTCTGCTTTTCTGTCTACAAGGGTCTCTGCCATACCTGATGAAGCGCTTCTTTTCAGAGCTACCAAAAACAGATGCAAGTGTTATCCTTTGCTGACAAGAGGATCTAAAACAAGCTTTGCAAAAATGGAAGGACACTTCGATTCCTAGCATGGAAGAATGGCTGCAGAAGTTGATGGAGTCGGCGGAAAAGGCAAAACTGACTACTTTGATTAAAGAAAAGAACGTAAGTACTTTTGCTTCCACATGGAAACCACTTTTGAACTTCGTGCTTGATGTGGAAAAGAATGTAACTCTGACTTTGGGTTTTACAGGTTAGATTGATAGATCTTTATAGAAATGACTTGTTTATACTATTATGGAAAAGCAAAAAGCTGTGATTTGATGTTAATGCCTTATTTTACTGTAACAGAGTGAGTCGGAAGTCAATGCTTCTTTTTCTTTTCTCCTCCCTATCTTTCCTCACTTCTCTTCTCCCTTTCCTCTCCCCTTCCCACTGTTCTATTTACTTTTGTATTTTGTATTTTATAATCCTCTATAACTTTATAAAACTTTCGATTCCAAAAAAGAGGGTCTAAAACAAACTTTGTTAAACCTACTTAGAATATACAGTAGAACATAAAATAGAACATAGAACATTGTGGTTTCAATTGTTGTACAAGAGAATAATGGAACACCATTTTCCTCAGATTGGCAATACTTTTATATGGAAACTTGCAATGGATAAAATTTGTAGTGTTGTGATGCATTCTACATCTTTCCCAAGAAAAACACATATATTAGAAATCCAACTGGAGAAAAGATAGAGAAAACGCTTTCACTGTATGTGGAACATTGTCCTTAAGAATAAGGTCATAAAAGTTTGTCAGCATATTTGTCAATGCATTTGGGATACAAAATTTGGCACCATCCCCTGAAACCCCCTTTTTTGTACTGGTTCAGTGTCTCTGAAGTGGCTTTACGTGGTGTATTTAGGATACATTTCCCCAGCATAAAGAAAAAGCCTGTATTTGTGTAAACTGGTGATGTCCACATCTCTAAATAACATCTGATTCTGTTCATGTACATCTTAACAGCTATTTTCATTATTATCAGCTATATGGCTTAATCTATAAGGAATCAAAACCTCCTAATAGAATTCTCCATTCTATTAATGCAAGGCAAACAAGCAAAAGTAACAACGTAATAGGATTATCCCAAATCACTTTGTCAATTCATAAAACTTTGACCTTTATCTCTTGTATATTGACTACAACTGGGGAAAAAACTTATTTTTGTTTTAACAGTTCGCTTTTTCATAGTCACTTAAGAGAAATTTAGTTTTTAGTTTTTCACCCAGCTTTAACATCGTGGAGCGCTGAATGGAAATGTTTTGTTTCTGTGCATTAATTGGGTCCGGAGAACAAAGAAATTCACAGCATTTAGTGGACTGGAAAAACCATTCCCATCTTCTCTTTGCCAGCATCAAAGGGGTTTTTGTTCCCTTAAAAGCATTTTTTTTTTTTACTACAGGAAAGTAACAGCAGTACTCTCCTATTGATGTTTGGAGCCACAAGATTTTTGTAACACAATACTTCACAGTGCTGCAATGTTTTGAAAGTTCGCAGGGAAAGAAGGAAAGAGAAGAAATCACTCTTGAAACATTTTTTCTGAGTATACTCAGTATACAATAAAATGCTGAAACTTGAACACCACACAAGATCTACGGTTGATATACTTTGCTATAGTTTATTGCTAGTTTGACCTTGTGTGGTGTTCAGGTTTCAGCATTTTATTGAATATTGGTGCCAGATGATAAACAGAAGACTAATCATACCCTGCAGAACACCTGTGTTTAACCTTGCTTTTCTTTTAGATGGCACTTTTATTATTTACTATCTACCATCAGTAATGTGAAACAATTGTATGGAATGGCCTTTAAAAACCTCTCTCAAACCACCCTTCTGATCTTATCCTCTAGATTGGACTTACCTGTCAGATGCTTTAAAGCAACTGTCCTAAACCTGTCTGTTTTTTTACATGACTTAAGGGACCATGGTATGAAATATTTTCGCATTTCACCTTAGCTAATTAAATATCTTTGAGGGCTCCTTGGTGCTCTCTGAGCTTGGTTGTTTTCTTGCAGACGTTTCATTACCCAAACTAGGTAATGTCATCAGTGCTAGTAGGGAGTGGGGACTCCTTATTAGCACTGATGACGTTACCTAGTTTGGATAATGAAACATCCGCAGGAAAACAACCAAGCTCTGAGAGCACCAAGGAGCCCTCATTTCAACCCTGAACTACAAATATTCTCCTTCATTGAATACCTTTGATAATCAAATACAAAACATGTGTTACAAGGGCAGTAGTGAGTTCTAAAACCCTTTACTACCAGTTCGCGCGTGTGCGCGCGATGCTTCTGCGCAGAAGTGTCCCAGGTGGGTGGGCAGAGCCTCCCACCACCGCTACCAGTTCTAAGAACCAGTCTGAACCGGGAGTAACCCACCACTGTACAAGGGGATCTAATAGGAAAAGGAATACATGAATTGTTTGATCCTATGCCAATCTTACTGAGATTAGTTGTACATATTGCAAAAAACTTGACATGAAAATATTTATCATGAAGAATTAATAATATTGTGACTTACTTGACAATCAGAACATTCTCTGCATCTACCTACAAAATGGAGAGTATATAAAAGAGATATACACTGTAGATATAGAGGTCATGTAGAGGATGTGTGCAGCAAACTGCCTACCTCAAGCAGGCCTCGAATACCTACATGATCTCACCCAGTTCCCATGATTTCACCCAGTTCACATCACCTGGATGAAGTAGGACACTATCCCTGGCTGGTACATGATCTCATCTAGGTTGTATCAACAGGATGTTCTTAAGGATTGGCGAGGAGAATTCACCAATAAAAATGCTGTTGCTTTTTGTTACCTTGGGCTGCTTGTAAAACTATATAAAAGCAATAAACACTGCAAAAGCAGTCAGACATCTTGGCATCCTGCAATGACTGGTCTCTAACTCCATCAATACACATTATCCAGAGAATGATCACACTGTCTTATCATAAATGCTCTTTAGAAATAGGACTGGATATTATTCCAGCAAAGCCTAGAGTTTAGAATCTTTATCTGTGGAATCAGTCAAAAATATTGTCAGAGATAAAGTGCCTACATTTTCTTTTAATTTTGTCAATATTTTATTGAAGGAAGCCATTGAATTCTTCATCTCTGTTAGTAACTCATTGGACTACCAGATCATTTACATGTTTACCTGAAATACTTGCTTTCCCTTGGTTCTAAGTAAATATCAGGCTTTTACAAAAATATCTGTCAATGAAGATTTATAGCACTTTTCTCCATATGATCTATGGCCTAAACAATGGAGAATCCAGTTTACTTTTTTGGTATAATAACTTGATTCTATATGCTAGTCTAAAATACTCACTGATTAACTAAAGTCAAATTCAAATTCAGAATAGAGCTGGAATAGCAATAGCACTTAGACTTATATACCGCTTCATAGTGCTTTACAGCCCTCTCTAAGCAGTTTACAGAGTTAGCATATTGCCCCCAACAATCTGGGTCCTCATTTTACCCACCTCAGAAGGATGGAAGGTTGAGTCAACCTTGAGCCGGTGAGATTTGAACCCTAGCAGTCAGCTGAAGTAGCCTGCAGTGCTGCACTCTAACCACTGCGCCACCTCGGCTCCCTTGGAGGTCTTCTAGTCCAACCCCCTGCTCAAGCAGGAAACCCTGTACAATTTTAGATAAGTGGCTGTCCAGTTTCTTCTTAAAAACCTCCAGTGATGAAGCACCCACAACTTCTGAAGGCAAGCTGTTCCACTGGTTAATTGTTCTCACTGTTAGGAAGTTTCTTCTTAGTTCCAGGTTGTTTCTCTCCCTGATTAGTTCACATCCATTGTTGTTAAGTGTGTTAGAAGAGGCTGCCAAATGGGGTATTTTAGTCATGCCCAGAGGTTCAGCAGATGTATAAATGTAAGACCCAATGTGGAGTAATGATAAAGCTAGAGGTAGAACTGGAAAGGTTCAAGAAACTCACAGTCTAGATTTGAACCAATTTTAGGGGGGCTGTTGTAGAGATAAAATTGGAAGTAGAAGTATTATATAGGCTGCCTTGAGTTTCCTCAAGAATAATGAGTTATAAATATAATGAATACATATTAAACACAAGTAGCCAAACTGTTAAATGTCAATGTGAACTATTGCTTAGAATAGAGTTCTTTCCCCCCCCCCCTCTTTATCTTGAAATCTTTAATTTTGTGTGTAGCTGATGGGTGTGAAGTGGGGAATTATTTATTACCTTTCATTAGAAAATTAAAATCTTGAAAACAAAATATTATGAAGAGTTCAAGTCAAATATTCAAGCTCTGCAAAAGTATGTCTCAGGAATCTTAATATTCCTGAATTAATATGTTTTTTCTACACTTTATTTCCTTCTTGCAATATATTTAATCTGCTAAAGCTCACTGCATCTATTATCCAGCTGGCAAATGTTAGCATTTCTTTTTATTTCAGTCCAACCAACATGACATAAATAAAATCACAACTCAAACAATAGAATTTAAAATATAAAATTAGATATTAATAACACAATAAAGATATAATTATTCAATATGTTTGCCTCTGAGATATCATAGGGTTTCTATAGGATTACATGCATAAACTCAGAAGTATAAGGAGATAAGTGTAAGAATAGTTAGATATAATAAGTTGGCCTTGGGGCCAACTCAGTTGTAGCAGTTATTTATGTTCAGTTATAGCTTGTATGCAAAGAGCAGCATGGTGGCCTAGAGGTGAAGACACTCGCCTCCCACTCGGATGATCGATAGTTCAATCCAAGCAGGGGCAGATGTTGCTTTATCAGGATGCAAAGAGAAAAATATCTGCTGTGAACTGTGCATAAGTGTCAGGAAGGGCATCCGGCAGTAAATGCTCAGCTCCATTCATTTGGTAAGTCCACCACATCTGATGCCTCAGCTTCTAGTGTTTTACCATAATATCCTGCAAAACAGAGAAAGGCATAATAAAAAAGGAAATCTAACAGGTCATGTTTTCATATTGTAGTATAGTGAGATAATTTAATGAAGTGCTAATGGCTATAGCTCTTTCCCGCCCTCACTAAGCTGTGGTTTTAGTAGAGAGTATTGAGAGGAAACTAAGAACCTAGCCAAATTATATTGTGTGTTATCCAGTTTCAATACAATTTGTAGATCACTTATGCTCTGTGTCTCAGGGTTCCAAATAGCATCCAAAATTAAATCAGAGTCCAAGGCAAAAGATTCCTCAAAGTTCCAATTTATTAATAGAGCCATGTTGGCACATCTGGGTGAAACCCGAATCTGAAGCTTCCCAGGTTTCACCACCCAGTTGAAAGTTCAAGCCCTTTCCCCCACACCCACAAGCCCATCATGTTGCCCAATTTTCTATTGCCATGCTGGCAGATTCCACCCATCTCCTTCCGTGCAGGTGCAGAGGTGCAGAGACAAAGGATGACCTTGGCTTCCTAGAAAGAATGTGTTATGGCTACATGCCAGCAACTTCAAACAATCCCCCCTCCCATCTTCCCACAGTAGAAAATGCATAGTAGAATAGTATAAAGTGTGGCAGGCCTAAGATCCCAAATAAAATGGCTTCGGCCTGACAGGCGGCCTCCCCTCAGAAGAAAAACATAGTTGCTTCCGGGTGCATGGGGGTTGCCAATCTAGCACCGCTTTCACTTTTCCTGGGTCCATCTCTATCCCTTCGCTGGAAATGCAATATCCCAGATAGTCTAGTGAGGTTTTGTGGAATCCGCACTTAGACAGCTTTGCGTATAGCTTGGCGGCCAGAAGTTTTTCTAGGACTTGCTGCACCAGCTTTACGTGTTCCTCTAGGGTCTCACTGAAGATGAGAATGTCATCTAAATAAACGAGTACCCCCTTGTACAAGTGGGGGTGGAGTACCTCATTTATGTATTGCATAAAGACCGCGGGGGCCCCTTGTAGTCCAAACGGCATGACTTTGAATTGGAAGCTTCCCAGAGGGCAGTTAAACACGGTTTTCCACTCATCCCCCTCCCTAATGCGTATCCAGTAATACGCTTCTCTTAAGTCCAATTTGGTGCATACCTTGGCTTTGGCTAAGTGGTTCAGTAAGTCCTTCAGAAGGGGGAGGGGGTACGTGTTTTGGACGCAAATGGCATTGACCCCCCGGAAGTCCACGCACAGCCTGACCCCCCCATCTTTCTTCTTTTGAAGAGCACCCTTTCTTTGTATAGCAATCGTCAAAACTATTTGCTAACTCAAACCAGTGCTCTATGTTTTTTTTCTTCAAAATTTCAGTATCTGAGTACCTATATTACTCAGCTGCACACACAATTTTCATATTGTTGTCACTAACATTAAGAATACACTGCCATCCAAAAACCACAGGATTAGGTGTCTGTGGAGATTCTTAGTCATTCAGGCCACGGTTGTCCCAAAGGTGCTTTTCAAAAGGCAGCTGGACTTTCTTGGGTTTTTTTTCCTTGAAAATGTGTCACTTCTCATCCAAGAAGGTTCTTCAGTTCTGACCAGATGAGAAGCAAAATGTTAAATTAGGGCTTGCTGGCCTGACAGAACGAAAATGAGGCTTGAGTTTAAACAGGAATCTTTATTTCTCCACTTCAGCACCAAAGCTTCCACTCAGCAAATGGACAGCAACCAGACTTTGACAGCTCCTTTTATAGTCGAGCTGTCAAACTGTCAACCAATAGGAATGCTTTATTTCCCCGCTAGCCAGCTGCTTGCGCTTTAGCCAATAGGGCTTCAGCAAGCAGCTGGCTTGGCTTCTAGGCGGGGGTCGTAAGTTGAGGACTTAGCAGGTCGTAAGTCGAGGACTTTGCGAAAGCACAAGAAGCAGGCTTGGCTTTCTTGGCGGGGTCGTAAGTCGAAGACTTAACACAAAATGTTTTCAAGGGGGGAAAAAACCCAAGAAAGTCCAGTTGCCTTTTGGAAGAAGCACCTTTGGGACACATGATTAGGTATGAGAGAACTTTTTTTTTTTGCACCTTTGACTCCGTTTGATTCCCGGTGAATGTTTGGACAAATCCCTGCAAGGTTTTTATTTATTTATTTATTTTATTGGCAAAATTTTTCAGAAGCAATTTGCCCTTGCATTCTTCCTAGATCTGACAGATAAGTGACTGGCTGAAAGTCACTCAGCTGGCTTCATGCCCACGGAAGGACTAGAACTCACAGTCTCCCAGTTTCTAGCCTGTTGCCTTAACTACAACACCAAACCAGCTCAAGTTTATTTCTTAGAATGGCAGAAACAAATGCTTAGATCAACATAGTTATTATTCTATTAAACTGGTAACATGGCTGCCAGTGTAAGATGATACAAAGTCCATGGAAATTAGATATAATCATATTCTTTGCTCAATTTGTTTCCCAGTCTGGAGTTATTTTTAACCTTATATACTTTAATTGAGTGGGTGTCTAAAAGCTTAACTTGTTCCATTTAGCACAGTGAATAATGTGGCTTTTCCCTCGTTATGCATATACCAGCCCATTAAGGAGGGCGACACTCTTTTTAAAAGATCTATTAAAAAAATAAATATACCCTTTCTGTATTCATTTGTAGTTTTTGCTGCTATATGACACTTCTAAGTATGTAGTTTTAAACATAAATGTGTTGTGGAAAATAACAGGAGAGTGGAGGAGTATATATAAAGAGTTTGCTTTAAACTCTTAAACAGGAACAGTGGTATATACATCTAATGAATACATAACATTATAAAACTAATTTTTCTTTGTAGGCACCTGTGTGTCCATCCATCCATCCATCCATCCATCCATCCATCCATCCATCCATCCATCCGTCTCTCTACCCCTCCATCCCCAGTTTAGGAATTCGCAATATAAATTTCATTTCTATAACTTTTTTCACTCATCCACCTTTCTTATTTTTTTCCTTCCTATATTTAGTTTTTGCATCTTTTTGCTCAAATACTAACTTTGTGCTGTCATCTAGTGTTGTCAGGAGTTTTGAAACCCTGGACCACTCCTTTTACTTTCACAGATTGTCAGATCATGACACTGTTTAACTCCCTGCTTGGCAAAAATCTATTGAGATTTTAAAATAACTAATAGAGAACAGGGTGATGTAATGGTTAAGGTGATGGCCCAAGACCTGGGAGATGCCAGTTCAAGTCCATTCTCAGCCCGGAAGCTCACTGGAAGCCATTAAATCAGACACCACTTGAAACACAGAGGCCAAAAGGCCACCAAGGGAGTCAGCCACCGGCCACTCCTAGACCCAGGTGAGCTGCCCTCCTTGTGTAGGTATAGAAAATGGCCGTTGTTTACCTGGTTGCTGAGGGAACGAGGTAAGTTTCCCTGAAAAGCCACTAGCCAATGCCCAGCTACCCATTCTCCCTTTGTGCAGTGAAAGTACGAGCAACTAGTTGGTCATGGCTGTCAGAAGGCTTTTCAGAGTAAGTGTGGCCATCTCAGCTGCCAAGAAACTGGCAGTAGGGGAGAAAATCATGCTTCTCAACTCTTCTGACTGACTCACCTCCATTTCTCTTCTCTTCACAGAACATCTGGAAAAGGTGTTCGCACCTTTTCTGTTGTCTGAAGAGCAACATTGAAGATCTTCCTGTGCCTCCTGACAGGTACCAGCCACTTCTCCTTAAACCCTGGGCATGGGGGGCACCACTGATGGACTGCAAAGTCTGTAAGAAGGGGCTTCGGGGGCAAAAAGATGAGCAGGCTGACCGGCTGGGCTTAGAAAGGAGAGACTGAGCTAGATGGATGTTCTTTGACATGTCACCTTCTTCTTTTGGTCAGGACTGTCGAGGCACAGGAACCGGATGACCAGCAGGGAGAATTGGAGACACATTTTCATGTGTCTGATGGAGACACATCTTCCTTCCCAGGGGTAAGGACGCTTCTGCAACATGGCCAGTGGGGGTTCATTCTTCAAAACTGGGGGTGGGAGAAGGGAGGAATTCCCACTTGGGGGGAACCTGGCCAGCCTAGAAAACTGAAGAAGAGCTCCTTGGATTCATGGAAAGATCTTGATGGCTTGGAAGGGAAAATACTGGGAAATATTAAGGAAGAGCCATTTTGAGCCTATCAGCCACATTTCCCATGATCTGCTGTCTCTTTGCCCTCTGTAATGCAGCCCTTCCCTCCTGGGGAAGGTAAACGTTCCACCACATGCAGAGGACTTTTAATTTATACCTTCAATGAACAATTGTTACTTGCAGGTTGTGATGGGTGCTCCTGCCACCGCCCGGAGTCCCAGGAAGGAAGATGTCAGGCCAGCTCTCATTTCAAGGAGGTTAGTGTTCTCAGCTGAGGGATTCTGAAGCCCCCAAGAAGGCGGCTACACTGAAGCCCTAAAGAGAAGGGCTAGAAGAAAGGTTTGCAGAGGGGAGGCATCTCTACCCTCTGCCTCTACTTCTGCTAAAAGAAGAATGACTCAGGCCCTTCGTTCTCTCCCCAGAAATGAGAAGACATGGAAGTGGACGCCGCGGCTCTCCACAATTTTGGAGACCTGCACTGAGTCGGTAAGGCCAGACCAGCTCCACCCCATGGTAATGGCAGAAGCCCTGTCTCTGTGGATTTGTTAATATGCGGAATAGACGGAATATTTGCATTGTTATTTCAGGATCCATCGGATGTGCAGGAGGAAATCAGTGCCTGTCTTTCAGGGTAGGTAACACTTTGGCAAGTGAAACTTTTGTAGAGGGGAGGCATCTCTGCCTCTGCTTCTGCTAAAGGAAGAATGACTCAGGGCAATCCCACTGGCAGGCCAAGCCCCTTGGCAGGCAAGCTGGAAGGGTTCTCAGAGCCTCCACATGACCACTCTTGAAAAAGGGCCCATGGCTACTTTTGATCTTTGGCCCTTTCGTTTTCTCCCCCCAGAGAGGAAAGGCAAGAGCACTGGAGGCCGCGGCTGTCCACCATTTTGGGGACCTGCACTGAGTTGGTAAGGCCTGGACGGTTCCTCCCCATGTGAAAAGAAGACGAAGCCCTGCCTCTGTGGATTTCTTGATATGCCATCTTTGCATTTTTATTTCAGGAACCACAGGACCAACCAGTGGAAGAGGAGCTCTCTCCTGAGAAAACGCCTTCTTCACAGGTAAGAAAGTTTTG
>QLTV01000219.1:29431-39856 GCA_003457575.1 Thermophis baileyi
CAAGATATTTGTCTTGGGGGAGATTGCTTTCTACAACATAAGAAAGAGAGAGAGACAAGCAAGAAAGAAAGAAACAAAGAAAAAAAGAAAGAAATAAAGAAAGAAAAGACTTTGCAGAAGAAGTCAGAGGTTGGAAGCTTATTACATTACCTCATTGATCCCTGTCCCTGAAACAATAAAAGAGACCCGAATGGCCATTGGCTGATTGGATGTGACATGTTTCTCTGAAGGCATGAGGGACGCAAGTTGCCCTTTGATGCATAAAACCCGCCATGGAAGCCTGACATCCATCTAACGGGGCTTCCTTTGCAGCCAAATTGCTCTCCGGTTTAAGCATCCAAAGCAATTCTTCTTCTACCACATCATCATTCAACCATCTTTGATTTTATTTCCCCTTTCTCTGCACTTCGTAGTTTTGAAACTATAGGGGTCGGACGAGCAAGAGAAGAACAATTTGGGAAAGGTCTACAAGAAAAGAAAGATGTATGGGTTCGACAACAACCTGAGCGCTTGTCACTAGTGGAGTTTCGGAGTTGCCTCTGTAATTTTCTGTGTTCTTTTCCCAGGCTTGGCTTCTGTAATGAAACACAATGTGTAATAAAACACAACTGTAGGGCCAGAATGTCCAGGGTTGATATATATAAAGCAGTATTAACCCTCTTAGGGGATATTGTACCTTGAAAGTTTCCTCTTTTCATGTTCAACCTGTTTCACCGTTTTCTGCTCGAGGGAGGAAGGGAGGGAGGGAGGAAGGAAGGAAGGAAGGAAGGAATTTTAAAAAAAATGAATTCCCCTTTATATTAGATTAGATTACATTAACAGAGTTGGAAGGGACCTTGTAGGTCATCTAGTCCAACCCCCCACCCAAGCAGGAGACCCTACACCATTTCTGACAGATGGCTGTCCAGTTTCTTCTTGAAAGTCTCAAGTTTTGAAGCTCCCACAACTTCCGAAGGCAACTTCTGTTCCATTGGTTGATTGTTCTCACTGTCAGGAAATTTGTCCTTATTTCTAGGTTGAATCTCTCCTTGTTCACTTTCCATCCATTATTCCTTGTCTGGCCCTCAGGTGCTTTGGAAAATAGGCTGAACCTCCCCCCCCCCACCTGCCCATCCTCTCTGTGGCAGCCCTTCAAATATTGGAACTATGTTTTAGCCTCCAGTCCCCTAATCATCCTGGTTGCTCTTCTCTGCACTCTTTCTAGAGTCTTTTTTATAGTGTGGTGACCAAAAGTGGATGCAGTATTCTAAGTGTGGTCTTACTAAGGCTTTATAGAGTGGCTTTAATACCTCCCTTGATCTTGATTGTATCCCTCTGTCAATGCAGTTTAGGATTGCATTGGCTTTTTTGGCTGCCGCCGCACACTGCTAGCTCATATTTAATTGGTTGTCCACTAGGACTCCAAGATCCCTCTCACAGTCACTGCTATTAAGCCTGGTTTCACCCAGTCTATATGTGTCCTTTTGGCTTTTCTTGCCTAAGTGTAAGACTTGACTTTTCTCTGCATTTAATTTCATTTTACTAGATAGGGCTAAAATCAGCTTCACTTTTCTGTAAGTGTGCCACATGTTCACACCTGTGAATTTATCATGGAGGAAGGGGGGAAAAGGAGAAAGGAGATTTTGCATTGTGTTTTAATTTGAAAAGGATAAAAACATAGAGAAAACAATGCAACCAAGGAAAGGAAATTATATCCCGATTTCTCAGTGGCTGTTGTATACAGATAGTGCTTGACGCACGTCCACAATGGAGCCCAAAATTTCCGTTGCTAAGCGAGACATCCGTTAAGTGATTTTCACCCCATTTTACAACCTTGCTTGCCGCAGTTGTTAAATGGATCACTGCAGTGGCTAAGTTAGGAACACAGGGTGGTTAAGTGAATCTGGCTTCCCCATTGACTTTACTTGTCCTAAGGTCGCAAAAGGGGATCAGATGACGCTAGGACACTGCAACGGTCATAAATATGAGTCAGTTGCCAAGCGTCTGAATTTTGGGCATGTGGCCATGGGGATGCTATAACAGTCATAAATGTGAAAATCACAGAAACTACTCCACTCCCACCAATACTGTCAGGGCAAGCCGTTAGTATATATATATAACGAGAACAAACCTTACTCCCTTGTAACACTGATAATGTTCCCTAGTTGGGTCATGAAACGTCTGCAGGAAATCATCCAAGTATGTCAAGGAATATCTGTCCTATCTGCATCAAGAACCCCACAGTTATTTAGCTTTTTGGGTATTTTGAGTGAAAGTACAAATGGAAGCTGTATTGTAAGGTCTAAAGTACGCTAAAAATGCTACTGAAGTTTCTTCCAAGTTAATCTTGACTCTAAATGACTAAGTACACATGGACATCAGTTTTCTTGGAAATAAATATGGAATAACCTCCTCCTCCTCCTCCTCCTCCTCCTCCTCATCCTCCTCCTCCTCCTCCTCTTCCCCCCCCCCCCCCCCGCAACCTACTCCCTTCTAACACTGATGATGTTGCCCAGTTGGGTAATAAAATGTCTGTCAGAAAACAACCAAGCTCAGAGGACACTAAGGACTCCACAGTCCTTTTCCTTTTCTCCTTTCTCCTCCCCCTCTTTCTCCTTCTCCCCTCTTCCCTCTTCTCCTTCTTCCCCTCGACTTCCCCACCCGACTTCCTTCTAAATCTCTTCTAACACCGATGAGGTTACCTAGTTGGGTAATAATATGTCTGCAAGAAAATAACCAAGTTCAAAGGGCACCAAGGAGACCACAGTCCTTTTCCTTTTCTTCCTCCTCCTCCTCCTTCCCCCTTCCCCCTTCTTCTTCTTCCCCTCTCTCCCTTCTAACTCCCTTCTAACACTGATGTTGTTACTGTACGTAATTGGGTAATAAAATGTCTGCAAGAAAACAATCAAGTTCAGAGAGCACCAAGGACCCCACTGTCCTCCTCCTCCCCCCCCCACATACCCACTCCCCTGTAACATGATGATGTTACCTAGCTGGATAATAACACATCTGCAAATAAACAAGTAAACAACCAAGGACCCCACAGTCCTCCTCCTCCTCCTCCTCTTCCTCCTCCTCCTCCTCTCCCCACTCCCCACTCCCCTGTAACATGATGGTGTTACCTAATTGGATAATAACACATCTGCAAGTAAACAAGTAAACAACCAAGCTCAAAGAGCACCAAGGACCCCACAGTCGTCCTCCTCCTCCTCCTCTCCCCACTCCCCACTCCCCTGTAACATGATGATGTTACCTAATTGGATAATAACACATCTGCAAGTAAACAAGTAAACAACCAAGCTCAGAGAGCACCAAGGCCCCTAAAGTTGGATTCAAGGTATATCTCTGAGATATCCCATGATAGATGGACAGTGACAACCACGTAGAGAAGGCTTGCCATACTTGAGATCAGGACACACACACACACACACACACACACACACACACACACACACACACACACACACACAAAAACAACGGTGAATGCCAGTGCCAGTCAGTGGAGCCACTGGCTTCATCTCTGGAAGAAGCCAATTTGAAAGCCGGCATGTCACCCTGGAGAACCCCTGCCACCATCCTTTGAAGAAGTCATATGTTTCAACTTCTGAAAAGAAGAAAGACCTAAACAACACCCTTGAAAGAGTTGTGGTATTTATCATTGTAATTGCCCGTCAGGATCTTCGTTGGATTAAAAAAAACAACCCTTCTTTAATGACTTCCTCGGATGGAGAAACATTGGGTGGATACTTTGTCAACATCTGAGAGTTTCTCACTCTTGGCTGTGATCTCTCTGAAAAGAGCTTCTCCCCCCCACCTTTTATCTCTTTTCTCCCTCCTCCTCCTCCTGCTCCTCTTCGCCCCCATATCTGAGTTTCTCTTCATTTGAAGGAAGTGTGGGAAACGGTGAAGGTTGTTCCTTTCACCGCTGAAGTGTGACAGTGTCTACCTGTTCTCTGGCATCCCACAGAGGAAGACAGATGCCATCTGCTGTGGTGTCTACAAGTTATTAAACTGGATGCCGTTCAGACGTTAATGCCTGTCTGCTCCTGTGCAAAGAAGGGCTTTCTCTTCAATTTACAAAATTGCAGGCCCCGTCCCTCTAATAATATTGGTGACAGCACAAGATTTGCCTTCTGCGGAGATCCGTCTTTGTTCTCTTTTTCTTCTCCTGGAAGACACTTCGGAAACATGTCTTTTCATCATCTTCTTGGAGGAAAGTGGGGGGGGGGGAGTTTTGACAACATCCCATTGGTTTCTCTAAGTATAGCTCCTCAGGTAGGGCAGGGAAGTTTTGACCATATAAGGGAAAATGTAAATGCTCAGGAGATCAAACTCTCTCATAAAAACGCTCTGCCTTTCTTTCTTTCTTTCTTTCTTTCTTTCTTTCTTTCTTTCTTTCTTTCTTTCTTTCTTTCTTTCTTTCTTTCTTCCTTCCTTCCTTCCTTCCTCCCTCCCTCCCTCCCTCCCTCCCTCCCTCCTTCTTTCTTTCTTTTCTTTCTTTTTTTAAAGCTGCCAGAGGCTCCAGACAGTGGCTTCCCATTTTGACCCCTCCTCCCTGTCGTTGCTTTTCTTTCTTTCTTTTTTCCTTCCTTTCTTCTTCTCTCTCTCCCTCTTTCTTTTTCCTTCCTTCCTTCCTTCCTTCCTTCCTTCCTCCCTCCCTCCCTCCTCCCTCTTTCTTTTTTCTTCCTTCCTTCCTTCCTTCCTTCCTTCTTTCCTTCCTTCCTTCCTTCCTTCCTTCCTTCCTTCCTTCCTTCCTTCCTTCCTTCCTTTTAGCATCCAGGGATTCTCTAATGTTTTTGGACTTAGAACATAGAATAATAGAGTGGGAAGCAACCTTGGAGGTTTTCCTGCCAACCCTCTGCTCAAATAGGAGAGTCTATACCATTTCAAACAAGTGATTGTCCAGTCTCTCTTTTTGAAAGCCTCCAGTGATGGAGCACCCACAACTTCTGAAGGAAAGCTGTTCCATTGGTTGATTTCTCTCGCCGTTATGAAATTTATCCTTAGTTCTAGATTGCTTCTCTCCGTGGTTAGTTTCCATTCATTGTTTCTTGCCTTTTGGTGCTTTGGAAAATAGTTTAACCCCCCCTCGTCTTTGAAGGAGCCCCTCAAACATTGGACCATATGGACTTAGTTTAGGAGAACACTCACACCAACCATGACCAGGCATACAAATAGAGAGCGCACCCACTCCCTTCTAGCACAGATGATGTTACTTAATTGGGTCATGAAACATCTGCAAGAAAGCAACCAACCTCAGAGAGCACCAAGGGCCCCACAGTTCAACTCTCACCAACAGACATTCCCTTTTATTGGTATGATGACATGGCAAACCACTTGTATCTAATCAGAAAGGAAACCTCATTTTCTCCTAGCACTGATGATGTTCCCTAGTTTTGTAATGAAACGTCTGCAAGAAAACAACCATTGTTCAGAGAGTATCAAGGACTCCACAGTTCAGCCCTGATGTAAAAAAATACTCTCTTCTATTGGTTCTGGATTTCACTACTTCATTTTTCAACTCTTTCATGGCAACGATTAAGTCATTGACTTCTGTTGTTAATCATTTTATTTGTAGATCCCATATTTATATTAGGAGACTGGAGACTAAAACATATGAAGAACGGTTGCAGGAACTGAAAATGTCTAGTAGAGTGAAAAGAAGGATCAGGGTGAGATGATAGCAGTGTTCTGATATCTCACGGGCTGCCACAAAGAAGAGGGAGTGAAGCTATTCTCTTAAGCACCTGAAGGCAGGACAAGAAGCAATGGGTGGAAACTAATCAAGGAGAGAAGCAACTTAGAACTAAGGAGAAATTTCCTAGGAGGGAAAATTCAACCACTGGAAAAGCTTGCATTCAGATGTTTGGGTGTCTTGAGACTTTCAAGAAGAGCCTGACACAGCTATTTGTCTGAAATGGTATAGACTCTCCTGCTTGAGCAGGGGGTTGGACTAGATGACCTTCAAGGTCCCTTCCAACTCTGTCTTCTCTTCTCTTCTCTTCTCTTCTCTTCTCTTCTCTTCTCTTCTCTTCTCTTCTCTTCTCTTCTCTTCTCTTCTCTTCTCTCCACTCCACTCCACTCCACTCCACATTTTCTTTTCTTTTCTTTTCTTTTCTATTCTATTCTATTCTATTCTATTCTATTCTATTCTATTCTATTCTATTCTATTCTATTCTATTCTATTCTATTCTATTCTATTCCACCTTCAGCCATTTCTCCAGCTCCACTCCAACCCCAGGAACTCCCCATTAACAATTGATGACAAATAACTGAACTTCCTAAACTTCAGGTAAACAATTTAATTCAGTTCCTTAGGAATGCATTTCAGCTACTTTTAATAATGAAAACAGTTAAATCGCATGATTTCTGATCACGTGACTCTAACCCTTTCATTCCTTAAGTGAATCCAGATTCATCTTTTTATTTTTCCTCATATCTTATTTTTGGTTCACATTTCCCCCCCCCGCCCCTCAGAATGGAGATATATATGTGAGGGAGGGAGAGAAAGTCCCAGAAAAGCATTGGAATTTGTCTTTATGAAAGAAAATACTGCAGATATTTTGCCAAAAAGGACAGATAGTGAAAATAGATTAGTTCATTTGAGCAGTATGTGGGAAAAAATGTATTTCCTGAAGCAGGTGGTGTGGATAGGGAGAAGAGAGGAAGAAAAATGTTGTGTACCAAAAAGTGTTCTCTAAAATGTGATTTTTCGCATCAGGAGAGAAAACAGCAAAAAATCGCTTGGCCATGGAGGGCTGGCAGAAGCTCCAGAGAGACCTTTTGGTTTTGCTTATTCTGGAAGGGGAAAAAAATGAAATATATATTCAGCTAGATCTCAGGCGAAATTATCTCAGTTGAAAATAATGGGAAATGTAACATAGCACCCAGGGGTGGGTTCTAACTTACCTCGCTGCCAGTTCGCTTCCTCCTGCACCGCGTGTGTGCATGCGCAGTGCAAAAAATTAAAAAAATTCTCCCCCCCCCAAAAAAAGCCAAAAACAAGATGACGCATGCGCAGTGCCGGAAACTTGGCTTCTGCGCATGCGCAGAAGAAAAAAAAACCAGGAAAAAATTCCCCCCCAACCCCCCCCCAAAAAAATCCATTTTTTAAAAAAAGATGGTGGCATCCATCGGCACCGACTGAACCGGCTCCATGACATCATCGTGACGTCACCAGCGGGTCGCTACCGGTTCGGGCGAACAGGTCTGAACCGGGAGGAACCCACCTCTGATACCGCCTAAATATTTGAGTCAGAAGTCAGAATAACCGAGTCAGAAGAGACCTTGGAGGTCTTCTAATCCAACCCCCTGCTTAAGCAAGAGACCCTATACCATTTCAGACAAATGACTGTCCAATCTCTTTTTAAAACCCTCCAGTGATGGAGCACCCAAAACTTCTGGAGGCAAGTCATTCCACTGGATTATTGTTCTCATTGTCAGGAAATTTCTCCTTAATTCCAGGTTGTTTTTCTCCTTTATGAGTTTCCCTGCATTGTTTCTTGTCTTGCCTTCTGGTGCTTTGGAAAATAAGTTGACCCCTGATTGTCCCCACTCTTTCTTATGGCAGTCTCTTAGATATTGGAACACTGCTATCATATCACTTCTAGTCCTTATTTTCACTAGACTAGACAAACTCAATTCCTGCAACCATATGTAGAATAGAGTAGAGTAGAGTAGAGTAGAGTAGAATAGAATAGAATAGAATGCTTTATTGTCACTTTGAATGTACATTAATCGGCATACATTAAAATGAAATTTTGTTGCATGCAGCTGTCAAAGGGTCACCACCTCCAATATACACGATATAAACATGACAAAATAAATAAATAAAAAATTATGCAAATACCCACATATATTATATGACACAGAGTAACAACACAGCCTTGTTCGGATGTATACATGTACATGGCCAGAAAAATGAATCTTGCGAGTTTAGTAGATGGATGGCATAGGGAACAAAGCTGTTACAGAATCGAGTAGTCCTCCTAGAAATACTTAGAAATACTTTAGCCTCCAGTCATGTGAGTTTACAAGTGGGAAATACATGTGAGATCCTATTTGGCCATACTTTGACATTACAGCAGAAATAATATAAATTATTTACCTGGGCAGGTGGGATATTTGCCCAATTATGTCATAATTTATACCACATAATTTGATGCCATGGGTTTTTTCCTTACATTGATGCCTTGTTTCAGTAAATTAAGGTCGTTATATTGTCACTAGTATATAATGTATATACTATAGTATATATGTCCTTCATAATTTCCATTGCATGATTTTTTTTCTTTTTATGACCCTGTAATTCCTTTTACTGGGGTGGAATCAGGGCAACTGAATGGACTGAGCATTTACTGGCCGGATGCCCTTCCTGGCACCCATGTGAAGTTCACAGCAGATATTCTCTCTGTGCCCTGATAGAGAAACATCTGTCGCTACCTAAGATTGATTCTCAACCTCCCGATTGTGAGGTGAATTTCATCCCATTTATTTCTGTGAACAGACATGAGTGAAAGATGGAATATGGGAGATGTACTCAAAGGAGGTAGAGGTATTTAGGTGTCCTGGTGGACCACCACTTGAGTGGCGCAGCTGCTGAAGAAGCCAATGCAGTTCTAAGGTGCTTCAACAGAGAGATAGCATCAAGAACACAAGAAGTGATAATACTGTTCTATGCTGCACTAATGTGGCCACACTTGGAATACTATGTCCATTTATGGTCACAAGAAAGAGGCTGAGGCCCTAGAAAGAGTGCTGTTGTGACCTGTCGGCTGCTGGCCCCTCCGGCAGCTGAATCAGATGAAGAGGTGGGGTGGAAGTCAGGGCCAGCATCAAGGCAATCTGAGAGCTCTGAGGGTGAAGAGGGAATGGAGCTGGCAGAGATAGAGACAGACGCGGAGCCTGGGACATCCGTCAGCCCTAAGATGGAGGGTCAACAGCTCCCAGGTCTGGAAGTGGCTGATGAGGAAGAGGAGGAACAGTTGGGTCCAGTGCCTAATGTGTGAATGCACAGAAGGCAGAGGAGAGGAGAGCAGTGGAAATCTATGGGCCGGTCCTTGGGAAGGAAGAGCCACCGCTGCTAGCGAAGCCCCACCCTAGCTCTGGGGATAAAAGGCAGGGGGAGGAGATGAATAGTTGTGGCAGACAACTATTCATCTCCCTGCCGGTCAGCTACTGATAGCGTGCACTTGCAAATCCTGTCTGGAAATTATCAGAATTCTTTTTGAAATCTGCAGCGCCTTCTGAGCATGTGTGTGTGTGCGCTGCTGGAAAAAAATGAGCGCACCTTCCAGGACTTCCTTTGCAAGTGTGGGAAGAGAGCAGGGGTGGGTTCTACTTACCTTCCTTACCGGTTTGCATCACATCGGAAGTGCGCATTTTGTGCGCGCCCCCATCACGTCACGCAAGTGACCCTCTGGGCATGCGCAGAAGCCTCTGCACATGCACAGAGGTTTCTTTACAAGCCACTTTCAAGGAGCGGTGACCGGAGAACTAGTTCAGGGGCATGGCCAGCCAGCCATCGCTGTCAGTTCGGTGAGCGGGGGCTAATTTCCGCCACCGATACTGGAGAACCGGTCTGAACCGGCAGCAACCCACCACTGGGAGAGAGAGAGTCTACCTTTTCTTCTGCAAAAACCCCTCCATTTCTGTCCTTCTACACAGAATAATGACAAGAAATGCTACTCTGAAAGGCATGGAGTTCCTTTAGGGGAAGCTTCAGAGAGAGAGAGAGAGAGAGACTTCTGGTGTGTTGGCACCATTTCAGGGGAAAGAGAGTGAGCGTCACTTTCCACAAGACTTAGAGACTTCGTAGCCTGGTGTGAGAGAGTGGCTGCTGGCCCTCCTAATAAAGGGAACGTTTCATTAAATACAAAGGGCTTGTCTTGTTTGGGAGCCGGGTCAGAACAAGTCCAGAAGACAACAACAAAAATGATAAGAGGTCTGGAGGCTAAATCGTACGATGAACAGTTGAGGGAACTAGGTATATTTAGCCTCACAAAGAGAAGGCTTAGGGATGGCATGATAGCATCTTTGAATATTTGAAGGGTGCTCCCAGGAAAGGAGGCCTCAATTTGTTCTCCAAAGTTATCTGAGGACAGGACAAGCAATGGGGTGAAGCTTATCAGAGGGAGATCCAACCTGGAAATAGGGAGGAATTTCCTGACAGTGAGAAGAATTAATCAATAGAACAGCTTGCCTCCTGGAGTTCTGGGTTCCCCATTGCTGAAGATTTTCAAGAAGAGGTTGGACAATTATTTGGCCAGTATGGTATAATGTCATCTGTAGTCCTTCTTTTTGTCAAACTAGACATGCCCAGTTGTGCAACCACTGATCGTATGATTTCACCTCCAGTCCCCTGATTATCTCTTTTCTGCATACATTCCAGGGTCTCAACATCTTTTTTATTTATTTATTTTATAAAATTTATATGCCGCCCAACTC
>QLTV01000219.1:122174-135371 GCA_003457575.1 Thermophis baileyi
AAAGAAAGAAAGAAAGAAAGAAAGAAAGAAAGAAAGAAAGAAAGAAAGAAAGAAAGAAAATGGGGAGAGGAAGGAAGGAAGGAAGGAGGGAGGGAGGGAGGGAGGGAGGGAGGGAAGGAAGGAAGGAAGGAAGGAAGGAAGGAAGGAAGGAAGGAAGGAAGGAAGGAAGTTTGGTCACTTGAAATAAAAAACAAATATTTTTTTTTATGTCAGCTGAATAAGAATTATGTGTGGGTAGGGTTCAGTTTGCAGAAAGAATTTTCTGCCCAGGATTACAGCATATTAGGTGCTGTAATATTATTTATTATTATTATAACATATTATTTACACTTTTAATTCCCAATGACACCTAGGTAAAATTATTCATTTCAATGGGAAAGAGAAAATATTAATATGTGTGTTTGTGCCTGCGTTTCTGAATGTGTGTGTGTGTGTGTGTGTGTGTGTGTGTATCTCTCTCCTTCCCAATTCCCCCCCCCTCAATAATTTCCAACAGCTGTTTCACTGGCAATTAATTATTTCCCTTAATATTGGGGGAATTGAAGCTTTTTTCCCCCTTTTGTTTTGTTTTCATTGATAGCAATAGCACTTAGACTTATATACTGCTTCATAGTGCTTTACAGCCTTCTCTAAGCGGTTCACAGAGTCAGCATATTGCCCCCAACAATCTGGGTCCTCATTTTACTGACCTCGGATGGATGGAAGGCTGAGTCAACCTTGAGCCGGTGAGATTTGAACGGCCGAACTGCAGCTAGCAGTCAGCTGAAGTAGCCTGCAGTGCTGCACTCTAACCACTGCGCCACCTCAGCTCTATCTTGATTGATAATCAATCTAGCAAGTGTCATCTCTAGCAGGTTTCAGTTATCATAATGAGAAGGCTCTAATGAGTGTTTGACAGGTCTCAATCTTCCAAACAATCTTCCAAACAATTGGTCAAAAGGTTGAAGACGTTGCAACAAATATAATGGCACAGCCAGATTGTGCAAACTCTGTCAAAATTATGAAAAGCACAGTTGTGCATCAGCAGTTTTACCTAAGCCTTTAAGAAGGTCTTCATTGATTTCGGTTTAGATTCTCCTAATCATGGTATCGTTCCTAAATATAAGAATTGCACTTATGAAAAGAACCTTAAGACCTACATAGAAGTATTAAATAAGATAGGTTTCAAAATTGCAAATAAAAATATTTCAAGACAACTTTAAAAGGGCCACTCGAGTTTCAGAAAATGCAAGGATAGTTTTTGGCTATTCTCTAAAAAGAAAGAAAACTATGAGAACTACGAGAAAAAGAAAGAGAATCTATGAAAATTCTCAGTCAACCAGGTCCCAAAGGTGCTTTTTTCAAAAGGCAACTGGACTTCCTTTGTTTTGCTTGAAGACATTTTGCTTCCCATCCAAGACGCTTCTTCAGTTCTGACTGAATGGTGGAGAATGGAAGGATTTATATTCCTTGCACTATTCAGGTGACCCTGAAGGCACAGATAACCCTCCAAGTGGCCTCAACGACTCTCAGAGCGAGTGTCCCAAAGGTGCTTTTTCAAGAAGCAACTGGACTTTCTGGTTTTTCTTTGAAAACATTTCACTTCTCATCCAAGAAGCTTCATTCGTTCTGAAAGAAGGGAAGCTGAAGAAACTTCTTGGATAAGAAGCGAAATGCATTCGAAGAAAAACCAGAAAGTCCAGTTGCCTGGAGGAGGAGGAGGAGGAGGAGGAGGAGGAGGAGGAGGAGGAGGAGGTTCCATATTTATTTCCAAGAAAACTCATGTTTGTCTACTTAGTAATTTAGAGTCAAGATCAACTTGGAGGAAACTTTAGAAGAAGAAGAAGAAGAAGAAGAAGAAGAAGAAGAAGAAGAAGAAGAAGAAGAAGAAGAAGAAGAAGAAGAAGAAGAAGAAGAAGAAGAAGAAGAAGAAGAAGAAGAAGAAGAAGAAGAAGAAGAAGAAGGAAGGGGAAGGGGAAGGAGAAGGAGAAGGAGAAGGAGAAGGAGAAGGAGAAGGAGAAGGAGAAGGAGAAGGAGAAGGAGAAGGAGAAGGAGAAGGAGAAGGAGAAGGAGAAGGAGACTGAATGGAGGAAGAACAGAATTCTGGAGGTTAAGCTGAAACAGTATAGATGTTGGTGTGGGGAGATCAGTACATAGTGGTGGTGGTGGTAGGGAATTAGTCAGCAGAGAAATGACAGAGCGCTTCCTACACATGCTGTTCTATTAAGCTTCATAGCCTCTTCTGCTTCTGAGGTAATTACATGGATTTTCTGTCTTGTACTTGTAAAAATACAAGGCAGCCCTCCACCACTGCTGGTAGCTCAACTGTTCCAGTGCTTCAGCTGCATGGGGCTTTCGAAATATGTACACATTTCTTTCGAAGGTTTTCACTTCCAAAGCCAAAATCCAGTAAAGGATCCAGCCTCAAGCTGAGAGACCCCTTGGAAGGCCAATCAAACTGCTAGGCAGACCTACTGCTAGGATTAATATGGTAGTTTGCTACATCCTTTGAAGTTTTGCTCTCTTGAAGCATTTATTTCAACTGAGATGGATGGAGAACCAGTAGAAGGTGTTCTTCTCATTATTATTGTTATTATTTTAAAGTGAGAAGCATAAAGTGTTGATGACCTTCAATTTTTCTCCCTGCTTTTATCAATAGTTTTCAAATGCTTTCTGTCAGGGAGCTGTTGTTTTGTTGCTTTGGATTTTAACGGCTCTTGTTCTTCAGATTTTTTTGATGGGTCATCTTTCAATGTTATCGGTCTATGGAGATTCTCAGTCATCCAGGTCATGGTTGTCCCAAAGGTGCTTTTTCCAAGAGGCAACTGGTCTTTGTTTTTCCTTGAAGATGAACAGTTTTCCTTCAGCAGTTCCAAGAGGGCTCCACACCCATTTGCACTCTTCAGGTGACCCTGAGGGCACAGATAAACCTCCAAGTGGCCTCAAGGACTCTCAGAAATGACCAGATGACTGCAAGGAACATAAATCCTTCCATCCTCCACCATTCAATCAGAACTGAAGAAGCTTCTTGGATGAGAAGAGAAACGTCTTCAAGAAAAACAAAGGAAGTCCAGTTGCCTTTTGAAAAAGCACTTTTGGGACCTCCAGGTCATGGTTGTCCCAACAATGTTTTTCCAAAAGGCAGCTGGATCTTCTTGGTTGTTGTTTTTTCTTTGAAAAACGTTTTGCTTCTCATCGAAGTGAAGAAGCTTCTTGGATGAGAAGAGAAATGTTTTCAAAGAAAAACACCAAGGAAGTCCAGTTGCCTTTTGGAAAAGCACCTCTGAGATTTCAATGCTGTCAAGAGCTGTCCACTTTCCCAAATGATGAGAAGGCCAAATGAAGGCCAAAAGAAGAATTTCCAATGAATGAAAGATGCACAGATGTGGAATTAAAATAACCTTAAAAGGTTTTCAAGTTTTGTTTTGCTTACAAGAGAAGAAGGAAGAGTGGAAAGATGTGAAGAGGAAGACTGCAAATCTTGCAGAAGTAGTCGTCTGTTTTCAATTTCCAATTGGATGTGTTTTAACTGTGTTGAAGTAAATGTAGTCTTTCATCCAGTTCATATCTCTCTCTCCCCCTCCCTCCCTCCCTCCCTCCCTCCCTCTCTCTCTCTCTCCTCTTTCTGTCCCCCCCCCTTGCTGGCATCACTGCTGCTATAAGACTTAGTGTTTCTTATCAATATGAAACTTTCTCTAATGACACAAGAATCTCCAACTTTTATTTTTTTAAATATCTGGGGAATCAAAATATTGAAGGAAAGTTGGAAGGGACCTTGGAGGCCTTCTAGTCCAACCCCCTGCTCAGGCAGGAAACCCTATATTATTCCAGACAAATGGTTGTCCAATCTCTTCTTGAAAACCTCTAGTGTTGGAGCAATCACAAACATCTGCAGGCAACTCATTACACTGATGTTGTAATTGTCAGGAAATTTCTCCTTAATTCTAGGTTGGTTCTCTCCTTGATTAATTTCCATCCATAGTGTCTTGTCCTGCCTTCAGGTGCTTTGAAGAATAGGTTGTCCCCTCTTCAATAATGTTTCCCACTCAATCTAAGGGTCAATGTTGATAAGCATCAACAGATGTTTATCAACAGATATTGAGACTCTAGAAAGAGTGCAGAGAAGAGCAACAAAGATGATTAGCAGACTGGAGGCTATATGAAGACATAAGACATATGAAGAACAGTTGCAGGAACTGGGTATGTCTAGTTTAATGAAAAGAAGGACTAGGGAGACATGATAGTAGTATTCCAATATCTTAGGGGTTGCCACAAAGAAGAGGGAGGCTATTAGCTATTCTCCAAAGGACCTGAAGGCAGGACAAGAAACAATGGGTGGAAACTATTTATTTATTTATTTTATTTATTTATTTGTCAAGCGTATATATGATTACGAACAAAGTATAAACAGAGTATAAACATGTTTGTGAATAATGTGAATAATAAACATGTTGTGAATAATAAACATGTTGTAACTAATCAAGGAGAGAAGCAACTTAGAACTAAGGAGAAATTTCCTGACAGTTACAACAATTAATCAGTGGAACAGCTTGCCTCCAGAAGTTGTGAATGCTCCAACACTGGAAGTTTTTAAGAAGATGTTGGATAACCATTTGTCTGAAGTGGTGTAGGGTTTCCTGCCTAAGCAGGGGGTTGGACTAGAAGACCTCCCAGGTCCCTTCCAACTCTGTTATTCTATTCTATTCTAGAATTCAAGGAAAGTTGAACTTAGTTCACTTGTGACTACATCGGGATTCTAGGCTGGTCTCTCTTTTGACTCTGCCCCCATGTTCTGCAACTCCTTCCCTTACAGAAAGACTGTAAGATTGAATTAAACTCCTGAATTGAGAAGATGGATCCTCTGGCACTTTCATCTGTAATAATCATCACTCTCAAAGTAATGGCATCTCTAAAGCAAAGAGAAATGGAAGCTTCTGTTTCGGTTTTGGACCCTGCCTTGTTCCTTTTGCTGTCATAATCAGATGAGTTATTAATGCGATGAAAACAAGGATACATAAAGGAACCAACCCAGATCAATAGCAATAATTTGACACACACACACACCATTCTCTGGGAAAACATCAATAGCAGAAAGGCATAGCTGGAGAAGAAGAAGTAAAAAAAAACACATGGTCTCTATAGAACATGCTGGCAGAAAATTAAATAACCACGTCATTCAATTCAATGAAAAGTGAATGCATATTTGTGATGTACCGGCAGTTGGAACTGAATCATTCAGGATTTGTAATAATAATAATAAAAAATCCTCTACTTCCAGTCATTCAATTAGATTTTGGATTTGATGTCTGCTTTTTAAATAGACACTATCTTCAAAACACTGGCAAGCGAACAACGAGCAGACAGGAAATGAAACGAAGGGATGGATTTGGGAAGGAACACCGATATATTTTATTTTAAGGCATTTTATGAGTGTTTTCCCTTGATGGCTTCTAACGTCTCAACTTTTTTTTAAAAAAAGTAATAATTGTATTTTATTTTATTTTGCCTACTGGTTGACATGGATGATGGGATGCCACTTCTGATCTGACTTTAGTAGAGAGCACAATGTGGTCTCTCTTTGCAGACATACAAGCTTCTAAGAATCTTGACCTTGCTTGATTCTGAATGGCAGAATATATGAGGAATTCAGTCACAAACGTGAGAAATGTATAAAACTATTGGCAGTGCCTACAAAAGAAAAGGGTGGGGGAAACTCCCTACAAAGGAAAATAATATGGAGTTGGAGAAAAGCTTCCATAAATCGTGTAATCCCACCAATTCATTATTTAAGGAAACTTTGTGGTCTAAATTGAAAGGTTAAAAAGATGAATTGGGAATCACTCAATTTCTGGCGAATATATACATAATTCTGAAAGCGCATCAGTGAGTTTGACAAGGGAAATCACCAGGGAATGCAGTGAACTAGCATTGCTGGTCTGTTTCTCTAAAGCAACATCAGTGACAAATCTTCAAAAAAAAAAAAAGGTTAGACAGTGAGCAAGAATTCTTCATAAGAGTTTCCTCATCTCTCACATGCCCCCCTCTCTTTAATCCTGCAATTTTGGTTGGTGCTATGAAAATACCAAGGTGAGCAGAGCTGTTTGAGATCAAGTTCACCAAGTTGATTATTTGTTCATTTATTTCAGAATAACCAAATAACAGTTGGAAGGGACCTTGGAGGTCTTCTAGTCCAACCCCTGCTCGAGCAGGAGACCCTATACCATTTTGGACAAATGTTGTCCAATCTCTTCTTGAAAACCTCCAGTGTTGGAGCACCCACAACTTCTGGAGGCAAGTTGTTCCACTGATGAATTGTTCTCACTGTCAGGGAATTTCTCCTTAGTTGTAGGTTGCTTCTCTCCTTGATTAGTTACTACCCATTGCTTCTCCTCTTCATTACTTTGTAAGTAACTCAAGACAGCAAATATACACAACACTCCCTGTTCTTCCCATTTTTCCTACAACAACTCTGTGATATGGGCTGGCTTGAGAGAAAGTGACTGGCACAACGTCACCTACAGAGGTGGTATTCATCCGATTCGGTTCGGTTTGCCCGAACCGGTAGTGGAAATTGCAGGTAGCCCCGCCCACCTGCCCCGGCTCTATGCTATCCTATTTGTGCACGTTTTGGAGGCCAGGCGCATGCGCAGAAGGCTTGCGTGTGAGTAAAATGCATGCACGGGTGGCCTTGTGCATGTGCTGAGGTGGCGTGCATGAGAGCAAAGTGAGCACATGCGCGCGCTCACATTTACGAACTGGTAGGGAAGGTAAGTGAAAACCATCCCTGGTCACCTAGCCTGTTTTTCATGCCTAAGGTGAAACTAGAACTCACCATCTCCTGGTGATTGGACCAAAGTCCTTCCTCTGACTTTCTGTTGTGGCCCGCCAGTGTCCTGTGCCAGTGCTCAGGGATCCCGAGGATGATGAGGCAGTTGTGGCATGGTACCATCGGCCCGTGCACCCGGCGCCCGAGTCAGAGAGTGAGGGGGACTCAGTGCCAGAGGATGACAGCCAACCAGGGCCTTCTGCACCTCCTCAGTGGGAGCTGAGTGACTCAGGAGAAGAGGAGGATACTCTGCTTGATGCTAGGGCACGCAGGGCAGCTAGCAGGCAGGAGTGGCTCTGTAGAAGGAGGTCTCCTCGCGAGTAAATCTGCAGGCTGATTGGCCACGCCCTAAGGCTATTTAAGGCTTCAGCATGCTGAAGCTGACTGCTGGAAACAATGTTTTACATTTTTGCTGCTATTAGGATTTCTACGGCTTCGATTTCTGGATTCTCCTTTTGTTGAATTAATTCATCCCGGGCTTTTTGCCAACGTCAGTGAGTCACTGATAACAGAGGACCTAAATGGCTGTTTACTTTGGGGGTTTGAATTCTGGCCAGCTTGCTACCGGACTTTTTGGCACGCCGGACTTTCTTATGCTTTAATGATTTTAATGATTTTAAGGAGTTTATTAGTACTAAAGAATATTATTGACAAACATTGTCTGTGCGTCATTTTCCATAGGGCGTGCCGTGCTAGGACACAACACTTCCATGCCTTAGTTGGGACTAAATATCACAGCCCCCTGGTGATTAACCCAAACTCATTGGTGTCAGTTCTGGAAGCCATTATTTCTGTTTGCTTCAACTGCCACATATTTTAGCCTGGGAAATTGGGAGGGCTTTTTTTTTTTTTTTTTTTTTTTTTTGTTGTAATGTTGTTTTTATAAAATTTCTTTTTTTTTTTTGGTTGGAGCGGTAGAAACGTAGTCCTAACAAAATTCCTTACTCAAGGACAAATGTGCCTGCGCCTGCGTGAAGACTGTATCCAGTTGAATGTGAAGATTTGGTTGGACCATGTGATGAGCTTGTGGGTGTGGGGCAGGGTTGTGAACTTTCAGCTGGGTGGGGGGAAACCCTGGAAGCTTCCAGATTTGGGTTTCCCCAGATGTTGCCAAGATGACATCTCTAATAAATTGGAACTTTGAGGAACTTCTAGCCTCGGAGTCTTGTTTTGTTGGGGGTGTTTTCCTGGAACCCTGACATTTGGCTTTCATGGCTCAGGATGGACTAGATCTCACCATCTCCTAGTAGTAATGGGGTCAAAGTCACCCATTCTGCTTTCATACCTAAGGCAGGACTAGAAGTCTCCTGGCTTCTAGGCCAACCACTTCACCTCCACACCAAAATGCCTGAAACATAAGCTTGTCCATCTAAGCCTGGGTTATACTTCACATTTTATAAGCTGCCCAGAGTCACTTTGAAGCAAGATGGGCTGCATACCCATTTAATATTTTTATTTATTTATTTGTTTGTTTGTTTATTTATCAAGCATGTATATGAATACAGACAAAATATAAACATTAATATGAATATATAAGAAGTACAAGCATGGTTTTGAGTACATGATATTTTACGAATACATGGGGACGTTAGGACAGGGACAGTAGGCACGCTGGTGCGCTTATGCACGCCCCTTACAGACCTCTTAGGAATGGGGTGAGGTCAACAGTAGACAGTCTAAGGTTAAAATTTTGGGGGTTTGGGGAAGAAACCACAGAGTCAGATAATGTATTCCAGGTATTGACCACTCTGTTGCTGAAGTCAAATTTTTTGCAATCAAGTTTGGAGCGGTTTACGTTAAGTTTGTATCTATTGTGAGCTCATGTATTGTTGCAGTTGAAGCTGAAGTAGTCATTGACAGGTAGGACATTGTAGCAGATAATTTTGTGTGCTACACTTAGGTCAGATTGAAGGCAGCGTAGTTCTAAATTTTCTAGGCCCATGGTGGCATAAGGTATTCTGTTGTGAACGGAGGAGTGAAGGACTCTTCTCGTGAAATATCTCTGGACATTCTGGATAAATAAATCAAGGGTGGTGATTTACTTTATGACCATCACAAAAAAAGATAGTGAAATCTTGTCAGTCCCATGATGACCTGCTTTATGACTGTGATGTCTTATGACTATAATGGACAAACTCCATTACGATCGTAAGTTGAGGACTACCTGTAGTTTATTCCAAAAAGCAGCAAAGGTAGAAGTTGTTCTACTTTCAAGTAGTTGTTCTACTCTCAAGGCAGAGCCATTACAGAAAAAAAGAGCATCTCTGAACATTGGTCTCCTTGACCTGGCAGTAATGAGGGATGTTCAACAGTTTCTTTTGGTACAAATGCAACTATCAGGCCAGTTTTAATAGGGAAATATAGTTCTATTAGTGTCATTTAACCTATAAATCAGAAGTGGATTCCTCCCGGTTCAGACCGGTTCACCCAAACCGGTAGCGACCCGCTGGTGACATCACAATGATGTCACGGATCTGGTTCAGTCGGTGCCAGTCCATGGGTGCCGCCATATTTTTTTTTTGGAATTTTTATTTATTTATTTTTTTAATTTTTCCCGGTTTTTTTTTATTCTGCCCATGCGCAAAAGGTGAGTTTCCGGCACTCCGCATGTGTCGCCATCTTGTTTTTGGCTTTTTTGGGGGTGAGGAATTTTTTTGATTTTTTTTTTTGCACTGCGCATGCGCATCGGTGCTTTGTGCGCTTGCGCCCACGAGGCACAGCCACGTGGCACAGGAGGAAGCGAACTGGCAGCAAGGTAAGTTAGAACCCACCCCTGCTATAAATGGTTTTATAGGTTAAAAACAAGACTTTAAGTCGCACCTGAAAACTACTAGGTAGACAATGGAAGGCCAAACATATAGATGTATTTTGCATCCAGTTTTGGTCATCGTGATAGAAAAAAAGATGTTGAGATTCTAGTCTACAAAGAGTGCAGAGAAGAGCAACAAAGATGACTAGCGGACTGGAGGCTAAAACATACAAAGAACGGTTGCAAGAATTGGGTACTTCTAGTTGAATGAAAAGTAGGACTAGGGGTGACATGATAGCCATGTACCAATATCTCAGGGGCTGCCACAAAGAAGAGGGGGTCAATTTATTCTCCAAAGCACCTGAAGGCAGAACAAGAAATGACGGATGGAAACTAATCAAGGAGAGATTCAATCTAGAACTAAGGAGAAATTTCCTAACATTCCCTAACATTCCAATTAACCAGTGGAACAACTTGCTTCCAGAAGTTCTGGGTGCTCCATCACTGGAGGTTTTCAAGAAGAACCTTGACAACTAGAATGGCATAGTGGTTGGTGGGTCTACATTCGGTGTATAAGACCCAAGTTTTCACCCTCTTTTGGGGCGTAAAAAGGTGTGTCTTATACTCCGAAAAATACGGTAGATATTTCTCTAATTGGCAGAACAAAGAAATCAGAGCCAACGACTTAATAGCCAATTATCACTGGAGGCTTTCAAGAAGAGACTGGACTGCCATTTGTCAGAAATGGTATACGGTCTCCTGCTTGGGTGGGGGGTTGGAGTAGATGACCTACCGTTAATCTGTAATCTGTAATCAACATCCCAATGAACAACTAAAAAGCCACACACAACCAGACGCTACATAAATACTATGCATAGAATAGCCCAATGCACACATGCTGATCAGTGGTGAAATCCAATTTTTTTTTACTACTGGTTCTGTGGGCGTGGCTTGGTGGGCGTGGTGTGGCTTGGTGGGCGTGGTGTGGCTTGGTGGGCATGGCTCAGTGGGCGTGGCAGGGGAAGGATACTGCAAAATCCCCATTCCCTCCCCACTCTGGGGCCAGCCAAGGGTGGTATTTGCCGGTTCTCCAGAACTACTCAAAATTTCCACTACCGGTTCTCCAGAACCTGCTGGATTTCACCCCTGATGCTGGTGGGAGAGAAGTTCCTGGAGGATGGGCTCCAGCATGAGTCCAAAAGCTCGGAAACCTCTGGTTTTGGTGACCGACCCAGATTAGATATTTCTCTGTAACATGATATCAGTACTGGCCCAGCGCAGTGAGGAAATGTGTTACAAAGACTGGAATTCTGTGGCTGATTCTCTTATCTCAACATGTCTTCTCCCTTACAATGTATGTACAGATTAAAAGAGACCTTCCCTTGACATTGGCTTTAGAGGCCAAGCTTTTTTTAAGCGTTAAAGGTTCTGGTGGGACAAGGTGGAAGACTAGAAAGGTTATATTTATCAAAGACACTTCTGAGGAAGGTTCCGGTGAAACCGTGGGCAGACGGCCATCCGTTACAACGTCTTGAAACATGTCAGTTGAAAGGAGGAATTCAGCAAAAATACTTGACCCCTTTCATGGTGGACAGAAATAAAGATTTGTCTAAAAAAAAAAACCACTTAGAAGGCCAAAGGTTCCTAGGTCCAAAAGGTTCTAAGCAGGGGTGGGTTCTAACTTACCTCGCTGCTGGTTCGCTTCCTGCCACGCCACATGGTCGCGCCTCGTGGGCGTGTGCGCGCTTTGCACGCGCGCATGTGCAGTGCCGAAAAATAAAATAAAATATCCCCCCCCCAAAAAAAAAGCTGAAAACAAGATGGCAATGCATGCGCAGTGCCGGAAACTCGGCTTCTGCGCATGCGCAGAAGAAAAAATAAATAAAAAAAATTCCAATTTTTTTTTATTCCCCCCCCCCAAAAAAAATTCCCCAAAAAAAGATGGCAGCATCCATGGACCGGCACTGACCGAACCGGCTCCGTGATGTCACCGTGATGTCACCAGTGGGTTGCTACCGGTTCGGGCGAACCGGTCTGAATCGGGAGGAACCCACCTCTGGTTCTAAGTCCAAATTTGCCAGAAAATTCCTGGAAGCCTGGCACGCAGGCAAATTAGCCATCAATAGGCACATAGAGATCAAGAACATCTACATATCATTCAAAAGAGACAGTCAAAATGCTAAAAAGGAAACACAAAGACCAGAACATCTCCTTGCCAATAATCAACACTTTTATAAGGAGATATTGACACCAAGATTAATGCTAGACCAACAATCAAGCAGTAAACAATACCCCAATCAAGGAACTACCAACTCAGACAAACAACCAAACAGTAAACAATAGTTTAATAAGTTAATCACCATGAACATTCTCACCAACACTCATGGGTAAATGTAAAGGTTCCCCTCGCACATATGTGCTAGTCGTTCCCGACTCTAGGGGGCGGTCCTCATCTCCGTTTCAAAGCCGAAGAGCCAGCGCTGTCCAAAGACGTCTCCGTGGTCATGTGGCCGGCATGACTAAATACCAAAGGCGCACGGAACGCTGTTACCTTCCCACCAAAGGTGGTCCCTATTTTTCTACATGCATTTTTTACGTGCTTTCGAACTGCTAGGTTGGCAGAAGCTGGGACAAGTAACGGGAGCTCACCCCATTACGGGGCGCTAGGGATTCGAACCGCTGAACTGCCGACCTTCTGATCGACAGGCTCAGCGTCTTAGCCACTGAGCCACCGCATGCCAGTAACACTCATAGGGCAAGCCATTAGTATATAAACAGACAGCAAACCGCTATCCCTTCTAGCACTGATGATGTTAACTAGTTGGGTCATGAAAAGTCTACAAGAACACAATCAAGCTCAGAGAGCCCTAAAGACCTCACAATTCATAGGAAAGTCCAGCTTTTCCTGGTTGGGCTATTGTTACCTCAGAAATGTATATTTATCAGAGCTGCTGAAGACATCAAAAAGATGCTTCCAAGGGAACATTCATAGGACATCTATCAGTAACTTCTTAAAACAGCTTTTCTTTTGCTCTGATGGCGTGGCGTCCCCCACAGCAAAATCTCACTAAAAACTGAGATTCTCTTAGCAACAGAAATTTGGGGGTCAGTTGTGGTCCAAAGTCGAGGACTTCCTACAGTTATTTATAATAATACCCTTCAAATACTGGAATACTAACAGCATTTCACTGTTTGAGGGGCTGCCACAAAGAAGAGGGGGTCAACTTATTTTCCAAACCACCAGAGGGAAGAACAAGAAAAAAATGGATGGAAACTAATCAAGGAGAGAAGCAACTTGGGAATTAAGTAGAAACTTCCTAACAGTGAGGATAATTAACCAGTGAAACGGCTTGCCTCCAGAAGTTGTGGGTGCTTCATCGCTGGAGGTTTTTAAGAAGAGACTGGACAGCCACTTGTCTGAAATGATGTAGGGGGTTGGACTAGAAGATCTCCAAGGTCCCTTCTAGCAATACCCGGATTGACTGATTCTTCCTTCCTTCCTTCCTTCCTTCCTTCCTTCCTTCCTTCCTTTTCCCCCCTCTGATTTTACCTTCCTTCCCCCCTCCTTTCACCTTCCTTCCTTCCCCCTCCTCTGATTTTACCTTCCTTCCCCCTCCTTTCCCCTTCCTTCCTTCCCGCTCCA
>QLTV01000219.1:212947-220447 GCA_003457575.1 Thermophis baileyi
GGGTTCTGGGGGTGTGGCTTGGTGGGCGAGGTATGGCTTGGTGGGCGTGGCTTTGTGGGCATGGCAGGGGAAGGATACTGCAAAATCTCCATTCCCACCCCACTCCAGGAGAAGGATACTGCAAAATCTCCATTCCCTCCCCGCTCCTGGGGGAAGGATATTGCAAAATCTCCATTCCCTCCCAACTCCTGGGGGAAGGATACTGCAAAATCCCCATTCCCTCCCCACTCCTGGGGAAAGGATATTGCAAAATCTCCATTCCCACCCCACTCCTGGGGGAAGGATATTGCAAAATCTCCATTCCCACCCCATTCTGGGGCCAGCCACAGGTGGTATTTGCCGGTTCTCCGAACTACTCAAAATTTCCGCTACTGGTTCTCCAGAACCTGTCAGAACCTGCTGGATTTCACCCCTGGTCTAGTCTAGTCTAGTCTATTCCATATTTTCTATTCCATTCCATTCCATTTTCCTATTCTGTATTGTGTTGTGTTGTGTTGTGTTGTGTTGTGTTGTGTTCTATTCTATTCTATTCTATTCTAGTCTAGTCTAGTCTAGTCTAGTCTAGTCTAGTCTAGTCTAGTCTAGTCTAGTCCATTCCATTCCATTCCATTCCATTCCATTCCATTCCATTCCATTCCATTCCATTCCATTCCATTCCATTCCATTCCAGTCCAGTCCCGTCAAAAAAAAAAAAAAAAGGATGACAAGGAAAGGAGGCTGACAAATCTGGAGGTCCCATCTCAGCAGCGGCAGGAGATCATCAAGAGTTTGGAGGACAACTAGGAATATTCTTCATGGTTCATCAGTCCAGATTTCTTAAGAAGTGAAGATATTTGCTTATTCCCCAGGAGAAGCCAGGTTTTGCCCTTGATGAAGTCGGATGTTGGCTTGAAGATTTGTTTCTTCTTAGGACGAAGCATTTGATGATCTTCATGGTTGGTGAGTCTGGATTTCTGAGGAAGCGAAGGTGAAAGTAGCCCTCAACTTACAACCCCAATTGAGTGCAACATTTCCCTTGCTAAGCAAGACAGTTGCTAAGTGAATTTTGGAGCCATGTTATGACTTTCTTAACACAGTTGTTAAGGGAATCACTGCAGTTGTTAAGTTAGGAACACGGTTGTTAAATGAATCTGGCTTCCACATTGATTTTGTTTGTCGGAAGGTCGCAAAAGGCGATCACACAACCCTGTTGCACTGCAAACGTCATAAATATGAGCCAGTTGCTAAATGTCCGAATGTTGATCACGTCACCATGGGGATGCTGCAACCATCGTAAGGGTGAAAAACGGTCATGTCCCTTTTTTTCAGCGCTGTTGTAACTTTGAATCATCATGAAATGAACAATTGTAAGTTGAGGACGTCCTGCATTTGCGTATTCCTCATGGGAAGCCCAATTTTGCCATAGCTGAAATCTGAAATTGGTTTGAAGGCTTCTTTCTTCTTAGAATAAAACATTTGAAGGCATTCTGAGGAGAGTCTGAAAAATATCGGCAAAGCCTGTCAATTTAACAATGGAGAAATTAGGAGACCTTAATCTGGAAAACTCTCCAAACTTCCAGATTCTCTGGAGAAAGGAAGGAGCCATTAAATCATCCCAAAGGTGCTTTTTTTCACGAGGCAACTGGACTTCATTTTTCCTTGAAGAGATTTGGCTTCTCATCCAAGAAGCTTCTTTAGTTCTGACTGAATGTATCAGAGTTTGTTGCAGAAAAATCAATTTCCAAAAGCACGCACAGATAACTGATTCAGCTGGATTCATTAACTTCTTTATAAACATAATAACAGATGAATTTACAATACCATTAGCAGAGTTCTTCTTCAATGTAGCAACAGTTACAAGTAAAACACAAGCAGCTTCTAGTTCAGAGTTGAGAGCAGACAAGAGATTAGAGCATGGGCTGAGCCACGCCCAGCCTTCTAGCTTCAGTTTCAGTTTCGATTCTCTGCACAGACTCAGATGTGTTTAGCTCCCATTGGCTGACTTAGTTGCTATGCCTATTCATTGGCTGACCTTGTTACCATTGGCTCTCCCAGTTCATGAATAATTCTGACAGAATGGTGGAGGATGGAAGGATTTATATCTGGTCATTAGCGCTCTTTCTGAGAGTCATTGAGGCCACTTGGAGGCTTATCTGTGCCCTCAGGGTCACCTGGGTAGTATGGATGATGACCAGATGACTGTAAGGAATATGAATCCTTCCATTCTCCACCATTCAGTCAGAACTGAAGAAGCTTCTTGGATGAGAAGCGAAACGTCTTCAAAGAAAAACAAAGTCCAGCTGCTTTTTGAAAAAGTACCTTTGGGACAACCATGACCTGGATGACTGAGAATCTCTATAGACATTGAGCCTATACCAGGAGACCCTATACCAGGGGTGTCAAACTCACAGTATCATGGCAGCATCACGTGATGTATTGCAACTTTTTCCCCCTTTGCTAAACTGGGCATGGGCGTGGCCAGCACTTGATGCATCTGGCCCACAAGTTTGACAGCCCTGCCCTATACCATTCCAGACAACTGGCTGTCCAGTCTCTTCTTAAAAGCCTCCAGTGATGAAGCACCCACAACTTCTGAAGGCAAGCCTTTCCACTGGTTAATTGTTCTCACTGCTAGGAAATTTCTCCTTAGTTCTAGGTTGTTCCTCTCCTTGGTTAGTTTCCACCCATCCTTTCTTGTCTTACCTTCAGGTGCTTTGGAGAATAGGTTGAACCCCCCCACCCTCTTCTTTGCGGCAGCCCCTCAAATATTGGAAGATTGCTATCATGTCACCCCTAGTCTTTCTTTTCACTAGACTAGCCATGCCCAATTCCTGCAACTATTCTTCATATGCTTTCGCCTCCAGCCCTCTAATCACCTTGGTTGCTGTTTTCTGCCCTCTTTCCAGAGTCTCTCAACATATTTCTCATAATAGGGTGACCAAAATGCAGTGAGAGTTATTATTACCTTCATGAGGCTGGGTAGAAGACAGATTGAAATAAGTGGCACTCTATGTCAAATACAAGTTGTCAGCTCCCCTTGCAGCCCTGTATATGGAGCTGTGGTAGCAACCAGCAGATGCTTCTGTACTTGCTTTCTTTGGTTGTCCTTCATAGTCCTCCTTGATAGATGTTCATTACCTTCTAAATCATGGGCAGCATACCTTAATTACCAGCTGCTGAGAAGTAAGATATTAAATGGACTATCAGCTGCCTGTCCTTGCTCGTGAGCTTCCAAATGCATCTGGTTGGACACACGTGATTCAGAATGCTGGATTAAATGGGTTGAAATTATGCACTTCAGCAACTATTTGGGGACTGTCTGGCCCCAGGAACCACATGCGATGTTGCTCCTGAGTAGTTTCCTTTATTATTTAGTTGCTTGACAGCAAGAAGAGTGGCATAAAATGTAATAAATAAATAAATGATTCTCCTACAGACAGAATCTTGACAGACTAAAGCAACTGGTTCCATAAGGATAGACATAGATAGAAAAAAATACGGGTTTCAGGAATTGGGTATGACTAGTTTAATGAACAGAAGGACTGGGGATGTGACATGATAGCAGTGTTTCAATGTTTGAGGGGCTGCCACAAAGAAGAGGGGGTCAACCTAGTCTCCAAAACATCCAAAGGCAGGAAAAAAAGCAATGGGTGGAAATTAATCAAGGAGAGAACCAACCTAGAGATCAGCTGAAATTTCCCGAGAGTTAGAACAATTAATCAGTAGAATGGACTGTCTTTAGAAGTTGTGGGTGCTCCATCACTGGAGGTTTTCACGAAGATGTTGAACTGAAATGGTATAGGAACTGTTGCCTTAGTTGGGGGTTGGACTGGAAGACCTCCAATGTCTCTTCTAACTCTGGTATTCTGTTATAATCAGTGGTGGGATCCTGCTGGTTTAACAACCGGTTCGGTGATCGCACGCTCTGCGATCATCGGAGCATCCGGTTTGGCCGAACCGGTCCGAACTGATCGTCGGTCTATCCGGTTCGCCTGAACCAGTCCGAACCGGTAGAATCCCACCCCTGGTTATGAAGCTATAAGGGAACTGTTGACCCTGAAGCTGACATATAAGTAGCGATGTTTTATTGTAGTCATTTCCTCTTCTTTTTCTAAACTTTCTCTAGGTATTCTGTAAAGCAGCGGTTCTCAACCTGTGGGTCGCGACACCTTTGGGGGTCGAACGACCCTTTCACAGGGGTCGCCTAAGCATGCGCTAGCCCGCCATCTTGGTGCCACGCGCCCTTTGTCAATTCATCGCGTGTGGGGAGGGGGCAGAGTGGGGGTCGCGGCGGCAGGGCAGGGGTCACAGCATTAGGAAGGTTGAGAACCACTGCTGTAAAGGGATTTAACAATGCTTCAGGCTCGCCACATTCTAGCAGTAGGAAGGGGGTTTTTAGAGATAAGGGGGGTGTTATGGCTAGGTGGCATTCTTTCCCGTGGGAACTAGAATGTGCCTCCAGATGGCTGAAATTGGAGTTTGGAGTCACCAGACAGATGGACTGTGAGCTGATTGGAGAATGTGACTCTGGGGGGAAGTTTCAAACTTTTGCTTTTTACTGGGTGTAATTCCGGGGTATGGTCAGAGCCGGAATTACACCAAGACCTTGCCAATTTGATAGGTTCCTAATAAAGAGACTTTGAAGAAAGATGGACGCCTGTTCTGACCCAGCCTTAGCAGAAGCAAGAAACAGACTCCTTGTCACGAAAAAACCCTCTTTATTTTCCTCTTGTGAATTAATTGCATTCACTCACCGAAAAGTCCAGGCATTAATCCTTCAAGGAGTTAACTGCAGTACAGACCTTATCAGTTCCTTGCGATAATTGCAAGGCTGTGAGCTCTCAGACAAAAGGCTGAAAATTAAGTTCTGGCAAGCAGTCTCTGACGCACGAAACACGATGACCCAAATCTTCAGAAATCTGAACTGTTGCCTCCTACGACAACCACTCCTCTTTCCTTCTATTTATTCCCCAGCCAGGGAGGGGCCATTCAGCATCCACGTGTGCCTTGCTACCCGAGTCAACTCCTTGTCCTCAGTTGTTCTCCTCTCCTAACAGCTCTGCGCATACGCACATCTGGAACAGGCCCCAGCTGTTCTTCCAACCCACTTATTTCAGCCACCAAAGGCAGCTGCCTCTCTGGTGGCTGGGAAATGTCAGACGGCCCTGGCTCTATCTCTATGTCCAATGCAGAGCATCCATCAGAGCCTTCCTCAGACTCCAGCACCCCAGACTCCAGAGATGGCCCAAGTTCCCCCCCAACCTCCTCATCATCCGAGTCTGCCACCAGCTCCGCTGGCAGCTGGCGGGCCACAACAGATACATCCTCTTCAAGAAATCTGTCTCTCGTTCTCAAATTGGGTTTGCATCCCTCAATAGAAGTAAGGCTTCAGCACACAGTGAAAGCCAAGATGCTTGCTTTCACATTAAATGAGAATTAGGAGAATTATGTGCATCTGGAACAGGCCCCAGCTGTTCTTCCTTCTCACTCATATCAGCCTCCAAAGGCAGCTGCCTCTCCGGTGGCTGGGAAATGTCGGACAGCCCTGGCTCTATCTCTGCATCAAATGCAGAGCATCCATCAGAGTCTTCCTCAGACTCCAGCACTGGCCCAAGTTCTTCCCCAAACTCCTCATCATCCCAGTCTGCCACCAGCTCCGCTGGTAGCTGGTGGGCCACAACAACACCTCAGATTTTTTATTCTGGGGACATATTATTTGGAATCTGCAAGGGAGGTTAGCAGTATTTAATCCTCTTTCTTCCGATGAAACTTTCCAAGCTCCACAGGCTCTTTGCCTTGACGAATGCAGCCAGGGAATCCAGATTAAATTCCACCACAAGGGCGTATCCAATGTGTTCTCTGTCTGGCTTCCTTTTTCTCTGCTTCTTGTAGAGACACCATGAAGGATTGGTTGTACATCTTGTTAACTTTTTTTTTTCAATCACAAGAAACATACGAGAGAGGTGCAAAAGTCTTCCAGTTGCAATATTCCACCTGCCATGCACCAGGGAAATCAGAATCAGAAGATCCAGGCAGTTCAAATGGGTATTAACATTTATTGCAAGTTTAAGTTCTCTACAAGAATCTGAACTGCTAACAGTCCAAGCAAATTAGCAGTAGATAAGAGTCGGTGGAATTCAAAGTGGGCTGGACTTTCTAAAGCCAGAAAGTCCAGTTGCCTCTTGAAAAAGCACTTTTGGGACAACCATGGCCTGGATGACGGAGAATCTCCATAGATGCTTAGCTATGCACTTTGCAATGAATACTCTTCAAATGATATGGGAGTATGAACGGATTTCCAGAAAAATTGCAGACTACAGGAACCATTTGCGCTTCAGTTTCAGATGCAGACAACTGCACCTCAACAGGGAAGGGACACAGGGCAGAAAACATTCTGTAGTCAAGATTACTGGGCATACTGGGCATGGCTAGTCTAGGGAAGAGAAGGACCAGGGCAGACATGATAGCAGTGTTCCAATATTTGAGGGGGTGCCACAGAGAGGAGAGGGTCAAGCTATTTTCCAAGGCACCAGAAGGCCAGACAAGGAATAATGGATGGAAACTGATCAAGGAGAGATTCAACCTGGAAATAAGGAGAAATTTTCTGACAGTGAGAACAACCAACCAATGGAACAGAAGTTGCCTTCGGAAGTTGTGGGAGTTGTGGGTTGCCTTCGGAAGTTGAGCTCCATCACTGGAGGCTTTCAAGAAGAGATTGGACTGCCTTTTTTCAGAAATGGTGTAGGGTCTGCTTGGGCAGGGGGTTGGACTAGATGACCTACAAGGTCCCTTCCAACTCTGTTAATCTGCAATCTGTAAAGAAGATCTCCACACCCATTTGCACCACTCAGGTGACCCTGAGGACACAGAGAAACCTCCAAGTGGCCTCAAAGACTCTCTAAAAGGATGGAAATGACCAGCTGTCTGCAAGGAATATCAATCCTTCCATTCCCCCACCATCCAGTCAGAGCTGAAGAAGCTTCTTGGATGAGAAGCGAAACGTCTTCAAAAGAAAAACCAAGAAAGTCCAGTTGTCTGTTTAAAAAGCACCTTTTGGACATCTCTCGTGGATACGAAGGGACTAAAGACTGATGATGCATTTGACCCCCTACCTCAGGCTCATCTCCTACGTTAACCTTGGAATGGATTCAAACTTGTTCCGTGTCTGTTAGATTCATTTCAAAACAGGAGAGAAGAAAGAATGGCTTTTTCCAAGATCAGATCATTACCTTCTATGATTTGTATATTTATGAGTCAATTTGGTCTAGTGATGAAAGTGTCGGGCTGAGAACAAGGAGTTTGTGAGTTCTAGTCCCACCTTAGGCAGGAAAGCTGGCTGGGTGAGTTTGGGACAATCACCAGGAGATGATAATAAATAATAAATTGGATGATGATAAATAGAGATAAGGGCTTCAGGGACTTTAGGAAGGATCAGGTCTCCTTCACTTCCTCTCCTACAGGAATCCCAAGATTGGTCTCTAGAATAGGAATAGAATAGAATGGACTGGACCAGAATAGAAT
>QLTV01000219.1:222947-228760 GCA_003457575.1 Thermophis baileyi
TCCTGGCTAAGCATAAATTCTCCCTTTTTTTCTTAAGTCAATAGGGCCCTTGTCGTGTTAGACTTCAAGCCCTCTTTTTCTCCTGAAGCTCACTAGGTGATCTCGCTTATGCTATTTTGAGATATTGTTGGATGGATGGATGGATGTGCGGATGGATGGATGGATGGATGGATGGATGGTATATATAGCTGGATAGCTGGGTAGATAGATGATAGAAAGATGGAGAGAGACAGCTAGAGAGAGAGAGACAGACAGACAGACAGACAGAGACAGACAAATGATAGATAGATAATAGATACTAGATGGAGAGAAAGAGCTGGCTGGATAAATAGGTACGCAGGTAGGCAGGCTGGCAGACAGAGGCCTAAATATATCATATTAATTGGCATTGCATTCATAAATGCCCCCCTGTCCCAGCCCCTGTTAGCTTTTATAACCAATATCTAAAACTAGACCTTTCAAGGAAGCCCCGTCTCAGCTCTTGTGTAATGTTCCTCTTTGTATTCAGCTCACAACAACAACGAGGGAAATGGCAACGGGAGTTTCAACTAAAACCAAAATGATAAATTTGTTAATTTTCCAGACATCATTTCTGACTAGATCAATTCGTAGGGCCTCAGCTTATGATTGCCTTCATAGAAGTTGAACTCGGCCGTTGACAACTTCCATAAACTCTCTGTCAATGAGAAATACCCGTTATGTGTAAAATTTAATGCTTAATACGATTTTTATTTTACTGCCAAAGGGATCGGCGGCACCGAGATGATTTAAGCACTCAGGGAGATTCGAGGGAAGCTTCGTAGCGAAATGAAAAGCAATTCCTGGATCTTTTCTTTTGCAAATTCTGAGTTTACTAAGCAGAAATATTTCTCCCTTCTGACAGTTTCCCTCTAAGGATGGGGAACATTCAAAAGCAAAACAAAAAACAAAAACAAAAACACAAAAACCCTGTCAACTTGAAAACCGCAAAAGGAAGAGAAGGAGGGAGAGAAATAGACCCTTTCTGTGATCTGATGGGCAAAGAGATCACCTCAAGGGATGAACCGGAGTTGGATGACTTGACCAAATCAAGTTCTCCTTTGCTCATGTGAACAACTTTCTCGGGAACAATAGAAAGATGTTGCAAAATACAAATAAGATACAGATCGCTGAGCCACATTAACATTGATCCTGGAATTACGACCATAACTGTGATCAGAATTTCAGTTGCTAACCAAGGTGGATGTTGTGAGGTATGCCTGATTTTAACACCTTTTCATCTGAAGTGCGTCACTGCAATTAAACAGGCTAAAACACACGAAGAACGGTTGCAAGAACTGGGCATGGCTAGTCCAGTAAAGAGAAGGACCAGAGGAGACATGATAGCAGCCTTCCAATATTTCAGGGGCTGCCACAGAGAGGAGGGGGGTCAAGTTATTTTCCCAAAAGTCAGACAAGGAACAATGGATGGAAACCGATCAAGGAGAGATTCAACCTAGAAATAAAAATAAATTTTCTGACAGTGAGAACCATCCACCAATGGAACAGAAGTTGCCTTCAGACGTTGTGGGAGCTTCATCACTGGAAGCTTTCAAGAAGAGACTGGACTGCCATCTGTCAGAAATGGTGTAGGGTCTGTATTCTGTATTCAATTGTTAGGGTTATCATGCAGTCAGAGAAGCAACCTAGAAATAAGGATGTCCCAAAGGTGCTTTTTTTTCAAGAGGCAACTGGACTTCCTGGTTTTTCTTTGAAGACGTTTCGCTTCTCATCCAGGAAGCTGAAGAAGTCAAGAGCTGAAGAAGCTTCTTGGATGAGAAACAAAACATCTTCAAAGAAAAACCAGAAAGTCCAGTTGCCTCTTGAAGAAAGCACTTTTGGGACAACTGTGACCTGGATGCCTGGGAATCTCCAGAGACATCTAGAAATAAGGAGAAACTTCCTAAGAGTGAGAACAATTAACGGCTTGCCTCCAGAAGTTGTCGGTGCTCCATCATTGGAGGCTTTCAAAAAGAAAGGAGACAACCATTTCTCTGAAAAGGTATAGGGTAGTGATGGCTAACCTTTTTCTCGTATGGTGCCAAAAGCGCATGTGCACGCAACAGCGCGCGCACGTATGCGCCGGCACCCATAATGCAATGCGTGCGTGACACCCCCATGCCCCCATGCATGCGTGCACGACCCCCTGCACTCCGCCTGTGCATGCACGCGCGACCCCCCAGCGCTTTCCCCCCGCGCATGCGCGCATGAACCCCCACCACATTTTTGGCCCAGCAGGCCTCCCTGCAGCCTCCTGGGACCAAACACGGGCCACGTGGGGGGGGGCACCGCATCCCCGACCCCGTTTTGGGCCTAGCAGGCCTCCCTGCCGCCTCCTGGGATGCCAAGAGAGGAATGCCTGTAAAAATAAGGATCTAATCAAAGAGAATATTTGTAGTGCAGGGTTGAACTGTGGGGTCCTTGGTGCTCCCTGAGCTGGGTTGTTTTCTTGCAGACATTTCAGTACCCAACTAGGTAACATCATCAATACTAGAAGGGAGTGAGGTTTGTAGAGAGGAGGAGGAGGAGGAGAACTGTGGGGTCCTTGGTGCTCTGTGAGTTTGGTTGTTTCCTTGCAGATGTTTTACTCAATGAGGTAACATCATTAGTGTGAGAAGGGAGTGGGAATTGTGGAGAGGAGGAGGAGAAGGAGGAGGAGAAGGAGGAGGAGGAGGAGGAAGAGGAGGAGGAGGAGGACTGTGGGGTCTTTGGTCCTCTCTGAGCTAGGTTGTTTTCTTGCAGACATTTCAGTACCCAACTAGGTAACTTCATCAGTGTTAGAAGGAACCAGGCAAGATTGAACCCCTTTGCTTCTTTCAAACCGTAATGCTTTTCAACTTGCCAATGAACTGGGGTGGGGGAAGGGGGGACAGAATGCTGAGAATGTGTGCATGGACTGTGAGAGCCTGGCAACCATCAAGGTCATCACTGCAGGTGCTTGAGAAGGAGATGGATTGTTTCCGTAACAAAAGGACGTCTCATAATTGGGCAATGTGATCATCCAAGGGGTGGGGAGAAAGGGAAGCTATTGTTTAACTAAGCAAGTATTTGCATGGGAAAACCAGAGCTGGTTTTGATTCTTCAGTACTGAAATGGTGTATCCAATAACATTTTACTTTTGGGAATTCAAAGCTCCCGAGAATGTTTCTTTATTTTAAGTTCACTAGTCGGACAGTTGACAGAACCCCACTCCCTTCTAACACTGATGATGTTATCTAGTTGGGCAATGAAAGGTCTGCAAGAAAACAACCAAGCTGAAAAAGCAACAAGGACCCCACAACAGGGGTCTTCCCAACCAGTACCCTGTCCACTCTTCTTTCCTTTCCTTTGGAAGTCACATTTCATCACATGGCACTTCAGCTATCTTTTCATTAGATTCTTAGATTGCTTTGTCAAACATGACTAGCTGCTTGGCTCTTAAGTTTCTTAACTCAGCTTACTGTTTCAGAATTGACTTTCTGACTTCTTCAAATTGCATGCCCCTATAAATGGACCCATTCTTCTTCTCTAGAGGCAAATTCTCCATGTACATCCCCTGCATGTTTAATTCTTTCTTCTCCCTTCTAGCACTGATGGGGTTCCTTAGTTAGGTAATGAAATGTCTACAAGAAAAACAAACAAGGTCAGAAAGCCCCATTGTTTACTTCTTGTAACAACATTTTCAGGTTTTTTTTTTAAATGTTCTCCAGAGTTGAAAACTTGAGCCAACTCTCACAAAAATTGCAAGCATTGTTGTTAGAGGGGTACATACTGTATGTATTTGTACCATCTCTTCGGACTGTTTGATTTAGGATATAAATAGAAGATTCTCACAATCTTCCTTCCTTCCTTCCTTCCTTCCTTCCTTCCTTCCTTCCTTCCTTCCTTCCTTCCTTCCTTCCTTCCTTCCTTCCTTCCTTCCTTCCTTCCTTCCTTCCTTCCTTCCTTCCTTGCAATCATTAACTATAATTTCCTTACTGCCTCCTTTTCTGTGTATTGATTTTTTCATCCTACAATTACACAGAAAATGTTAACGAAGCTTTAATAATCACTTTTAACATAAATAAACCATTGCGGTCAAAAATCTTCTATCTTCAGTCAGCTGGAGTTTGTGGATGTCTCTCTGTGTCTATGTGTGTGTGTCTCTGTGTGTAAATACCCTGTTTTCCCCAAAATAAGACATCCCCTGATAATAAGCCCAATCAGGCTTTTGAGTACATGGCAATAAGGCCAAGCGCTTATTTCAGGGTTCAAAAAAATATAAGACAGGGTCTTATTTTCGGGGAAACATGGTATAGAATAACAGAATAACAGAGTTGGAAGGCTCCTTAGAGATCTTCTAGTCCAACCCCCTGCTCAAGCAGAAGACCCTCTACCATCCCAGACAAATGGCTGTCCAATCTCCTTTTTAAAACTTCCAGTGTTGGAGCACCCACAATTTCTGAAAGCAAACTGTTCCACTGATTAATTGTTCTCATTGTTAGGAACTTTCTCCTTAATTCCAGGTTGCTTCTCTCCTTGATTAGTTTCTTGTCTTGCCTTCTAGAGCTTTGGAGAATAGGTTGGCCCCCTCTTCTTTATGGCAGCCCCTTAGAAGAAATTGGTTTTGCATCATTTAGTAGGACCGGAACAAAACAGTGACATTCCAGGGAGCACACATTTCACAAAAAGCCAAATAGTATGACATAAAATAAAAATCTTTGGCCCATATTTATCTATAGTTTCAGGGCTTTGTTACATTGGTAAAATATGTCTTAACCTCATTTTATGTACTTGGTCTACCTTTTTTGAACAGCTTTCAGATTTTATTGGGATTTACTATTTCTTGTTTTAGTTATGTTCTCTATATCTTGAAAAGTGCCAACAGTCATAGTGGTTTCCAACAGGATGCAACGGTAATAAACAAACACACCAACAATAAATAAGTAGAGGGATGACTTTTGCAGGGGGTTTTTTAACCAAAAGAAAAAGTGTTAAGGCAATTTTCAAACTAATACTATACATGTTTCTGATAGAATTAATGAAATTTTTATTGCACCCCCCCCCCAATAATCATAACAGCAGATTGGTTTTAAAGAAAAAGGACCTGATAAAATCATATTTTAAAGAGAAAAACAATGAACAATTAAGCACATTGAAAAGAAAGAAAGAAAGAAAGAAAGAAAGAAAGAAAGAAAGAAAGAAAGAAAGAAAGAAAGAAAGAAAGAAAGGGAAAGAAAGAAAGAGAGAGAGAGAGAGAGAGAGAGAGAAAGAAAGAAAGAAAGAAAGAAAGAAAGAAAGAAGGAAGGAAGGAAGGAAGGAAGGAAGGAAGAGGAAGGAAGGAGGGAGGGAGGGAGGGAGGAAGGAAGGAAGAGAAAGAAAGAAAGAAAGAAAGAAAGAAAGAAAGAAAGAGAAAGAAAGAAAGAAAGAAAGAAAGAAAGAAAAGTGTTTTGAATATGTTCACTGCCTTGAGTTATTTATAAAAATAGAAAATATGGAATACAAATTAATAAAAATAAAACATTTTCATGTTTAATGCAACTCTCCAATGGTTACCTAAGACAGGACATTTTACTTGAGATTTAATGAAAAATGTGTAAGGACGAACTCAAGCCATCCTAAAACCATAGATTGTTTATTACAGTATAGACCAGGGGTCTGCAACCTTAAACACTCAAAGAGCCATTTGGACCCGTTTCCCACAGAAAAGAAAACACCAGGAGCCATAAAACCTGGGTGGGCGTGGCCAACTCAATGTCACTCACTTCCACCCGTCACATGACCCCCAAGTCACGCCTACCCAGCTGGTCATTAGGGCAGAGAACCGGTTGTTAAAA
>QLTV01000219.1:251876-262406 GCA_003457575.1 Thermophis baileyi
TCTATCTATCTATCTATCTATCTATCTATCTATCTATCTATCCCCTCTCTGTCTGTCTGTCTCTCTTAACACTAGACCAACAATCAAGCAGTAAACAATACTCCCATCATGGAACCACTAAGAACATTCCCACCAACACTGACAGGGCAATCTACTGTATATAAACAGAGAGCAAACCCCACTCCCTTCTAGCACTGATGATGCTNATCTATCTATCTATCTATCTATCTATCTATCTATCTATCTATCTATCTATCCCCTCTCTGTCTGTCTGTCTCTCTTAACACTAGACCAACAATCAAGCAGTAAACAATACTCCCATCATGGAACCACTAAGAACATTCCCACCAACACTGACAGGGCAATCTACTGTATATAAACAGAGAGCAAACCCCACTCCCTTCTAGCACTGATGATGCTACCTAATTGGGTCATGAAATGTCTGCAAGAAAACAACCAAGCTCGGAGAGCATCAAAGACCCCACAGTTATTTTCTTATTTCAGCTTCATTAGCCAGCCCGGCCAATTCTCATCCCATAACTTGCTGAATTCTGCTTTTCCAGCCAATGTCTTTCGCCCTGCAAGTCACTTGTTCCACTCCGTTCCTTTACCTCCCCTTAATCCTTTGACATTTTAGGAAAACTCGACAAGCGGTTGGGCCCGGGTGAAGTCCGGCTCTTCAATTTCCATTAGAATGTCAAAAGAAGAAAAAAAAATGACAATCGGCAAAAGGTTAGGGCAAAACCTATTAGAAAAGTTGAGGCAAATCCGATGATCTCATTGCAGGAAGGAAGGAAAGTCTGTCTTCGTTTTGGGATTAGGTCTAATTAAGGTGAACAAGCAGCTGGGCCTGTTTGGAATAACAATTGTGCTAGCATGTCACTTTTTTCTGCTTAGTTGAAATTTATATAGTTTGGGAATGGTGGATGTAAGAAAATTAGACCTCATTTAGAATCCGTTGAAAGGACACGTTGCCTTCATTATTAGCTTTGCATCTGAATTTTCTCCGGGCTGTCCTTTCACTGCTATAGGTAATGGATTTTTTTTCCCCAGATGTAATTGGATGAGTTTAATTTTTTCTTTCATTACCTGTCTCCAAGCCCTCTGCCCCTTTTCCCTTTGTGTTTTATTAGGACTGTAACCCCTATTTAAATAAAGCCTTTGACGATGCCTTATATATGTTCCATCAGCACTTTCTGATTGAATATGGATGGTGGGGCTGCAGGATTGCTTCACTTTTCTTTAGAAATTCACTAATTACATTTTAGCTCTGCTTATGGGCCAGCCAGAAATGGTGGCTTGGGTGTTTTTCTTTTGTTTTGTTTAATTCCATAACCTCCAAACTCAGGTAGCTCTCGACTTATGACCAAGTGAGCCCAAAATTTCGGTTGCTAAACCGTACTCCTTACTAGCACTGATAAGATAACTTTTATTGTCATTTTGTTTTACTCTGACACTGTGACAGCACATTGGCCCGTATTAAAAATGAAATTCTATTGCCTGCTACAAAGAGAAAGTGTATATCTAGCCAAACACATATGTAACACACATATACACATGCTTTTATATAAATATATGAGCCATGATGGCACTGTGGTTAGAGTGCAGTACTGCAGGCTATTGCCTGCAATTTGACAGTTCAAATCTCACCAGGCTCAAGGTTGACTCAGCCTTTCATTCTTCCAAGGTCAGTAAAATGAGGCCCCAGATTGTTGGGGGCAAGATGCTGACACTGTAAACTGCTTAGAGAGGGCCAAGGGTGGGTTCCGGATTTTCCTACTGCCGGTTCGCTCAGGGACGTGCTGCGCGGGCGGGTCGCGGGTGCACGGGCGTGCATGCGCAGTACAAAAAAAGCTTCTGCACATGCGCAGAAGCAAAAAACAAGATGGCGCCACCTACGGTGCCGCCGAGAGAACCGGCTCGGGGGCGTGGCAGGCCTGGGTCGCTGCTGGTTCTAGTGACCCAGGCCGCCACGTTACTAACAGTTCTATAGAGCCAGTCCGAACTGGTAGGAACCCACCTCTGGAGAGGGCTGTAAAGCACTGTAAAGCGGTATATAAGTCTAAGTGTGTTGTGGCCTGCCAGCGTCCCGTGCCGGTGCTCATGGATCCCGAGGACGATGAGGCAGTTGTGGCACGGTACCATCGGCCCGTGCACCTGGCGCCCGAGTCAGAGAGCGAGGAGGCTGAGAGTCAACCAGGGCCTTCTGTACCTCCTGAGGAGCCCATCAGGGCCGAAGAAGAAGAGGAGGAGCCTCTTCTTCTCAATGCTCGGGCACGCAGGGCTGCTAGAAGACAAGAGTGGCTACTCAGGCTATTTAAGCCCTGACCATGCTGAGCCTTGTTGCAGGAAACAACGTTTGATATCACTCTTGATCTTTGTGACACCAGTCTGCTCGTTTACTTGTTCCAGTACGGGTCTTGTTTCCTGCATTTCTAGCTCTGGGAGTTTTGCCAAATACAGTCAGACCTGCTCAGATTATCTCTTGGACTCCGGCCAGCTGTTAAAGATTAGACATTTACCAGCGGAGATTTGGAAACCCCTATTCTGCCTTTATTTTGTTTTCAAATTATTATGTTGCTCCTAAGAAGTTATTAGGAGACATTTATTACTAAAAGAACAGTGTTTTGCAGTTTGTGTGTGCGTATTATTGGTGGCTCGTCATTGGGGCAGAACAAAGTGCTATTGCTATTGCTATATATATTAATCGCTGTCCGTTTTGAATACATATCAGAAAGAGGAAGCTTGAGAGTTGACAAGGTTGATGCTCTATGGAACAAAACTGACTGAATCTGGACATTCTGCTTCGGGTACCATGAAGCCCCCTCCCAGAGGTTGACCCCCCTCTTCTTTGTGGCAGCCCCTCAAATATTGGCCTCCCCTATCATGCCTCCCCTATCCTTCTTTTCACTAGATATGCCCTGTATTTGCAACTTAGATGTTTGTTTGTAATCTTCCTGTTACGGTTTCAGATTTTATATTCTATGTTTTGCATTTTACCCCTATGTTCCTTTTTACTGAAATATGAAGCAAATGTGACACATTTAAATATTGCACATCACCATAACTGAACTGAGTTTATCTTTGAATCATATCTTTTGAAGACGCTCAAAAGTTAACAAAGGAGGAAGTTTTCCAGAAAAAAAGTGAGATACTTACACTGTATCTCCAAAAGCCCATTTTGGAGATAAGTCACTAACCTCTGTGAAAATTATTTAACTTTTACTGGATTCACTGCAGATGTGTTGCTTTTAGGTCACACACATTTTTAAAGGACAGTCAGAGAAGTAGCAAAGCCCATCCATGAACACCAACTGGTATTCAGAAGATAGGATGAAAACTCCTTGGCTGGATGACATGTAGACAGACTTCTCTCTCCATAGTTTCAACTGGGAAACTGGAGCATCCTAGGTCAAGTTTAACAGTTTAACAGTTTAACAGATTAACAGAGTTGGAAGGGACCTTGTAGGTCATCTAGTCAAACCCTCCGCCCAAGCAGGAGACACTACACCCCGGCAAATGGCAGTCCAGTCTCTTCTTAAAAGTCTCAAGTGTTGAGCCCAAAAATGCTGGAGATTTCCTGGAAGCCTGGCAGTCAGACAAACTAGCCATCAAAAGGCATATAGAGATAAGCAACATCTACATGTCATTAAAAAAAAAAAAGCTGAAAGACCACAACATCTCCTGATCAGCAATCAAAACCCTGATAATCAGAGATTAACATCAACATTAATGCTAGATCATCAATCAAGCAGTAAACAATACCCCGATCAAGAAACCATCAAGAAAGCAATCCTTCCACCAACATTGTTAGGGCAAGCCACTTGTATATAAACAAAGAGCAAACCCTACTGCCTTCTAACATTGATAATGTTACCTAGTTGGGTGAGGAAATGTCTCCAAGAAAACAACCAAGCTCAGAGAGCACCAGAGACCTCACAGTTGAACCCTGAACTGCAGATGTTCTCTTTTATTGGCAAGATGACATGCAACTGACCGGTATCTAATCAGAGAGGAAACCCCACTCCCTTCTAGCACTAATGATGTTACCTAGTTGGGTCATGAAACATCTGCAAGAAAACAACCAAGCTCCGAGAGCACATAGGACCCCACGGTTCAATCTTGAGCTACAGATATTCTCTTCTATTGGAATACCTCCCTTTATATCAAATATCTGAAACAATAGCTTAAAAATCAGAAGTTTTCCTGGTCCAAGAATACAAGTACTGATTGTAAAGCTGTCTTTGTTGAAGAAAGGGAACCAAAAGGGATTTTTGAATTTCAGTACCTCTGTTTATTAATCCATTTACCTATCTATTCATCCTCCATCCTCCACCTCCTTCTCCTCCTCTCTCTCTCTCCCTCCCATCTCTCTCTCTCTCTCTCTCTCTCTCTCTCTCTCTCTCTCTCTCTCTCTCTCTCTCTCTCTCTCTCTCTCTCTCTCTCTCTCTCTCTCTCTCCCCCTCCCCCCCTTCCTCCCTCCCTCTAATCTACCGTCTCTCTGCATCTAATCTGCTGCCTGAAACCTGAGATCTGGAAAAGGCACAACTACAACATTACAATGGCTTTTGATTCCACCAGACTGCAGACAACATAAAGTTTTCACTGTTGTACCCAGAGAACTCCAGCGCTGTTTTCCTTATCAGCCCAAACCACACAAAATCACTCATTTTTCTCAGCCCAACCAATGAATGCAAATCACCCCGAGTCTTTATGGCGATGGGATTGGGGTTTTCTTGGGGAAAGTAAAACACCTCCTTTATTTTATCATTATCTTTCCAACTGTCTCCTTCTCTAGCTGTGAGGAACTTGCATGGAAACTGGCTGTTATTTGAAAACTGCTTGTCACATCAGAATTACCTGAGATAAAAGTACCCAGGGCCTATAAATATGTATGGCGAAGAGAGAAGCTGTTTGTTTGCACAATTGTGAGGTAATAAAACCAATCCGTAAGCTTGTTGCAGTAGTGATCTCTCATAACCACCTACTGTTTAGTCATTTTGTAATAATGTGATGGATGGAAACAGAGCGGAGCTGAAACGCCAAATAGATCGGCCCAAATTACATCAGTTGGTAGCAAAAAAATAAAAGTGAGTGGAACTTGAGAGTGAAATAACCATGTTCCTATTCCACCAACTGATCTTCTTGTTGTCACACGCCGCACTAATCTCCAATCACCATTCCATGAAAAAAACAAAAAGAAAAGGTGTTAAGGAGAACAGATAGCGTCCCCTCCCTCTCTCTCTACCCGCCACCCCCCAAAAAATGACTGATTCATGCAGAGTATGGCTACAGTGCAGCAATGATGAACTTGAGCCGAATATGGAAAAGCAAGGACATCAGCCTGGCAACCAAGTGTGGGTTAGTCTGCTCTATCATGTTCCCCATAACTGCCTATGATGGTGAAAGGCAGACCTTAAAAAACCAAGACAGGGTGTCAGGGTTCCAAGTAACACCCCCAATGAAAGAAAACTCAGAGGCATGAGTTTCCTCAAAGTTTCATTTTATTAGAGATGTCATATTGACACATCTGGGAAAACCCAAATCTGAAGACTTCCGGGTTTTCCCCACCCAAAAGAAAGTCCAAGTCCCTGCCCCAGCACCCACATGTCCATCACATGGTCCAATCAATGCACCGTCCCAACTGGAGATGCTTCTCAGTCACACCCCTCCAGGTGCAGGGCAGAGTGGCCTTGACTCTCAGAGAAAGGAATGTTATTTTGACTATATATCTCCCAGATCCATATAATCTCCCCTCCCAGTTTCCCACAGCATTAAATGTGGCAGGCCTGAAGATCCAATGCCAAAAATGGCTTCCAGGCCTGACAGGCTGCCCTCCCCTCATCCGATGATCGAATCCTGCAATGAGATCAACATTGCAGGTGCCCAGGTGCCGACTTGGCCAGCGGTTTCCCCTGCGGCCGGGAGAAGCTCCCGCCATGCCAGTGAGAAGACTTGGCAGAGGCCGCCAAAGCCCCAACGGGCTGGGCTTGTGCACCAAAAATGAGAGAGGTGGTGATACCAGGGCCGGTGTGGCTGGACAAGAAAACAGACTCATTTGAACTGGGATGCTGGAGAAGGCTCCCTGTGTATTCCTTGAACAACAAAGGTGACCAACAAGCAAATACTGGAGTGCATAACACCAGAGATATCACTAGAAGGCAAAATCACAAAACTGTGTCTCACTTATTTTGGCCATGTCATGCAGGGAAATTCACTGGAGAAAGCAATTATGAGTTGGATGAGTTAGTGGTAAAAGGAAACCAGGCCACCAAAGAACACGATGGCTGGACACCATCAAAGCTGACACCAGCCAGAGCATAGAACAACCCAAAGAAGTAGTGCAAGATCGGAAGATGTTTTGAGATACCTGGCCTATAGAATCATCAAGAGTCGGACATGACTGAATGGATAATATCGCTATCCTCAAATTCACCATTATAAGGAGCTCAGATTTGAAAACCCAAAAAAAATACGGTGGGAAATCTTGTTTCTGAAATTCTGTTTCTCCCATATTTTGAATAGTTCCCTTGCCATGTGTGAGCAGGAGAAGGACAGAAGCAGCGTGGGTGGAGTGGAGTCAAGAGAGAAATCAGCCTGGAATCATTACGTTCTCCTCAAACAATCTATGTTCAACTCCATTTGAATTCTGTCAAATCTTATGTAGCGCCAATTTCGTGCTGGCCATTAGTTGACTAGGTTCTTGTATATAGGCATGAGCAAATAATCAGCTTGACTGGAACCGAACATGTGGTCTTGATTCTTCACACCTGACAGTGTGGTTGTTTGTATGGGATTAAAGCATCAAATTCTGTGGATGGGATTTTGGAGCAATAGGCAAGCTTCTTGTCAGGGTTCCAAGTAATAACTCTACAGAAAGCAGAACTCCAAGGCAGGCAGGTTCCTCAAAGAACAATTTTATTGGAGATATCATATTGGCACAAGCTGGTGAAAACCGACTCTGAAAGTTCCCACAGTTTTCACCTGATTAAACAGTGAAAATTCCCCCTTTCCCCAAACAACCAGTCACATTATCCAATCAAGGTGCTGGCTGGTTGCCTGGATACTGTGTTCCTCCTCTCTCCAGCCACCAGTTGGAATGTCCTTGGTTCCCACAGGAAACTATTTTATTTTGGCTACAAATCCCCATCTAACTATGTTCCCCCTCCCTAACCCATCTTTACACTGTGGCAACCCTGAAGCCTCCAAAATGGCCCCAGCCAGGTTCATTTCACAGCTGACACTTCTCCCCCCCCCCCAAAAAAAGGACAACTAAAAAATTAAATATTCTCTAACACTTTCTCTCTTAGAAATGAGAAAGAACATTTTAAAAACACGAATTTCTCTCTGTTTTTAGGTAACCTGATCTCTCAAAAGGAATTGTGTGTGGGTGTGTATTGGTGTAAAAGTAGTGCCTAATGCGACATTAATGAACAGGGTACCTTTTTTTTTTTTTTTTTTTTTTTGCTGTGAAAGAAAACAACATTCCAAATAAAGTAAACCACCCAAGCTGTGTTTTAGTCCTCACTAGGAGCTTTTAAAAGTCTTCGTAGGAAGAAAAAGATTCTGAAATCAAATCTGTAATTTTATTAGGCACCGAAGCCTTTGTAGAGAGAAGAAAAGAGTCACTGGTGTCTTTCAAGAATTAGGAATCCACGTCACATAACCACTATGCCCTTCTTCATTGGAAGAATTTTGAAGCACCTCTTCAACCAAAGAGAAAATCAGTTTTCATACAACCACTCATGGAAAAATGTTGTCTGTAAACTCATGACTTTCTACCTTGCGTTGACTATGTTTTTGTGGTCTCCTGGACTCAGGTCATTATCATATCAGTTCTGTGAGCCGAAGACTGATAGATACCTTCTATCTTTTTAAAAAACTTATTAAGATCAAGCCTCTTGGCTTGAAACTCAACATTAAAAAAAAAAGCCAAAACCCCATAAGATTATAGCATCTGGTCAAGTCACTCCCTGCCAAATAGAAGGGGAAGAAATGGAAGTGGTGACCTATTTCATTTTCTTGATCACTGCAGACTGTGACTGCAGCCATGAAAAAATGCCTGCTCCTTGGGAGGAAAGCTATGACAAACCTAGACACCATATTAAGAAAGCAGAGACATTACCTTGTTGACAAAGCTCCATAAAGTGAAAGCTCTGGTTTTCCCAGTCGTGATGTATGGCTGTGAGAGTTGAACCATAAGGAAGGCTGAGCGCTGAAGAATAGAATAGAATAACAGAGTTGGAAGGGACCTTGGAGGTCTTCTAGTCCAACCCCTGCTGATAAGTCTTTCCCCCCCCCCTGAATCCGAAGAAAAGCTGCTTGAGATAGAAAAAAGACTACAGGACTCTACATTCCTTATTTTGCCAAAGCAGAAGAAAAAGTGGTTTTTCTATTCCATTTCCCCACCCTGTATTATGTGTTTGCTTGCTTGTTCCTGTTTTTCCGTAGAGAGGCCTAAAATATGCATGACTTACCAAGATAAATGCTAGTCAATAGCTGCACATCGCGGTCTAAGATAAATATTTATTATATCAAATTTTCCATTTTTATTATTATAAAATAATGCTATAAAAGAAAGAGGGAAAAACTATGTCCTAGCTGGCATTTAGAGATCTGAAAGAACATAATATTCTCATAGAAGTCAATATTTCAGGGTTGAACTGTGGGGTCTGTGGTGCTCTCTGAATTTGGTGGTTTTCTCAGAGACATTTCATTACCCAAGGAGGTAACGTCATCAGTGCTAGATGGGAGTGGGGAGGAGGAGGAGGAAGAACTGGGAGAAGAAGACAAAGAGGAAGAGGAGAAGAAGAGGGAGAGAAGAGGAGGAGGAGGACTATGGGGGTCCTTGATGCTCTCTGAGTTTTTCCTGAAATAATTTGATAAGACAATTCTTCTTGATTACGTTGAATAAAGACTGGTTGGGAGAAAATGCATGAGCATTCTTCTGTCTAGCTGCAGCTTGAATGATGCCTTTCCCTGACATCTACATGTGAATATGAATGACTGCCTCCATTCGAACTGAAATATTGATATCTGCATCCCTGCAATTTTCTTAGCAAAGCTGTGGAAGTTGTTTTTCACCACTTTCTCTTAAATTTATTTTTTCTTTACTTTTCAATGTATCCAAGAACAATGTCCTATGCAATTACTAACCATACTGTCTGTAGCTTCTGGAATAATAAGATAATAAGAAATAATAAGTAAAAAAATTAATAATAAATAAAAAATAATAAGAGATAACTGCGTTCCTGTCAAACAGGCAACAAGTGGTCAAAATAGGAAGCGCTTTATCAAACCCTGTACCTGTTAACAGCGGTGTTCCCCAAGGCAGAGTTTTAGGACCAACTCTCTTTATTCTTTACATAAATGACATTTGTGATAATATAAAAAGCAACTGCGTCCTCTTTGCAGACGATGTAAAACTATTCAACACCACCGTCAACACTACAACCCTTCAAAAAGACCTTGACTATGTATCTGAATGGTCTAAAAAGTGGCAACTTCAAATCTCAATCAACAAATGCTCAGTTTTACAAAAGATAAAGAAGATACAGAATACTATGCTACATGGAATAGATTCTATCAATGCTCAGTTTTACACGTTGGAAAAAACAATCAGAACACAAAATACAAAGTAGATGATCATGACCTTGTTGATGATCCTCACTCAGTAAAGGACCTTGGAGTACTCATCTCTAAGGATCTAAGTGCCAGAGCCCACTGCAACAGCATTGCCAAGAAGGCATTAAGAGTGGTAAACCTAATCTTCCATAGCTTCTTCTCCGGTAATATTGTATTTTTAACCAGAGCATACAAAACATTTGCTAGACCAATTCTTCAATACAGCTCATCTGTCTGGAACCCACACTACATATCAGACATTAACACCATTGAGAATGTCCAGAGATATTTCACAAGAAGAGTATTACATTCCCCTGTTCGCAACAGAATACCTTATGCAACCAGACTTGAAATGTTAGGGCTAGAAAACTTAGTACTACGCCGTCTTCGATCTGACCTAAGTGTAGCACACAAAATTATCTGCTACAATGTCCTACCTGTCAATGACTACTTCAGCTTCAACCGCAACAACACACGAGCCCACAATAGATACAAACTTAACGTAAACCGATCCAAACTAGATTGCAAAAAATTCGACTTCAGCAACAGAGTGGTCAATGCCTAGAATACATTACCCGACTCTGTAGTTTCTTCTCCAAACCCCCACAACTTTAACCTTAGACTGTCTACCATCGACCTCACCCCATTCCTAAGAGGTCTGTAAGGGACGTGCATAAGCGCACCATCGTGCCTACCGTCCCTGTCCCAATGTACCCATATATTCGTAAAATTTCTTGTATTCATAACCATGCTTGTACTTCTCATATATTCACAAACATGTTTATACTTTGTTTATACTTTGTTTGTAATCATATATACACTTGACAAATAAATAAAAATAAATAAATAAATAAATAAATAAATAAATAAATAAATAAATAAATAAATAAATAAACAAAGAAACAA
>QLTV01000219.1:277758-294390 GCA_003457575.1 Thermophis baileyi
ACCGGTTTACTAACGGTTCTAAAGAACTGGTTAGAACCGGTAGGAACCCACCTCTGGCCCACACATGTCTGCCCGACATGTGGCAGAACATTCCGTGCACGTATAGGCCTTACCAGCCACCTGCGGACACACCGTGGACAGCCCACAACCCGTTAGATGTCAAGGTCCTCTTCGAAAATGATGGACGGACATCATCATCACACCAGGGCTGTCAAACTCCCAGCCCATGGGCCAGATGCATCACGCCCTGGCCATGCTCACCCCCAGTTTAGTGAAGGGGGAAAAAGTCCCGATACGTCACGTATCACCGCCATGACGATGTGAGCTTGACACGCCTGCTCTAGACCAGTGTAGTTGATTATAGTCCATAACATTTAGTGAGGAGCCCCTCATCCTGCAATAAACTGATTTAGGCTGAATCTATGTCTGTCTGTCTGTCTGTCTGTCTGTCTGTCTGTCTGTCTGTCTGTCCGTCCGTCCATCATCTCCCATCTCTCTTTCTCCATATCTCTATCTATTTCTCTCTCTATGTCTATCTCTGTCACCTCTCTCTTTCCTGTCTGTCTGTCTATATCTGTTTGTCTGTCTGTCTGTCTGACTGTCTGTCTCTGTCTATCTCTGTCTCTATTCTACTTATCTATTTCTCTCTCTCTCATTGTCTTCTATCATTGTCTTTATCTCTTTTATCTCTATCTCTGTTTATCTCATATCTATCTATCTATCTATCTATCTATCTATCTATCTATCTATCTATCTATCTATCTATCTATCTATCTATCTATCTATCTATCTATCTATCTATCTATCTATCTATCTCTATCATTGTCTTCTATCTTTATCTCTTTTATTTCTATTTTTATCTCATCTATCTATCTATCTATCTATCTATCTATCTATCTATATTATTATTACAGATTTTATAGTTACTCCTGTGCACAAAACCAAGCAAAATAAGTTTCCTCTGTAGCATGAGACAGTCTGGTTTCTTTCATGTATAAATGATATATATATAGATGAATTAAAGCTTTGGTTGGTATGAATTGGAAAACATGAATATTTCAGGAGGTGTTTCCATGCTTTTTCCAAAACCCACTACATATAATCAAAAGTTTTTAGACTCGGTTGGGTAAGATAGGGAGTTTTTGAGGAAAAAGAAAATCGAGCATTTTAGATTTTTTCTAATTCCACTTTATTATTATTATTTTAAATATAAATAACTCAAGGTGGTGAACATACCCTCCCTCCTCCTATTTCAGTTTGTTTGGCTACTGTGAGGAAGAAAATACAGTATTCTGGATGATTTAGTGTGGCATATGATGGTTTGAAGTTATCCCTCTTTGATTTGAAGAAAAAAAAGAATCTGGAATTGAATTTGGATGAACGAGCCTCTGAATGCATTTCTTAGAAACTGCTTAAGGAGACTTCATTTCTGGATCTCGTGGTGGCAGAGAGGGACTAGGATCTCATGATCCCCAGAGTGGATCACATGGTGGCATGGGAGCAACTGATCTGCATGGTACTTCAAAATATAAATGTATTCCTGGAAAACCAGTCAGGCAGAATCATTGTGACTGGCAGATTCAGTGGTTAACAACAAATTATTGTCCAACAATAAATGTTGACAGTTCCTGTTAAAGAGGCAACCTGCTACTTTGTAAATCTGGAGATGTCATTAGAGATTGGAGATTAGAACGATTGACAGACCTGTCTTACACAGATTTCGGTAATCCACTGTTAAAGCCCTTGGCCATTGCTCAATGAACTCCATAAATTTACATTTTGTCTGGACTGTTCTTTTCCCTGCCAAATCTTACAATTCACAAATTGTGTGTCCTGAGCTGTAGTTTGAACTGAGCTGGCCAAAAAAAGCTAATGCAATCCTAAATTGCATTAACAGAGGGATACAATCAAGATCAAGGGAGCTACAAATACCACTCTATAAAGCCTTAGTAAGGCCACACCTAGAATACTGCATCCACTTTTGGTCACCACGCTATAAAAAAGATGTTGAGACTCTAGAAAGAGTGCAGAGAAGAGCAACCAAGATGATTAGGGGACTGGAGGCTAAAACATACGAAGAATGGTTACAGGAACTGGGCATGGCTAGTCTAGTGAAGAGAAGGACCAGGGGAGACATGATAGCAGTGTTCCAATATTTGAGGGGCTGCCATAGAGAGGAGGGGGTCAAGCTATTTTCCAAAGCACCTGAAGGCCAGACAAGGAATAATGGATGGAAACTGATCAAGGAGAGATTCAACCTAGAAATAAGGAGGAACTTTCTGACAGTGAGAACGATCAACCAGTGGAACAGCTTGCCTTCAGCAGTTGTGGGAACTTCAACACTTGAGACTTTCAAGAAGAGATTGAACTGCCATTTGTTGGAAATGGTGTAGGGTCTGCTGTTTGAGCGGGGGGGGGGGTTGGACTAGATGACCTGCAAGGTCCCTTCCAACTCTGTTAATCTGTTAAATCCCAGGAGGACTTTCAAACGAACCCTTTCATTGATTTTAAGAGACTCAGAGGAAAATAATTTTGGGGAACTATTGAAGTCCACCTATATTCACCCACAGAAGAGAAGAAGTATCAAATCAGGGTGAAGAACTATCAAATAAAGAATCAATCTAATTAAAATCTTCAGTGTTAATCATCCATTCAACTAACATTTCTGCATGCATCAATTTACATTTATTTGTTAGATTTATACCTTGTTCTTCCTCCAGGAACTCAAGGTGTCATGCATTGGTCCATCTCTCGTATTTCTTTTCTGTCACACTGAAAGAATCAAGAAAAATACTTGGAGTTATTCCTTTATTGTTCCTTTATTTTTGTTCACCTACAGACAGAATCTTGCCAGACTGAAGCAATTATCTGCATAACTATACAGTAGTCTGTGAATTGCTAAGGAAGGTCCAACCTTGTTCTCTTCCCACCTCCCAGACATTGTTCCAACCTACAGAAATTTCTCCTTAATTCAAGGTTGGTTCTCTCCTTGACTAGTTTCCATCCATTGCATTTTGTCCTATCTTCAGGGGCTTTGGAGAATAGGTTGACCCATTCTTCTTTGTGACAGTCCCTTTCATATTGGAACACTGCTATCCTATCAAACCTAAGATAGGTTCACTGCCTTCAATAAAGTCTAGAAATAGACCAATTTCTTGTCTGCTAAATGTGAATACAGGCAAGACACAGCCAACCAGACCTACAAACCCCATTCCATTCGGGTGGAAGATAACTGCCTCCCACAAGAATTCTTAAATGTCCATTTACTTGCTATGATAATTTATGTCACTCCCTATTGTATTCAACACCTAATGCACAGCTGCTCTTTTAATGCAAATTTCTTTGCTCTTGCAGGCCCATTATCCTCTTTGAAAGGGCAATGTGTTCTCTCTCTCTCTCTCTCTCTCTCTCTCTCTCTCTCTCTCTCTCTCTCTCTCACTCACACACACACACACTCTCTCTCTCTCTCTCTCTCTCTCTCTCTCCCATGTCTGCATTTTTAAATTCTTCTTTCCTTCCTTTCCCCCCTTTTTTCCAAGCAAGTCAAACAAATAATCCTCCATGCCAAAGTCCAATTCCTTTGCTACTTAAGTGTTGTTCCCTGCATCATATTAAACCTGAAACCCAGCTGAACAAAATGTTGCTTATATTTTCCCTCCCAAATCAATGAAGTTACTATATGCCTTTTAATGTGAAATATTAATTTGTACCAAATGCTGAATTATACAGTCCCTAATCTCATTTGAACCTAGTGTAGCAGGTTTAGCAGAAGTGGTTTAAAATCACTATAGCAATAGCAGTAGCACTTAGATTTATATACTGCTTCATAGTACTTTACAGCCCTCTCTAAGTGGTTTATACAGTCAGCATATTGCCTCCAACAATCTGGGTCCTCATTTTACTGACCTTGCAAAGATGGAAGGCTGAATCAACCTTGAGCCAGGGTCGAACTGTTGGCAGTGGGCACAGTTAGTCTGCAATAGTGCATTCACACACGTTATATATATATAATGCCTTGGTAAGGCCACACTTGGAATATTGTATTCAATTTTGGTCACCACAATTAAAAAAACATCTAGAAAGAGTGCAGAGAAGAGCAACAAAGATGATTAGGGGGCTGGAGGCTAAAACATATGAAGAACAGTTGCTGGAATTGGGTATGTTTAGTTTAATGAAAAGAAGGAGTAGGGGAGACATGATAGCAGTGTTCCAATATCTCAGGGGCTGCCACAAAGAAGAGGGAGTCAAACTATTCTCCAAAGCACCAGAAGGCAGGACAAGAAGCAACTGATGGAAACTAATCAAGGAGAGAAACAACTTAGAACTAAGGAGAAATTTCCTGACAGTTAGAACAATTAATGAGTGGAACAGCTTGCCTCCAGAAGTTGTAAATGCTCCAACACTGGAAGTTTTTAAAGAAGAGATTGGACAACCATTTGTCTGAAATGGTGTAGGGTTTCCTGCCTAAGCAGGGGGTTGGACTAGAAGACCTCCAAGGTCCCTTCCAACTCTGTTATTCTATATTCTACATATACATATACATAACGTGTGTGACTATGCAGAGCTGTTGTCATTTCCCCGTTGGAGAGAGAAGAAAAGTCCATAAGTGGTTTTCCTGGAGCAGTCCTTCTCAAATAGTGGGGCGTGCCCCCCTGGTGGGGCTCAGAGCGATGCCGGGGGGGGGGCGCGTGTGACCCCGGGGAACAGTTTTCAACTTTTTTTTCCCACGAAGCGCGGCCACACAGCGTGGTAGGAAGCAACCGGCAGCAAGGTAAGTTAGAACCCACCCCTGCCCTTCGCCTCTTCCCGTGCCCGGGTGGGGGAAAAACACCTCAGGGCACCCTGATCCATCTTCCCCAACCGGGAGGCTCGGCACGCTCGGAGGACGATGTTTTGCCCAGCCTGGAAGTTACTTCCGAAGCGTGGAGAAGCTTCACCTTTTCTCCTCCCCAGTGAGCGAAAAGCTGGCGGGCCGGCAGGGTCNAAAGGAAAGGAAAGGAAAGGAAAGGAAAGGAAAGGAAAGGAAAGGAAAGGAAAGGAAAGGAAAGGAAAGGAAAGGAAAGGAAAGGAAAGGAAAGGAAAGGAAAGGAAGAAGAGTCGCGGTGGAGAGTTGTGGTGTTTACTTCTTCCTAGGGAGAGCGTAACAGAAAATAATTGAGAAGCACTGTCCTGGAGGAAGAGAAGCCAAGTCCCAGACAGATGTTATCTAAGACCCAAGATGGAAAAGAGGGAGACAGTAGACTTTGGTGAAGTCCTAGTCCCGTGATTGTGAACCTATGGCACGCGTGCCACAGGTGGCACGCAGCGCCCTCTCTGTGGGCACGCGAGCCATCACCCCAGTTCAGCTCCGCCGCGCATGCGCACGAGCCTCCCACCGGGCAGCTGGTCCTCTGGTCTCTGCCGCACATGCGTGGGGCGGGGCGCATGCGGGGGGGCATGCGTGCATGTGCAGGGGGCGGGGTGCATGATGGGGCCACGCACGCATGCACGGGGGGTGGGGCACATGCATGGGGGCCGCACACACATTGCATTTTGGGGGTTCGGGCATTCTTTGAGCACTTGGTCCGGAAAAGGTTAGCCACCACTGTCCTAATCTCTTGGGATGAACACAGCAGAAGACCATGAGAAAGGTTCTTCCCCAGTGAAGGATATGCAGATGAAGGGCCCTTGGTACTCTGTGAGTTTGGTTGCTTTCTTACAGTTGTCCCAAAGGTACTTTTTCAGGTGTTTCAAAAAAAACAAAAAACACTTTCTTGTTTTTTTCTTTGAAGTCGTTTCACTTCTCATCCAAGAAGCTTCTTCAGCTATGACAGGATAGTGGGGGAATGGAAGGATTTATATTCCTTGCAGACAGCTGGTCATTTGCATCCTTTTAGAGGGTCGTTGAAGCACTTGGAGGGTTATCTGTGTCCTCAGGGTCACCTGAGTGGTGCTCTTGGTTATTGTAGTCTGCAATTTTTCTTCTGGAAATCCATTCCTACTCCCACACCTGTTGTGGCTTGCCCGAGTCCCGCGCAGCTGCTCATGGATCCGGAAGACCAAGAACCGACCATGGGGTGGCAATATCATTTTGTATCTCCGGCACCTGAGTCCGAGACCGAGGAGGACGCAGGGCCAGAGGACGATAATCAACCAGGGCCTTCTGCATCTCCCCAGAAGGAGATGAGTGACTCCAGTGGAGAGGAGGAGTCTCTGATTGATGCTAGGGCACGCAGGGCAGCTAGCCGGCAAGAGTGGCTCTGTAAGAGGAGGTCTCCTCACATGTAAACCTGCAGGCAGAGGGGCCAAGACCTAAGACTATTTAAGGTTTTAGCAAAGCTGAAACCCTTGCTGGAGACATTGCAATTATTTTCCTGGCTGCTGTCAGAACTTTGGTTATCTCAGTTGGAATAACTCCAGTCCGGGCTCTTGGCCAACTCCAGTAAGTGAGGATAATTCGGGACTTAATGACCCGTTTGTATTTTTGTATTCGGAATCCTGGCCAAAGTGTTCTGTGGTTTTCAACAAGAACTATGTTGAAAAACCTGTAACAAACTTACTACTAATCTGCATTATTAGTGGTAAAGTCTTCTTTGTTTTTGCAAACAGTGTGTGTGTGTCATTTCCTGGGGGCTTGCCGTGCTGGGTCACAACAACACCATTCAAACGGTGTTCATCCAAAATTCTATAGCTAAATGTTTGTAGAGATTCTCAGTCATCCAGGTCATGGTTGTCCCAAAGATGCTTTTTCAGGAGGCAACTGGACTTTCTGGTTTTTCTTTGAAGATTTTTCGCTTCCCATCCAAGAAGCTTCTTCAGCTCTGACTGGGTGGTGGGAAATGGAAGGATTGATATTCCTTGCAGACAGCTGGTCATTTGCATTCTTTTAGAGAGTCCTTGAGGTCACTTGGAGGTTTTTCTGTGTCCTCAAGGTCACCTGAGTGGTGCTCCTGGTTCCTGTAGTCTGCAATTTTTCCTCTGGAAATCCGTTCCTTCTCCCACACCATTCCAAGGGTGTTCATCCCAAATTGTATAGCTAAAAAGTCTGTAGAGATTCTCAGTCATCCAGGTCACGGAGGTCCCAAAGATGCTTTTTCAGGAGGCAACTGGACTTTCTTGTCTTTTTCTTTTGAAGACTTTCTTACAGTCATTTCCATTACCCCAACTAGGTAACATCATCAGTGCTAGTGATGTTACCTAGTTGGGGTAATGAAATGTCTGCAAGAAAACAACCAAGTTCAGAGAGCACCAAGGACCCTTAATTTCAACCCTGAGCTAAAGATATTCTCTTTTATTGGTAAATGCAGATGAGGATCAACTTACCAACCTAACAGCTTTCACCAATGAATCAACATGTAGGGCATCCAATCTTAAATATAGGCACAGTGCTAGTGATGTTACCTAGTTGGGGTAATGAAATGTCTGCAAGAAAACAACCAAGTTCAGAGAGCACCAAGGACCCTTAATTTCAACCCTGAGCTAAAGATATTCTCTTTTATTGGTAAATGCAGATGAGGATCAACTGAGAAGGAAGGAAGGAAGGAAGGAAGGAAGGAAGGAAGGAAGGAAGGAAGGAAGGAAGGAAGGAAGGAAGGAAGGAAGAAAAGAAAAGAAAAGAAAAGAGAAAAGAAAAGAAAAGAAAAGAAAAGAAAAGAAAGAAAAGAAAAGAAAAGAAAAGAAAAGAAAAGAAAAGAGAAAAGAAAAGAAAAGAAAAGAAAAGAGAAAAGAAAAGAGAAAAGAAATAATGAGCATGTTCACCTAGATATCTAGAACATTCCTTCCTTTTACTCTCCCTTGATAAGCCCAGACTTCAAATTAGCCTTTGTCCTTAGCAAACTACTTTTAACAGCTGAGGATGTTGTGTAATAACCAGTTATTAGGATTCAAAGAGTTAAACTGACTCACAATACCCCTTCCTGCCATCTTATTCCAAAATTGTTAGCCTCATCACTTCTGAGGATTGCAAAATGGACCCTGGAAATGAGTCATTGTTGTTTTCCGCACCTCTTGAGCATTCACTCTGAATAATGCAGATGTGAGATGTCCTTACTTAGCGATCATCAAAGAGTTGACTGTGTTCCTGATCTTTCTGATAATTATTAAAAGACATTTGTTGCTTGTACGTTGGCTAGAAACTGTTTTCTTCCTCTGATTAGCCTCAAAACAAGGCAAGAGGTTAATGGACTCCCCCACCACCACAACCACCTTTGAAATAGCAAGGGGGTCACTCAATCTCTTTTAACTCCACCACAGATAATGAGTAAAACGGAATCCTAGATATGCTGCACCCGTTAAGTGGTTTGTGACCTCAAGAGTTGCCCATCAAATCAATACATGTTGAGGGCAAGCTGCATTCCTGGCTGGCCTTTTGGCGTTCTGCGGAAAAAAAGAAAAGGAAAAATCTGCGTTTTCATGGAGACAAGGCAACAATTGACATGTCAACGATGACCGCAACAGAAAAGATGTCAGAGATCAAGGGAGAGACCAAGTTCTAGGAAACATGGCTACCTTTACATAACTTTATCTCCACATGTCTCGCCATAAAAATAGGAGTATCTTTAGCTCAGGAGACACAGGACAAAAAATACTCCGTATAAAAGAGATATGAATTCTGGAGAAGGAGTCAATATACATTATTGGCAACCCAAAGCACACCTTTTAGGAGAAGACATGAATGCTCAGTCGATCTTAATGGCAGCACAGCTAGAATGAGATCTTGAGGCCCTACAACAGGGGTGTCAAACTCAATTTCATCGAGGGTTGCATCAGGGTTGTGTTTGACCTCAGGGGCCGGGGGTGGGGCGTGGCCAGGGTGGGTGTGGCCAGCTTGACGTCACTCATCGAGGATCCGTTTTCAGCTGCGACGGCCTCCTGCAGCCCTCTGCCAGCAAAAACAGAGCCTGGGTGGGCCGCACGCAGCCTCCCTGAGCTCCATTTTCGCTAGCAGAGGATTGCAGGAGGCTGTTGCAGCTGAAAATAGAGCTCTGTTTTCACTGGCAGAGGCACCGCAGGCTGGTCCTTCACTGTCTCCAGGGGTGGCCTGCAGGCCAGATCTAAGCAACCCACGGGCCGGATCCGGCCCGCAGGCCTTGACACCCCTGCCCCTAGAAAGAGTGCAGAGAAGAGGTCTGGAGGCTAAATCATATGAATAAATAGCTAAGGCAGGGGTCAGCAACCCACGGCTCTGGAGCCACATGTGGCTCTTTCATCCCTCTGCTGCGGCTCCCTGTTTCCAGTCGGCTCCAGAATTGATAGGGCTTTCGGTTAAGACAGGTAGAGGAAAAAGGATGCCACGCTAGGAGGAGACTCTATGGTGGGGGAAGTGGACTTGCGGTTGGTTCCAGAATTGAACAGGGGGTTTCCAGTTAGGACCTTTGTGGCTCTTTGAGTGTTTAAGGTTGCCGACCCCTGAGCTAAGATAACTAGGTATGTTTAGTCTAATGGAAGAGGAGGATCAGAGGAGATCTGATAACATCTTCCAATACTTGAAGGGCTGCCACAGGGAAGAGGCAAAGATTTATTCTCCATAGCACCTGAGGATAGGACAAGATGCAGTGGGTGGAAGCACCTCAGAGGCAGTGGTGGGTTGCTGCCGGTTCGGACCAGTTCTCCAGTACCGGTGGCGGAAATTTTCACCCGCTCGCTGAACTGGCAGCAATAGCCAGCTGTCCACGCCCCCGAACCGGTTCTCTGGTCACCGTGGCCCTGCAAAGAACACTCTGCGCATGCACAGAGGGTCATTTCCGTGACCAAAACACACACTTCTGTCGCAATGCGAACCGGTAGGGAAGGTAAGTGGAACCCACCCCTGCTCAGAGGGAGATCCAACCTGGAAATAAGGAGGAACTTCCTGACAATGAGAACAATTAATCAATGAAACAGCTTGTCCCCCAGTGTTTGGGTGCTCCTTGACTGGAGGTTTTCAAGAAAATGTTGTTCAACTATTTGTCCAGGATGGAATGATGACTCCCAGAGTTGTGGGTACTCCATCACTGGAGGTTTTCAAGAAAATATTGGACAACTATTTGTCCTGGATGATGACTCCTGGCGGTTGAACTAGAAGACTTCCAAGGTCTCTTCCAGCTCTATGATTCTAAGACATAATTCTGTTGCCTTTTATCTTTTTCCAACTTTATCCCATCACGTGTCACCTTAACTGTCCCTTTGTTAGGTTACCGGGTCAAGCATGACTGACTATATGGTAGATAACCTTCTTCTCTCCAGTTGCTGTCCATCAATTCTTGTTTGCTTTCCAATGTACTTCTGAATGATTGAAAGGATGATGAAGATGCTGCAGGTTCATGTGCAAAAAGACTCTTGGGTGGTGGTCTCCAAAACAGTCTTATTATTGTCCTAGAACCAGCCTACGAACCCCTGAGAATTCAAATCAACCACACAACCAACCGGTGATGGCACGGAAGAGCCGAGGTGGCGCAGTGGTTAGAGTGCAGTACTGCAGGCTACTTCAGCTGACTGTTCAGCAGTTCAGCGGTTCAAATCTCACCGGCTCAAGGTTGACTCAGCCTTCCATCCTTCTGAGGTGGGTAAAATGAGGACCCAGATTGTTGGGGGCAATATGCTGACTCTGTGAACCGCTTAGAGAGTGCTGTAAAGCACTGTAAAGCGGTATATAAGTCTAAGTGCTATTGCTATTGCTATGGCACTGACCCTCAACCAATTCCCCCAACACCCCAACCAGCACTTTACCTCCCAATGACCCTCACCTGACATGACCTCCCCATCATAAAACCCATCACAAGACCATCACCCTGACATGACCCACACCTGACCCCTCACAAGAACCCTCACTAGAGTCTCCCTGAGTCATCACAAGACCCATCACGAAACCTCACCTGATGTGACCCACACCTAACCCCTCACCAAATGACCCTTACTTGACATGACCCACACCTAATCCCTCACAACACACATCACTGGACCCTTCACAAGACCCTCACCTGACATGACCAGTGGTGGGATTGAAAAAAATTAGCAACTGGTTTGCTGCCTGAACTGGTTGTGGGCGTGGCCATGGGGGCGTATCCTACTCGGCCTCCTGCACCACGGCTGGGGGGGGCATTTTCACCCTCCCCAGGCTTTCCTCGAGCCTCCAGGAGGGCGAAAACGGCCTCCCCTGGAAACCGGAGGCCCTCTGAAGGCCAGAAATGGGCCCGTTTCTCGACTTCCGGTACTTCCGGTAGGCCTGTTTTTCGCCCTCTCCAGGCTCGGGAGGCTTTCCTCGAGCCTTCAGGAGGGCGAAAACGGCCTCCCCCGGGCTCCGGAGGCCCTCTGAAGGCCAGAAATGGGCCCATTTCTGGACTTCCAGTACTTTCGGTAGGCCTGTTTTTCGCCCTCCCAGAGCCTCCGCGCAGGCCCTGCACTTACCTGCCATCCAAAACGGGCCCCGTGGAGACTCCTGGGAGGGGAAGAGAGGGGTGGGCATTGTCAGCCAGTCCTTGGAACAACCGGTTCAGCAAACCAGATTAAAATTAACATCCAGTTTTGCCCGAACCCATCCGAACCAGCTGAATCCCACCCCTGGACGTGACCCATCAAAAGACCCATTACAAGGCCCTCACCTGCCATGACCCTCCCATCACAAGGAGGTCCACACGAAGCCCTTATAAGCAGAAGAACACCAACACTGACATTCCCTGAATTCTGCTGAAGATGTTACCTAGCCTGGTATTGAAACATTCAGAAACCAACCCACAAGCTCGGAGAATGAACCTTCACCTTTGCCGTCTTATTATCTACTGGTTTTCCCTTTCCCTGCCCCTGTATTACTGTCAAAGCTTGCAAATCTTCATCTTCAATAAATATCTTCAATCTGAGTCCATCGTTATTTCCCTGTACCTTAACATTTGTTTTTCAACGAATCCCTGTATCTTTGCTAATGTGGCAGTTTTCAGCGTAGCCCTTGCGTTCCTTCCTGCCACTACATCATTTTGTGAGGGTGGTCTAAGAAAGAATTCCCAATGTTTTACATTAAAACGAGTAATAATAATAATTATGAAGCATGCATCTTCATCTTGGGGTCTCTGGGGATAGAGACCGATCTTCGGAGCATTATTCTCTCCACAGAGATGCTCACATTTAATTAAGCTGATCTCATTAAGATAAAAATTAAAAATAACCACCATATGTCATTTTAAAGAGCTATAGATAGTCAAGGCTTCTGTTTAATTGTTAATATTATTTTAAAACAAAACAGAACTGTGAGTTATTTTTAATTTCCAACAGAACCTCCGAGCTGCTGGATAGAAACTTATTACAACCTGCATTGTTAGCAAAAGGAAAAAAAGAAAAAAGAAAAATGTGCATTTATCCTTCAACTACTTAATAAGCAGGAGATTATATATTCGCATTTATTTTTTGCAAGAAAACAAAGAATTATCTTTCTTTGTGACTGGTCTTGGGTGTGTGTGTTTTTTTCTCCCCTTTTAGTTATTGGATCTCCCTAGAACAAGAAGATTACAGTGCTTAACTGTCTAATGTACGCTATGAGAGATTTTACTGATATTGTCATAGTGAATGGTTAGCTATTAAAACTCTTTCATTTTACATGCTTTCCAACACGTTGTTACCAGAAACTGCTTTAGTGAAAGAACGCTTTGTTAGAAATCAGATAAGCTGATGGATGTCAGAAAAAAAAGAAACCGTACCATTTTGTGATGGGTTGTTACATTTTTTAATAATACATGGATAGAGAGCATTTTTTTAAAAAAAAAAGGCACTTCGATGAACTCCAATGAGAGTTTTATTTTCTTTGGGTTAAAAAAAAAAGGAAGTTAATTACTAATTATGAACATAGCTCTAAAACAATCCATTCCGTCATTGCAGCCTTCATAAAACACACATTTGCGGTAATACGGCAGTTGTCACCATCGAAATCTATACGCCGGGAGAGCTGTCAGAGTGAAATATAAACTCGGTGCAAACTGTCAGACTGGAAATTAAAGAGGAAGTACATACGGTTTGTATAAATCCTACATGTTTATGAATGTGCAGGCAGGAGGCCTTTTGCAAAAAAGCAAAAAGGAGGGGGAAAAAAGAGAAAGAAATCTCACCAAAGTTGGTGGAAGATTAAAAGAGAGAAGAAAAAATAAACCTAAGAAAGTGACTAAGAGAAGGAGAGGCAGAAACCAGGGGTGGAGTCAAGAGAGAAATCAGCCTGGAGTCATTGTGTTCCCATAAGTGGTCTAATCCAAACCCATCTTGAATTTTGTTCTCTCTTATCTAGTACTAATTTGGTCCTGGCAGTTAGTTAGTTAGTTGGTTAGTTAGTTGGTTAGTTAGTTAGTTAGTTAGCCAGCTAGCTACCTAATTAGTTAGTTAGTTTGCTAGTTAGTTACTTGGTTGGTTACTTAGTTGGTTAGCTAGCTAGCTAGCTAGCTAGCTAGTTAGATAGCCATGTAGTTAGTTAGCTGGTACTGGTGATGTTATCTAGTTTGCTAATGAAACATCTTGAAGAAAACAATCAAGCTGATTGTTTGACACCCCTGGTCAATTGAGTTTGACACCCCTGGTCTAGTCTGACCTGTCACTATTTGATTTGACATATATAATCACTTGTAGGAGAAGGACAGAGAGACCCTGGGGGTGGAATCAAGAGAAGAATCAGCCTGGGGTCACTATGTCCCCATAAACGGTTTAATTCAATTCTGTTAACTCTCATCTAACTCCAATTTAATGCTGAATCTTAATTGATGAGATTCTTGTATATAGGCATGAGCAAATAATCAGCCTAACTGGAATTTATCATGTGGCCCTGATTCTTCATACCTGACAGTGACTTCCCATCCTCATCATGAGACATATAAACAGTTTCATTATGTCTTCAACTCCTCTTAGTTAACAATTATAAACTCCCACTCCCTTCTAGCACTGATAAGGTTACCTAGCTGGGTAATGAAATGTCTGCAAGAAAATAACCACACTCAGAGAGCACCAAGGACTCAACAATCCTCCTCCTCCTCCTCCTCCTCCTCCTCCTCCTCCTCCTCCTCCCACATCTCATCCCCTTCCAGAACAGATGATGTTACCTAGTTGGGTAATGAAATATCTGCAAGTTAACAACAAAGCTCAGAGAGCACCAAGAACCTAACAGATATAAAACCCTTCATTCCATAACTCGACTCTTAACTGTAAGTTCAATAAGCAATGACTTCTCAAATCCATGTTTCAGCTGAAAATCCAAACAGAGGCCTAAAATGATCACATTTGTTAATAAATATAAAACTCATCTTCCATATTTCAACTCTAAACTGTAAGCAAATCCAATAGACAATATTTTTTCCCCATTCTGATGTCAGCAAGTCCAGGAAGAACTCCCCCAAATTATTAACTCTATGCAAAACCAATAAACTACATATGTTTTATCTATTTTTTTCTTTCTTTTTTGCTTTCTTGCACTTTTCTATTCTCTCTCTCTCTCTTTTTAGTTTGTATTATTTTTTTATTATTGCAGTTAAAACTTTTAACTTTTAATTCCTGGGAGATTAAACTGTGCATGGGGCGAAATCCCGGAGGAGCACCGAAATGTAAAGGCGTAAACAAGTAAGAAGTAAATAAATGGATGGATGGACGGACATCCCTGTTTTTCTTCCTCAGCTGATTGGATGGAAGCTTCCAAATTCCCAGAATGCTTTTGGTGGTTCACAACGCCTGTGGCTATTGTAATCTCCTTTGAGTCCCTGTTCCATCATTCTGCCTCCCTCACACACCATTCATTTCCTGAGACTTCTGGTTTATCTTGATCTGTTGTTAAATGAGAATTTTTTTTTCCCAACTGCTGAAAATAATCCATGCTCATTCTAGTGTAGCTTTATGAACCCACGGTGTGATTTCCTTTTCCATTTCCTTCTTCTGTATTGTGAAGGTCCTTGTTCTAGGTAAGCAATAATTCAAAGACGGTTGAATAATGCCAAGGTTTATAACAGGGAGAATTGCAAAGATATTGAGGGGTCCTTGGTGCAAAAGGTTGGCTCTTTTCTCTTAGACATTTCATTATCCAACTAGTAACATCATCAGTGCTAGAAGGGAGTGGGGTTTGTGGAGAGGAGGAGGAGGAGGAGGAAGAGGAGGAGGAGGAGGAGGAGGAGGAGGAGGAGGAGGAGGGGGGGGAGGGGGGGAGGGGGAGGAGGAGGAGGAGGAGGAGGAGGAGGAGGAGACTGTGGGGTCCTTGGTGTTCTCTGAGCTTGGCTGTTGACATTTCATTATCCAACTAGGTAACATCATCAGTCCTAGAAGGGAGTGGGGTTTGTGGAGAGGAGGAGGAGGAGGAGGAGGATGACTGTGGTGTCCTTGATGCTCCCTGAGCTCAGTGACTTTCTCACAGACTTTTCATTACCCAACTAGGTAACATCATCAGTGTTAGAAGGGAGTAAGGTTTGCTCTCTGTATGTGGTAGTAAGCAACACCTCAACTACTACCAACTCAAACAAATAACCAAACAGTAAACAACAACCTAATCAAGGAATCACCAAGAAGACTCCCACCAACACTGACAGTTCAAACCACTTGTATATAAAGAGAGCCAACCCCACTTCCTTCTAGCATTGATGATGTTACCTAGTTGGGTCATGAAATGTCTTCAAAAAAACAACCAAGTTCAGAGAGCACCAGGGACCCCACAGTTCAATGCTGAGCTACAAATATTCTCTTTTACTGGTAACATTATTTAATTTGAGATCCAGGAGAAGAAGCAAATTTATAAAGATCACTTGCACCAGATGTGAATTATTATTATTATTATTTGCAAAGTAATCATCCCAGAAAGAGTGGAGAATCCAGAGCTTCTTCATATTCTCCAAAAATTGCAAGGCACTTGTGATATGGAAGCAAGCAATAGAGCAAAAAATCAAAAACCAAAGCAGAGGAGTTTTGGCTAAGCTTTAGCATTAGCATAAAGAAATGTTGTGTTTGTCCCGAGCATCAATCTCCATTTTTTAAAAAAAGAGGCACAAAGAAGTTTGTCAGATCATTAGCGGCACCTAATAAATCTGAAGGAACCGCGATCTGCCAGGGTGTCGATAAAGTCCTAATTTGTCAGATAAATGGATTGTTGCACAGTATTAATTCCCCACTGCTCACTCCATGAAAATGGAGGCCGATTCCAAGGGAGGCTCTGAAGGATGCCAGGATGTTTGTCAGCAAACATGGCTGCCACTGATTTCTGCCTTGAAGTTCTTGGTTGTTTTCTTGCAGATGTTTCATTACCCAAGTAGGTAGTATCTTCAGTCCTAGAAAGGAGTGGACAAGGGATGGAGGAGGAGGAGGAGGAGGAGGAGGAGGAGGTGGTGGTCCTTGGTGCTCTGAGCTTTGTTGTTTTGTTGCAGACATTTTATTAACCATCTAGGTAGCATCATCAGAAGGGAGGGAGAGTATGGAGTGGAGGAGAAGAAGGAGGAGGAGGAGGAGGTCTGTGGGGTCCTTGGTGCTCTCTGAGCTTGTTTGTTTCCTTGCAGATGTTTCATTAACCATCTAGGTAACATCATCAGAAGAGAGGGAGGTGTATGGAGTAGGAAAGGAGGAGGAGGAGGAAGAGGAGGAGGACTGTGTGTTCCTTGGTGCTCTCTGAGCTTGGTGGTTTCCTTGCAGACGTTTCATTACCTGACTAGGTAACATCATCAGTGCTAGAAGGGAGTCGGG
>QLTV01000219.1:348336-363924 GCA_003457575.1 Thermophis baileyi
AAGAAGAAGAAGAAGAAGAAGAAGAAGAAGAAGAAGAAGAAGAAGAAGAAGAAGAAGCAGCAGCAGCAGCAGCAGCAGCAGCAGCCTGGGGAGAGCGAAAATGGCCGAAAAGAAGGCCAAAAATCAGCTGGCCAACGCGCGCATGTGCGCTGGAGCTGACATAGGGCAACGCCTCGCGTGCCCTCAGATATGGCTCCCCGTGCCACCTGTGGCACGCATGCCATAGGTTCACCATCATTGTACTAGAGGGAGAAACAAATTCTCCATTCTTTCTCCCTTCCCTCTTCCATGAACAGATTCCTTCTGTTATTGGATGAATACAATGATATCCTACAGAAATAAATATACCAAATCACGTTGTACATAGTCATTGGAAATAAAAAGAAAGTTAAATATATGTGTTTGGTCATGTTGTGATTTCTCCCAGACTAAAATCCAGAGGATTCAGTATCTAACTTAAGAAAAGACAGGATTGGTAAATTGATTGTCACTAAACATATCTGAAAGAAACCGTATTCATATTCTCCACCAAAGATCTGCAATTTTTATGACATTTCAACTTGATACAATGACAAATGTTTAAATAAGTGCATCTGTCAGCTCTCCACAGCCTACAAGAACCATTCTCAGAAGTTAATAAAGAACGTTCTGTGGCTTAAAAGTTATGGATGCATTCTACATGTTTATTATTCCTTTCCTTTCCTTTCCTTTCCTTTCCTTTCCTTTCCTTTCCTTTCCTTTCCTTTCCTTTCCTTTCCTTTCCTTTCCTTTCCTTTCCTTTCCTTTCCTTTCCTTTCCTTTCCTTTCCTTTCCTTTCCCCTTTCCTTCCTTTCCTTTCCTTCTTTCCCCTTTCCCCTTTCCCCTTTTCCCTTTCTTTCCTCCTTTCCTTTCCTTCTTTCCCCTTTCCCCTTTCCCCTTTTCCCTTTCCTTCCTTTCCTTTCTTCCTTCCCTTTCCTCTCCCTTCACTCCACTCCACTCCACTCCACTCCACTCCACTCCACTTCACTTCACTTCACTTCACTTCACTTCACTTCACTTCACTTCACTTCACTTCACTTCACTCCTTTCCTTTCCTTTCCTTTCCTTTCCTTTCCTTTCCTTTCCTTTCCTTTCCTTTCCTTTCCTTTCCTTTCCTTTCCTTTCCTTTCCTTTCCTTTCCTTTCCCCTTTCCCCTTTCCCCTTTCTCCTTTCTCCTTTCCCTTTCCTTCCTTTTGTTTCCTTTCCTTCTTTCCTCTTTCCCTTTCCCCTTTCCCTTTCCCCTTTTCCCTTTCCTTCCTTTCCTTTCTTTCTTCCCTTCCCTTCTGTTGATGCAACCTAGGACTCTTTAGTTAAACCTGCTTGTTGTCAAGGAAACAAACACAGTAAATAAACCCTGTTTAATGGTCTAAGTGGAGGAACATCCATCCATAAGATTGAGATGTTCATAAAATGGCAAATGGCATTTTATACATAGATAAAAACAGTGAACAGATTGTGTCCACTGCATCCAAAACCCGCAAAAGCAAGGGCCATTTAATTGCGGGTTTACTTTGTTGCATTCCATAAAACCAGGAGAGCAAATAAAAGAGAGAATTTTATCCAGAAGACTTTCTGATCATTTGAACCAGGATTCCCCTGCTTTAAAACTTGTCTTGGTTTTGTAAGGTCATCATGTTGGTCAGGTCATCTTCAACAGACAGTTCATTTGGTGACTGCTCAAAGTTACCGTGACAGTAAAAAAACAACAACAACAACGGACTTATGATCATTTTCCACACTTATGATTGTTGAAGTAACCCCATGGTCATGTCATCAAAATTCAGACCATTGGCAACTGACTCCTATTTATGACGGTTGCAGTATCCCAGGAATCCTGTGATCACCCTTTGTAACCTTCTGACAACTAAAGTCAATGGGGAAGCCAGGTTCACTTAACAACCATGTTACGAACTGAACAACTGCAGTGATTCACCTACCAACTGCGGCAAGAAAGGTCGTAAAATGGGGAAAAGATCACTTAACAAGCGTCTCACTTAACAACATAAATTTTGGGTTCAATTGTGGCTGTAAGTCAAGGACTTCCCGTATATGTCTATGGAGAGTCTCAATCATCCAGGTCCTGGTTGTCCCAAAGGTGCTTTTTTTCAAGAGGCAACTGGACTTTCTAGTTTTTTTCTTTGAAGACGTTTCGCTTCTCATCCAAGAAGCTTCTTCAGCTCTGACTGGATGGTAGAGGATGGAAGGATTGATACTCCTTGCAGGCAGCTGGTCATTTGCATGATTTTAGAGAGTCGTTGAGGCCACATGGAGGTTTATCTGTGTCCTCAGGGTCACCCGAGTGGTGCAAATGGGTGTGGAGCCTTCTTGGAACTGCTGAAAGGAATGTGTTGTAGACTGGAGATAGATGATGTTGTATCCCCCCCCTCTGTTGAGAGTCGTTGTTGTTAGTTGCGAAGTCGTGTCCGACCCATCGCGACCCCATGGACAACGTTCCTCCAGGCCTTCCTGTTCTCTACCATCCTCTGGAGTCCATTTAGAGAGAGAGGACTGTTCAATTTGGATATAGATGGCCTCTTTGACCCCTCTTTCAAACCAGCAGTCCTCTCTGTCCAAAATGTGGACTTTGCTGTCTTTAAAAGAGTGGCCTTTGTCTTTCAAATGCAGATAAACCTCCAAGGGGCCTCACGGACTCTCTAAAAGAATGCAAATGACCAGCTGTCTGCAAGGAGTATAAATCCTTCCATTCCCCACCATCCAGTCAGAGCTGAAGAAGCTTCTTGGATGAGAAGCGAAACGTCTTCCAAGAAAAACAAGAAAGTACAGTTGCCTCTTGAAAATAAGCACCTTTGGGACCCCAATCAAGAAACTGCCCAAGAGCCATCAGTAAACAGCCCAATCAAAGAATCTCTAAGCCCCCCGCCCACATAGACAGGCAAGACACCAGAATATAAACTGACAGCAAACAGAACTTCTTACTAGCACTGATGCCGTTACCTAGTTGGGTAATGAAACATCTGCAAGAAAACAAGCAAGCTCAGAGAGCACCGAGGACCCCATAGTCAAAAGACGTTTCTCCAGAGATCCATAACTTCATTCTGCAAAATCCCCACAGTAGTTGCCAGGAAGGAACTTTTCTCACTGGTTGGTTGGTTGGTTGGTTGGTTGGTTGGTTGGTTGGTTGGTTGGTTGGTTGGTTGGTTGGTTGGTTGGTTGGTTGGTTTGTTTGTTTGTTTGTTTGTTTATTTATTTATTTATTTATTTATTTATTTATTTATTTATTTATTTATTTATTTATTTATTTATTTATTTATTTATTTATTTATTTATTTATTTATTTATTTATTTATTTATTTATACATTCTCTTGTGCCTACCAAGAAGCAATCCTATCCAGCAGAAATTTCTTCTGCTCTACTTCACTTCTTTCTCATGGCTCCACCTCATTTTTAGAGTGCTGTATTTAGCAGGCCAGTCAAATGTCAAGTGAAACTCTGACAATTCCCCTCCCAAATTTATTTATTTATTTATTTATTTATTTATTTATTTATTTATTTATTTATTTAAACATTCTCTTGTGCCTACCAAGAAGCAATCCTATCCAGCAGAAATTTCTTCTGCTCTACTTCACTTCTTTCTCATGGCTCCACCTCATTTTTAGAGTGCTGTATTTAGCAGGCCAGTCAAATGTCAAGTGAAACTCTGACAATTCCCCTCCCAAATTTGCATTGGGGGTTTCCTATTCCTATGAGCCAGGGTTAATCAAATTATGCAGGGTCTTTTAATTCCTCAGAATGCCTGAGTTAAGAAATCGTTGTCAATTGTCATGCAAATAGGACAACAGTCTTAGCAAGAAAATCCAGTTGCTTCTTGAAAAAGCACCTTTGGGATGGTTACCTGTATATGTAATTCAAATTAAGGAACCACTAGCAACTACTAATCTAGTTTTGGCTTTACTGTTGTTTACTGAATAATCTAGAATATTGTTCCATCATTAACCTGTTGCATTGCAAATGGTGCGGTGGCCTAGAGGTGGAGCTCACAATCAGGAGGCTGGGAGTTCGATCCTACGTAGAGGCAGATATTTTTCTCTCTGGGCACAATGAGAATATATCTGCTGCGAACTCTGCATTGGCGACAGGAATAGCATCCGGCCAGTAAACACTCAGCTCCATTCAGTTGCCCCGACTCCACCCCACAAGGGATTAGAAGATGATGATTAACCTGTTGTGTTGCACATTTGGCAACGTGTCAAAATTGGAAATAAGAATTCAGATTTTTTTTAAAAAAATGTAATTGTATTTATTTTTTGCAACCCCCATCCCTTCCATGTGCCTGCTGTTTCTCAGGCCCTAAAGGGAGACATCCAACAGAAAAAGACATTAGTAACTGGGACTGAAGCTGTCTTGGCTAATCTGGGAGCAGTTTCCCCCAAAGTTCCTGGTTGATGTTGTAAGAAGCATATGTCTTGCCTCAAAGATTAATCCATGCACGTCTAAATACACACAGACACTAATTGATACTGCATTAGCCATACATATTTCCTTTTTCCGGATAGATAAATATTCTCCAAAGCACCTGAGGGTAGGACAAGAAGCAATGGGTGGAAACAAATCAAGGAGAGAATCAACTTAGAACTAAGGAGAAATTTCCTGACAGTTAGAACAATTAATCAGTGGAACAACTTGCCTCCAGAAGTTGTGAATGCTCCAACACTGGAAGTTATTAAGAAGAGATTGGATAACCATTTGTCTGAAGTGGTGTAGGGTTTCCTGCCTAAGCAGGGGGTTGGACTAGAAGACCTCCAAGGTCCCTTCCAACTCTGTTATTCTATTCTATCCTCTCTGCAGAACCTCAGGAATTATATTTGAGTTCATTAGACTTTGACTCAGGTTTCAAGGTGAGCATCCTGCAGCAATAAGCTTTTAAGAATATTTTTTTGTTTTTGTTTTGTCGACCCAGGTCTGGAGGAACAGAAGCAGTGCTTGTTCCATTGCAGACAATTCCACCTCTGGAATATTTGAAAAGAAAGGATCTTGGTTACATTCTTCTGTAGACAAGGGCTCCATCCCAAATCTAAAACAGTGAGAGAGGAAGAATTTTAGTCCCACCACTAGCGTGAGGTCAGCTGGGTGATCTTGAGCCAAGCACAGACTTTCTCTCCTGGAAAGGAGACAAGATTTCAAGCACTTCTGAAATCTATCCAAGCAAAATATCTATGGAGGTTCTCAGTCATCCAGGTCGTGGTTGTCCCAAAGGTGCTTTTTTCAAGAGGTAAGTGGACTTTCTGGTTTTTTTCTTTGAAGACGTTTCGCTTCTCATCCAAGAAGCTTCTTTAGCTCTGATTGGATGGTGGGGAATGGAAGGATTTATACTCCTTGCAGGCAGCTGGTCATTTGCATTCTTTGGGAGAGTTGTTGAGGCAACTTGGAGGTTTCTCTGTGTCCTCAGGGTTACCTGAGTGGTGCTAATGGGTGTGGAGCCTTCTTGGAACTGCTGAAAGGACTGTGTTGGAGATAGATGATGTTGTATCCCTCCCCCTCTGTTGAGAGAGGGCTGTTCAATTTTGACATAGATGGCCTCTTTGACCCCTCTTTCAAACCAACGGTCCTCTCTGTCCAAAATGTCCACATTTTGGACAGAGAGGTCATCATCTATCTCCAATCTACAACACAGTTCTAAGAAAGCTCCATTTGTCCCATTCAGGTGAGCCTGATGACACAGATAAACTTCCAGGTGACCTTAACAACTCTCTAAAAGAATGCAAATGACCAGTTGTCTGCAAGGAGTATAAATCCTTCCATTGCCCACCATCCAGTCAGAGGTGAAGAAGCTTCTTGGATGAGAAGCGAAAGGTCTTCAAAGAAAAACCAGAAAGTCCAGGTGCTTCTAGAAAAAGCATCTTTGGGATTGTCAAGAAAAACTTCAGGGACTTGTCCAGGCATTGGCCAGGAGTCAAGACTGACTGAAAGATGCAACAGCAACAGCAACAGCAACAGCAACAGCAACAACAGCCACAACAGGCATTTGTAGTCTGTGGTAGCAAAGCAGACACCCCTTGTAAATGGTATAGGATCTCCTGCTGAAATGATATATGATCTCCTGCTTGAGCTGGACTAGAAGACCTCCAAGGTCCCTTCCAGCTCTATTCTGATTGACTGATTGACTGATTGACCTGAAGCTTTGAGAATATTTTCCCCTACCCCCATCTACCCACCAAGTCATAGTCTAATGCTGAACCCTCCTCCTGGTGAATGGATGATCAAATCCCAACTCAAAAGCGGTCCTAAAAAGTTCTCAACATCGAAACGGCAAAGGCCTTTTCTCAAACACTTTGGCATAATGTTTGTGTTGTGGAATTGGGGATGAAAAGATAGTGGAGCTTGAAGTTTATTGCATTGCCTTATGGCTGCAACTAGCCAACTGTTGCGTCATTTTCCAATCAATGAACACTTGAGTGCTAACAGATTGCCTGAAGGTTGAGTGCACAAAATACTGTAGTTTTCTGTGGTTCAGTAAAGGAAATGTATCAGGGAGAAGGTAAAACTAGAAATAAGAAATACAGAGGGGGGGGAAATACCTTACTTAGGACTGGCTGATAGGATATCATTTGAGCCGGTTATGGTACACAAATAAACAGACTTTCGAAAGTCCCCGAGTTTGATTATCTGTGAAGGACTTGACATATTATTCCTATTGCACAGAAGTTTCCAGAAAATTAAAAAGAAGACAGAAAAAAAAAATAACTTAAATGGCCTCGCTTAACTGTCTGTGGGATTAAATTCTGGATCTATGGATCAAAAAACTATTTTAACTTTTTTAGATTTAACAGGGAGCTGACTGCTTGATTTTTTTCAGATTTGCTCATGGAAGATTTTGGCCATATAAATATTACTTCCTTCCTTCCTTCCTTCCTTCCTTCCTTCCTTCCTTCCTTCCTTCCTTCCTTCCTTCCTTCCTTTATAAACAAACAAACAAACAAACAAATAAATAAATATCTTCTGTTTCCTATCACTTTCTTTAATGTGTCTCTTGTTGTTTAGCATGCAAAAGAGTGGTAGAAGTTATCTTTCCTTCTCTCTTAAGTTCTTGTGGACCCTTTGTGAGACATTTCTTGATGAATGTATCTTGTCTTTTATGTACACTGAGAGCATATGCACCAAAGGCAAATTCCTTGTGTGTCTAATCACACTTGGCCAATAAAGAATTCTATTGTATTCTATTCTATAAGTCGAGGACTACCTGTAACTAGATACCATTATTTCAAATGGTTAAATGTTTCTGGATGATTAATTAGATCATTAAAAATATAGAGAAGAACAGCATTGTATTCTACAATAGCAATTGCTCTCACACTTATGTACCATTTCATAGATCTTCACAGTCCCCTCTAAGCGACTTACAATGTCAGCTTCTTGCCCCCAACAATCTGGGTCCTCATTTTAGCGATCTCGGAAGGACGGAAGGTTGAGTCAACCTTGAACCCCATCAGGATTGAACTCTTAGCAGTCGGCAGAATTAGCCTGCAATACTGCATTCTAACCACTGCGCCACCATGGCAATAAGTCTTTGCAATGGGAACAAACGTGCAACTAAACAAATAATCATGAATAAGTGAACAACAGTGAAAGGTACTAAGTGAATAAATCCATTCGTAATTTAGTTAGGTGCCTTTACTGGATTATCTCCTAATATAATTGTAATGAGAGAACCTTGGTGCTCTCTGAGCTTGGTTGTTTTCTTGCAGTCGTTTCATTACCCAAACCTGAGCTGGGGTGCTCACATTGCAGCCCTGGTCAAAAGGGCCCAGCAGATATTATACTACCTGAGACTTCTCAGGAAACAACAACTGAATGAAAAACTGCTGGTGGCCTTCTACGGCTGCACCATAGAGAGTATTTTAACTTACTGCACCTGTGTATGGTTTGCCAATTGCACAGTGGCAGATAGGGCAGCGCTCCAGAGGGTTAACGTCATTGCCCAGAGGATCATGGGTTGCCCTCTCCCCTCTTTGGAAGAGCTTTATAGCTCCCGCTGCCTTAAGAAAGTTCAAAACATTCTTAAAGATCCACCTCATCCTGGGCACCCTTTCTTTGAACTATTCCCATCTGGCAGACGGTACAGGATAATAAAACCAAGCTATCCCAGAGCAGTAACTATGTTGAATTCTACTGTATAGTGCAATATTAATGCAGTATCAGGGGTTTTCAATTCAATTGTATAGAATGTGAAGGATGTGTGTTTTTGTTTTATTTTTTATGTATAATGTACACTGTATTTCACGAGAAGAATCCTACACTCCTCTGTTTGCAACAGAATACCTTATGCCACCAGACTTGAAATTTTGGGCCTAGAAAATTTAGAATTACACCACCTTCTATCTGACCTAAGTGTAGCACACACAATTATCTGCTACAATGTCCTACCCATCAATGACTACTTCAGCTTCAACCGCAACAATACACGAGCTCACAATAGATACAAACTTAACGTAAACCGCTCCAAACTTGATTGCAAAAAATTCGACTTCAGCAACAGAGTGGTCAATGCCTGGAATACATTACCTGACTCTGTAGTTTCTTCCCCAAACCCCCAAATCTTTAACCTTAGACTGTCTACCGTTGACCTCACCCCATTGCTAAGAGGTCTGTAAGGGGCAGTGCATAAGCGCACCAGCGTGCCTACCGTCCCTGTCCTACCGTCCCCATGTAATCATAAAATATCATGTACTCATAACCATGCTTGTACATCTTATATATTCACAATCATGTTTATACTTTGTCTGTAATCATATACATGCTTGACAAAATAAATAAATAAATAAATAAGATGGCATTTAATTTCGTTGTACGAGGTGCAATGACAATAAAGTAAACTATAACTAGGTAACATGATCAGTGCTAGTGAGGCATGGGGTCTGCTCACTTCCATTCTTCTCTTCATGATTTGCCTATAAGTATTTCCTAACACAACTGTAATCCCTTCCATTCTTCTCTGTTTAAATTGACTTCTCGCAAAGCTCCTTGCTCTACTGCACTGATCCTTAGACAGTTGTTGGCCTGTCTTTACAGCTGGTTGAGGCTTGAGGCCCTCACCTCTGCTTCAGATCCAGTTTTGACCTGATGTTGCCTGACATCTCAGAGCACCACCGTGACTAATCTCTCTCTCTGATCTTCTCTTCCATTTCCACAATGGCCCTCAACTTCCTTGATACCAGCAGACAAGAAAAACTTCCAAGTTCAGCCTTCTTTGTGCTCACTCATTCTCTCTGGGACCGAGCGTGGGACACGAAAAGGAGTGACTAATATCAAAGTCACGCGCGCCACGATGTTTTATTCATGAACCCTCGTCCCTCCAGTGTAAATTAAAAGCAAAGCTAAGGGTCACATCTCTCAGCCTTCTTTCCCAGAGCCTGTAAACCAATAAAGGGCTTTATATTAGCTATCGATATCTATCTCTGACTTGGCTTAATAACATCTTATTCCCTGTTTTCACCAGCCATCAATAATATTTCTGCCTGCCTGCTCAGGACCCCATCTCGCCGTGCAATTGCATTATAAAGGTCTATCAGACCAATTTGCTTCACATGCCTATTTTTTTTGGGGGGGGGGGAGGAAGCCGGCCGGCTTTTGAAATGAGAGCAGCTGGCTGAGAAATTTTGACAGAATTCAGGGGCCTATCTGGTTTATCAGCAACATTCGATATCGCGCCAGCTGAAAACTCTCAGACCAACTGATAAGTTTCAGCTGAGAGAGAGACAAGGAGAAACTCTCATCTATGGTATGATTTCTCATTAAGAAGAGACCCATCTCTTCTAGACTCTCATATCCTGTATATTGCTGGTGGGGGAGGACTCTGCTTCTGCCTTGTTTTCAATCTCTCTCTCTCTCTCTCTCTCTCTCTCTCTCTCTCTCTCTCTCTCTCTCTCTCTCTCTCTCTCTCCCTCTCCCCCCCCCTCCCCCTCTCCCTCTCCCCCGCTCCTACCCTCTCCTAGAAGAGCCCCTCTCTCTGTCTCTGTCTCTCTCTGTCTCTCTCTCTCCTCTCCCTCCTCACAGATAAAAAACAAAACAAAAGTCACCTTCGTGTCTTCGTTAAAGGCGTTGGGAAGAAACCAGAATAGACTGGGAGTTCCAGTTCTCCTTTAACACATAATCACAGACCCGTGGTCATAGTGACCGCAACAGTTTTCCAAAATGTTCGGAACACCCCTATTTTTTTAGAAATGGACCATTCCGGTTGTGAATAACTTTTGTTTTCCCACCAATAAGAGTATATGCAGCATTGCACTTGTGTGAGTTATTTGGTGTTTTCTGTACCATTGTTTGAATTTGAGTTGCAGTCATTTTGACCGCAGTTCTTTGTTAACGTATATTTTTTAAAAAAAATTCGGGGCCACGTTTTCTGCCAAAAAGAGTGCGATTTGGTGATCCAAACTTTGAAGAAACTGTTCTAACATGGTATGAAGAAGCAGAGAGTGATCTGAGTGAAGTGGAATCGGATTGCGACAAAATTTTTGTAATGGACGATGAGGAACCCGCCACCGCCGCTTCTGACATCAGCGATGATGAAGCTCCCGATGAAATTGATGACCAGGTACAATCTATGCCATGCAATAATTTATATGGCAAGAACAAATTCAAATGGTCTTCTGCACCTTTTGGAAGCAATAGATCCAGAACCACTAGTCACAATATCGTAGTGCAATTACCTGGACTATGGCCAGGAGCTAGAGCGGTCATTATGACCTCATGTCTGTAATAGTGTAGCCGAAATAGTATGTCTGTGGTTAAGGGTTAAGCTGGGTGACTTAGGGCCTCTTGCAACCCTAAGAAGACAGTAAGGAGAAACTTCTTCCAAATATCTGTGGCAAGAAAGGTCACGAAATGGGGCAAAACTCACTTAACAACTTAGCACTGGAAATTTTGGGCTGAACTGTGGTTGTAAGTCAACTGTAGAATCGGGGCCTGCCATATATTGGGTGGGGAGGGAGAGATAATTTCAGAGCACAGGGGCAGCCACCAAAAATACTACTCCATACATCCCATGCAATGATAACGCTAACAGAGGGAAACTGCAGCATGCCATCCCCATAAAGATACTGTATGTGGGGCTGAAATGTGTCCTTGGGAGAAGGTGGCCTTGCAAATCACCCAATAGGATGCTATATAAGTTTAAAGGTTTAAACCAACACCTTGAAACCTGTTGGGAACAGTGTCGCTTGGAACGTCTATGGAGATTCTCAGTCATCCAGGTCGTGGTTGTCCCAAATGTGCTTTTTTTCAAGAGTCAACTGGACTTACTGGTTTTTCTTGGAAGACGTTTCACTTCTCATCCAAGAAGCTCCTGAAGCTTGGAACATGGGTGAAATGAGCTGTGTTTGAAGCTTCCAGATGGTTGTAAAAGATGGCCCTGTGTAGAGTACATGGCAGCAGTCCAATCAGGAGGTAACTAAGGCCCAGGTAACCATGAGAAGGGCATCATGGTCCAGGATTGGAGCAACTGGCATACAAGATTCAGTTGTGGAAAGGGTTGTCTGGCTTCAGCTGCCACTTGCTCTTCAAGGGTCTCCTATGAGCAGGAGGGTGGACTAGAAGACCACCAAGGTCCCTTGCAATGCTATTATTATTATTCTAAGGCAGACTAGAACTTCCTAGAGCAGCCACCGCCAACCTTTTGAGCACCAGGGACTGGTTCTGTGGAAAAAAAGAATTCCACAGACTGGGAGGGGGTGGTGGTTTTGCGTGCTACCTAGATCCCACGCATGCGCAGATGAAGTGTCGCTTGCTTGCACGACCTGGTTCTTCATGAGCTCGGGAATACCTGTCCTATAATTAGAGCAGGTCTTAGATAATGTACCAGATCTGAATCCTGCAGTACGACCCATCAAGAATGAAAGATGGAAATATCGACCATGAGTGCAGAGAAGAGCTACAAAATGATTAGGAGACTGGAGGATAAAACATATGATGAATGGTTGCAGGAATTGGGTATGTCTAGTTTAATGAAAAGAAGGACCGGGGTGACTTGATAGCAGTGCTCCAATACTGTATTTGAGGGGCTGCCACAGAGAAACGGGGGGTCAACCTATTATCCAAAGCACCTGAAGGAAGAAGAAGAAGCAATGGATGGAAACTCATCAAGGAGAGAAGCAACCTAGAACTAAGAGAAATTTCCTAACAGTGAGAACAATTAACCAGTGGAACAGCTTCTCTCCAGAAGTTGTGGGTGCTCCAACACTGGAGGTTTTAAATAAGAGATTGGACAACCATTTGTCTGAAATGGTATAGGATCTCCTGCTTGAGCAGGTGGTTGGACTAGAAGATCTATAAGGTCCTTTCCAACTCTGTTATACTGATGCCCCAGTTCCTGACTTTTGAGGAACACAGAACCCAGAGCCTCTCATTTTGACAGAATTCACAACTGTTCACCCATCCAGACCCTCTTAACTTTCAGACATGGAATGGAGGCTCAATAGCTTCACTTTGACAGTTGGGAGTAGAGCGATCCAATCAGTCCATTCATGGTACCTCACCCAGGATTTTTATGTAGATATTGAAAAGGAGGGATGTGTAAGGGATCAGTGGAACGACTATACTCCAGAAGTTGTGGGTTTCGCAACACTGGAGGTTTTTAAGAGGTGATTGGATAACCAATCTCTAAAAGAAATGTGACGAAGAACCAATGAATGATTCTTAGGGTGTTCACTTCCTTAATCATAACTGTATAAAATTTATGTTTGTGTATTGTTTGGGGTCTTGGCTCCTTTAGCTGTTGAGACCCTTTTGCTGGAGTCCTATAAAAGAAGCTGAAAATACTGTTCCTGTGTCTAGTGGTCTTTATTGGCTTTGGTGCCAGGCTAGGACTTGTTTTGGGAACAACAGTATAGGGTTTCCTGTTTGAGCAGAGGGTTGAAGACCTCCAAAGTCCCTTCTAACTCCTGTTATTCTGTTCTGAGTAGAACAACCCACAAAACTCAACTGCTCCTCTCCCACGAGCAACCACTGCAACCAGCCTCAGAGTCAGTTAATTTAAATGTCAATTCAATAAAACGCAGTTTGGTTTTATCCAGGACGTGCATATTTATGGGTCTATGAATCCAAAAAAGGCCAACAAAGTTGTGTTCAGGGCACAGTTGGCTTTCTAGGCAACGGTGTCTCCATAATTATGTCTTCCCTACTCCTCCACAACCCAAAAGTCAAACTAATATAAAACGCTTGCAGGCTGTTCTTTGTCTTGATCTGTATAAAATGAAGCCTTGAACACAGTGGGAGCAGAATGAAAGATATTATACACGTTCAGGTCAGATTTCTAGATTTCAGGTTGCAATAAAGATTCATTCACTACATCCACTGTCAAAGCCAGAGGTCTTAAACAAGTAACATTTGCCTTTTAAAATATGAGAGATGAATCTGAAAATTGCTGTGGACAGTCATCGTACAATTCTTCATTTCAAGTTTAAATTCTATCTTAACTCCCTTATCATTTTTTAATAGAAGATAATATCTGGGATATTCTTTCTCCTATTCTCCTTCTTTTGTTTTCCTTCTCCTTTTGTTCTCCTTCTGTTCTCCTCCTTCTCCTGTTCTCCTTCTCCTTCTATTCTCCTTCTTCTTCTGTTCTCCTCCTTCTCCTCCTCCTTCTCTTCTTCTTCTCCTTCTCTTCTCCTCCTGTTCTTCTTCTTTTGTTCTCCTTCTGTTCTCCTTCTCCTTTTGTTCTCCTTCTCCTTTTGTTCTCCTTCTGTTCTCCTCCTTCTCCTGTTCTCCTTCTCCTTCTGTTCTCCTCTTTCTCCTCCTTCTCCTTCTCTTCTTCTTCTCCTTCTCTTCTCCTCCTGTTCTTCTTCTTTTGTTCTCCTTCTGTTCTCCTTCTCCTTTTGTTCTCCTTCTGTTCTCCTCCTTCTCCTGTTCTCCTTCTCCTTCTGTTCTCCTCTTTCTCCTCCTTCTCCTTCTCCTTCTCCTTCTCTTCTCCTTCTGTTCTTCTTCTTCTGTTCTCCTTCTCCTTCTGTTCTCCTTTTGTTCTCCTTCTCCTTTTGTTCTCCTTCTGTTTTCCTCCTTCTCCTGTTCTCCTTCTCCTTCTGTTCTCCTTCTCCTTCTCCTTCTCCTTCTCCATGAGCCGAGGTGGCGCGGTGGTTAGAGTGCAGCACTGCAGGCTACTTCAGCTGACTGCTAGCTGCAGTTCGGCGGTTCAAATCTCACCGGCTCAAGGTTGACTCAGCCTACCATCCTTCCGAGGTGGGTAAAGTGAGGACCCAGATTGTTGGGGGCAATATGCTAACTCTGTAAACCGCTTAGAGAGGGCTGTAAAGCACTATGAAGCAGTATATAAGTCTAACTGCTATTGCTATTGCTATTGCTATTCTCCTTATGTTCTCCTCCTTCTCCTTCTCCTTCTTTTGAACAGCACCTTTGGGACAACCATGACCTGGATCATTGAGAATCTTCATAGACCTTCACCCCTCTCAAGCTCAACAGCAAAGCAACAAAATTCAGTCCTCACCTACACAACCAGTCATCTATCTTTGTCCTACATTTTAACAGGCGCCCGAGACAGCCCTATCAGGTGGCATATTGCTTCAGAGTCTTCTGGAATAAACTGTGGCCTTCCGCAACTGTTTGCCTAATTTGTGTGTAATTCCAGGAGCAGGGAAGCATCAGTTCATTCAAAGGTTAGCTCACTAACTCATTAGAAATCTGGTGCTTAACTACTTGGCTCTGTTTGGGTCTCATTTCCCTTCTCTGCCCTCTTGCAAGTTCCCTTCTCTTGCATTACAGCCAGTGGAATTGAGTTTATGAGAGACGACCAAAGGTCATTCAGCGTAAGCATCTTCTCTCCCTTCGGGGCACCAAGCATTCAATTCTTAGCGGTACCTTTTGTCCGCTTCCCCAAAGGGAGGGACAGTGATCCAAGGCCACTATTAGCTTAGGCCAGCCTTTTGTCAAGGGGGTGATATTTCCTCACCTTCTCTTGATCTTCCTACGGTAATATTGCCTTTCACTTCTTCTCTTTCACCATTTGATTCCCTGCGCTAGAATTCTGTGTACTAAAAAGACAGCATGAAGGGGTAGCTCTTTAGAAAAACTTAATATTCCACCTAGAAGGTCAGCAAGTTGGCATGGCTGATGCGTTGATCTGGATTTTTTTTCCCTTTCTTTCTTTCTTTCTTTCTTTCTTTCTTTCTTTCTTTCTTCTATCTATCTATCTTTCTATCTTTCCTTCCTTCCTTCCTTCCCTCCTTCCTTCCTTCCTTCCTTCCTTCCTTCCTTCCTTCCTTCCTTCCTTCCTTCCTTCCTTCCTTCTCTCTCTTTCTTGCTTTCCTTTCTTCCTGCCTTTTCTCCTCCTCCTCTTTCTGTTCTTTCTGTCTCTTTTTTCTTTTATTTCTTTCTCTCTCTCTCTTTCTTTCTCTTCTTTCTTCCACCCTTTCCTCCTCCTCCTTTTCTTCCTTCCTTCCTTCCTTCCTTCCTTCCTTCCTTCCTTCCTTCCTTCCTTCCTTCCTTCCTTCCTTCCTTCCTTCCTTCCTCTTTCTTTCTTTCTTTCTTTCTTTCTTTCTTTCTTTCTTTATTTATTTATTTATTTATTTCTTTCTTTCTTTCTTTTTTCTTACCACCTTTCTTCCTTC
>QLTV01000219.1:372402-397528 GCA_003457575.1 Thermophis baileyi
CCACACAGGATACCACTACCAAACACCCACGCAAAAAACAAACCCAAACCCATACAACTGAGTCACGACCACACACCAGAAGCCAGACCGCAGCTGCATCATTAACCACTCCAACCCCCTCTACTCCATACAGGAAGCAAACTGACCCCCAACCAATTAGAACACAGCCAAGCCCCCAACCAATCCCAACACACCTCCACCCAATCAGAACACAGCCAAGCCCCCACCCTATCAGTTCAAACCCCACTGGCAGTTAAAAGGAAGAAACAGCTGCAATTCTCACATTGCTCCTAGAAGCAGGAGGCTGAAGACACAAGCCTGATAATCAGCTTATTGAGGTGTGTGAGGAAGTTGTCCAGTTTTTCTTTCCCATGTGGCCAGATTATGAAGGTGTCATCTACATATCTGAGCCAGAGTTTGGGTTTGTGTTTCGATTTTTCTAGTGCTTGGGTTTCGAAGTGTTCCATGTAGAGGTTCGCGATGACAGGAGAGAGGGGTGAACATTGCTCCTAGAAGCAGGAGGCTGAAGACACAAGCCTGATAATCAGCCTGAAGATGACGAATGAGACTTCGTCGAAACGTTGCAATGACATCTCCAACTTCACGCGGGAGAAAACCCGAATAACCACAGACCTATATATATATATATAAATGGAGGAAAATAATCAGATTTATTTTTTTTAAAAAAAGGTTCTTGCTCCAGGCTTCTTTTCAAATGGTCTTTTCTTTTCATTGATGTGCATATGAAACATTGATGTGCATGTGATTAGGGGACTGGAGGATAAAACATATGAAGAATGGTTGCAGGAATTGGATGTGTCTGGTTTAATGAAAAGAAGGAGTAGGGGTGACATGATAGCACTGTTCCAGTCAGTGGTGGGATTTGAATAACTTAACAACCGGTTCTCTGGCTGGATAGGTGTGGCCAGTTGGTCATGTGACTGGGTGGGTGATGTCACTCATCACACCCAGCCCCGCCTCCCGGCCACTCGCCTCAAAGTCAGAGGTAGGATTCAGCTGGTTGGGGCTAATCCCACCACTGGCTGGCCCCACCCCTTCCCATTTTTTGGCCTGTTTTTTGGCTGTGTTTTTGGCTGTTTTCAGGCTGTTTTCAGGCCATTTTCAGGCCATTTTTGGGCCATTTTCCGGCCATTTTCTGGGCCATTTTTCCGGTTGTTTTCAGGCGGTTTTGGGGGTTTTTTTCAGGCCAAAAATGGCCTGAAAAATGGCCTGAAAATGGCCTGAAAACAGCCCAAAAAACAGCTCGGAAATGGCAAAAAAACAGGCCATTTTTCTGGCCATTTTCAGGCTGTATTTTGGGCCATTTTCGGGCTGTTTTGGGGTCGTTTTTCAGGCCATTTTTGAGGCCACTTGGGGTTTTTTTCAGTGCTTTTTTCGGGGTGTTTTCAGGCAGTTTTCGGGGCATTTTTCAGGCCAAAAGTTGTTGTTGCTCCATCACTGAAGGTTTTTAAGAAGAGGTTGGACAACCATTTGTCTGAAATGGTAGAACGTTTCCTGCTTGAGAAGAGGGTTGGACTCAAAGACCTCTAAGGTCCCTTCCAAGTCTGTTATTCTGTCATTCTGAAATGGATGGACAGGCAGTCAGCAATTACAATGGATAATGTAAATGGCAAAAATACCAGCTTTTCTGTTAAAGTGGGCAAAAGAGGGAACTGAATCTTAGCCATGAATTTGCTTGAAAATCTTGCAAAGTGAACATTCTTTCAGCCTTAGTCACATCAAAAGGAGAGCAAAACATCTGGAGCCTGGAAGAAAAGGATTGGAAGGGACCCTGGAGGTCTTCTAGTTCAACCCTTTACCATTTCAGAAAAATCGCTGTCCAGTCTCTTCTTGAAAACCTCTACTGATGGAGTACCCACAACTTAATCGAACCAAGCAGTCATAAAGTGATCAAAATAGTCATTAAGTGAATACAGCAGTTGTTAATTGAACATGACTGTCATTGAGTGAACACTGAGGACATTGGGTGAATCCATTGTCTGCAATGGAAGTGGATGCCGGTTTCCGACAAAGAATCTCATAAATTCATGTGACCATGAAATGCTACAAACAGCCATCAGTACTGACTGGTTACCAAACACCCAAAATGTGATCAGGTGACCATGGGTTGAGCAGCTATTGAAAGTTCAAACCTAGATCCTGGGTTTGATCCATTGTAATTTTGAACAGTCGCTAAGTAAACAGTCTTAAGTCGAGGATTATCTCTATTACAGAAGCTCTGATCCTTGAGATGACCGGTTTCTAGATGTCCAGCTGACAACTTCTCTGAGGCTGAGATGTTCTTCAAGTCTCACAAGTTTATATGTTTACACCAATTTGATCTAGTTACTAAGACATAAGGCTAGAAAGTGGGAGACTGTGAGTTCAAGTCCCATCTGAGCCATGAAAGCCAGTTAGATGACTTTGGGCCAATCACCAGGAGACAGTTAGTTCTAGTCACACCTAAGTTGGGTACCTTGGATCAATCACCAGGATACTGTGAGTTCTAGTTCTGCTTTAGGCATGAAAGACAGTGGTTGACTTTCAGCCAATCTCCAGGAGATGGTGAGTTCTAGCCCTGCCTTGGGCATGAAAGCCAACTGGGTGACTTGGGCCTATCACCAGGAGACCATGAATGCAAGTTCCACATAAACCATGCATGCCAGTTGGATGACTTTGGGCCAATCACCAGGAGACAATAATTTCTAGTCCCACTTTAGGCATGAAAACCAGTTGAGTGACCTTGGGCCAATCACCTGGAGACTGTGAGTTCTAGTCTTGCCTTAGCCATGAAAACCAGCTGGATGACTTTGGGACAATCACCAGGAGATAGTGAGTTCTAGTCCCACCTTAGACATGAAAGATGGCTAGATGACTTTGGGCCAGTCACTCTCTCTCAGCGAAAACAAACTCACAAGGTTTGTTGTTGTGGGGAAAATAGAAGGAGGACAGTGTATTAAATACGTTCTCCACCTTGAGTTATTTGTAAAAAACAATAAAGGATCTAAATAAATAAAAAGTAAAATAAACCAGAGGTTTCCAGAGTTGTCATTTTTCTCCACCCCCCAGAAAAAAAATATGTCTAATTTTTACTCTCCAATTTGTTTTCTGGGAAGCTTAGCCATGAGAAAAAGGAGGAAATATAGAGATATATATATAAAAGGGGGATGTTGTTGAACATTTTATTTTTCTCCCCAACAAACTCAGATTTCGCTTTATTTTAATTTAATTTAATTTAATTTATTTATTTTGCTAAGACCTTCGTGTGTCTCTCCCCAAGTATTTGGCAAGAATAAATCACACCAGGGGTGGGTTCTGGATCCTTTTGCTGCCAGTTCGCTCAGGGTTGCGCCATGTGTGTGTGCCCGCAGCAATCAAAAAATAGCTTCTGTGCATGCGCAGAAGCAAAATCCAAGATGGCGGCGCCCACGGAGACATCGACAGAACCGGCTCCGTGACGTCATCGCCGAGTTACTAACGGTTCTAAAGAACCGGATAGAACCGGTAGGAACCCACCTCTGAATCACACCCAAAGAAAGCGTAGATTTGGGATGCTGCCAACGAGCTCTTAATGCTGACAGCTAACAAACGGGGGGGGGGCACACTGGAAAGAATGGGAGAGAGTCCTAATGTTATAGATTTTAACATAATTATCAATGCATTCCTTTCAGCTATTATGCCATTTTAATTGCGCCGAGCTGATTTCTCTGGTTATTATTATTATTATTATTTTTTACAAGGCTACAGCCACACGGGGAAAATGAAAGAACCAAATTGAAAATGAAAGAATTATGCTAAGAGTTCCGGCGCACAACATTTCCTACTTTATACATGATTCATTTTGCGGCTCGGCTTTCATGTCACTGGGAATCGGTGAGCAAGAATGCACCCGTCTGTTTCCTTTGTTTGCAAACAGAGGGCCAGGCTGAATGCTTCACTCTCCAGGGGACGAAAGTCCTTGTGAGGTTTTTTTTTTTTTTCTTCCCCTTCTTCTTCCTTTGACCCTGCAAGTACATGTATCATTTTATGGGGGTTTGAATGGCTACAGTCTGTTCCGAAATGAAGCCTTCTTGTTTCCGATAATTACTACAAGCCCTCTGTCCTTGAAAAACAGCATCAAATAGAAGATGGCGTTCTGGGGTCCTTGGTGCTCTCTGAGCTTGGTTGCTTTCTTGTAGACGTTTCATGACCTGAGTAGGTATCAGCATCAATGCTAGAAGGAGGTGGGGGATGTGGGGGGGAGGAGGAGGAGGAGGAGGAAGAGGAAGAGGAAGAGGAGGAGAACTTTGGTCTTTGATGCTCCCTGAGCTTAGTTGCTTTCTTGTAGACGTTTCATGACCCGAGTAGGTGTCAGCATCAATGCTAGAAGGAGGTGGGGGATGTGGTGGGGAGGAGGAGGAGGAGGAGGAGGAGGAGGAGGAGGAGGAGGAGGAGGAAGAGGAAGAGGAAGAGGAAGAGGAAGAGGAAGAGGAAGAGGAAGAGGAAGAGGAAGAGGAAGAGGAGGAGAACTTTGGTCTTTGGTGCTCCCTGAGCTTGGTTGCTTTCTTGCAGACGTTTCATGACGAAAGTATGTATTAGATAACAGATATAAGTATAAACATAATTATGAATACATGAAATGGATACGAATAAAAGGGAACATTAGGACAGGGACAGTAGGCACGCTGGTGCGCTTATGCACGACCATTACAGACATCTTAGGAATGGGGAGAGGTCGACATTAAGTTTGTATCTATTGTGTGCTCGTGTATTGTTGTGGTTGAAGCTGAAGTAGTCATTGACAGGTAGGACATTGTGGCAGATAATTTTATGAACTACATTTAGATCGGTTCTAAGGCGACGTAGTTCTAAGTTGTCTAAGCCCAAAATTTCAAGTCTGGTGGAATAAGGTATTCTGTTGTGAGTGGAGGAGTGGAGGACTCTTCTCGTGAAATATTTTTGGACTCTCTCAATTGTATTAATGTCCGATATGCAGTGCGGGTTCCAGACAGGTGAGCTGTAAAAGTTTGGAATGAGAACCCAATTATTCTACCAAGGAGCTTTATTTTCAAATGTGAATACAGGAAATTCCCAGTTCTGGATTTCTTTGACCAATGCTTTCGGTGCAATGGGAGAGATGCCAGTCTTTTTGGAGGAGGCGAACTACTCCATCTTTGGATGTATCTTTTTTTCATAAGACAGACAGACAGATTAACAGAGTTGGAAGGGATCTTGCAGGTCATCTAGTCCAACCCCCTGCCCAAGCAGGAGACCCTACATCTGCCTCTACCTAGGATCGAACTCACCACCTCCTGATTGTGAGGCAAGAGCTCCACCTCTAAGCCACATTAGCAATATGAGAATTACCAAGTTCTTCTGGTTTGGGTCCTTTGAAATTTTTGAAATTTTATCGATTGAATAAATAAATAATTTATTTATTATTGAATAAATAAATCTTTGAAATTCTATAGATTGCAACAGTAGAACAGTAACATAATAACAGAGTTGGAAGGGACCTTGGAGGTCTTCTAGTCCAACCCCCTGCTCAAGCAGGAGACCCTAGGCCATTTTGGACAAATGGCCTGTCCGTCGTTAAAAACTTCCAGCGATGGAGCACCCACAACTTCTGGAGGCAAGTTCTTCCACTGATTTATTGTTTTCACTGTTAGGAAATTTCTCCTTAGTTCTAGGTTGGTTCTCTCCTTGGTTACTTTCCATCCATTATTTCTTGTGCTTTAGAAAATAAGTTGAGCCCTTCTTTGTGGTATCCCCTTAGATATAGGAACACTGCAATTATGTCACCCCTAGTTCTTCTTTTCCTTAGAGTAATCATCCTCTTTTAATGACCCCATAATCCCTTTCTGGGTGGAGTCTGGGCAACTGAATGGAGCTGAGTATTTACTGGCCGGATGCCCTTCCTGTCGCCAATGCGGGGTTTTTTGCAGCAGATATATTCTCAGGGTGCCCAGAGAGAGAAATATCTACCTCTACCTAGGATCGAACTCACAGCCTCCTGATTGTGAGGCGAGAGCTCCACCTGTAGGCCACTGCACCACTCAAGAGTAATAATTAGTAATCAATAATTATTATTAATCATTAATCCTAATAATGATTAATAATAGTAATAATGATTAATAATGATTAACCCTAATCAATAATTATGGTTGAACATTTGGTTTCTTGGTGTTCTCTAAATTTGGCTGTTTTCTTGCAGACATTTCATTACCAAGCTAGGTAACGTCATCAGTGCACAGGAGGGTGGAGTTGGTTGGTTATATAATAGCTTCCTTGGGTTGGGTCTCTTTATTACGATATTGTTCATTTTCTAATTCTTCCTTCTTCACTACTTTCCCTCATAGCAAGGTAACCTGCTTTCCATTTTTACCTTAGTGGTTTCTGTTATGTATTGAATATATACTGTATAGTTGTGTTAAGCCCTGCTAAAGTGAAACTAACCTTTAGATGACCCTAACTGTTAACTCCAACTGTTTTGGAGGGAAATTTAGAACATTCATAATTTGGGCGGGCTTTTTCAAATATTATGATTGGTTAAGGCCCTGTGGGCCCAGGGTATAAATTACAGGGAATCGCCTGCAGTTTCTCAGTTCCAGTTTTGAGTCAATAAATGCTGTTGTAGCTATGCTGGTCTGCTTCTTGCCTACTGAAGCCCACTACACAATAATTTCCACAAGAGATTTGCATCCACAATTTTCCTTTCTTCCTTTTTTTTTTTAAATTGCTGCTTGTCCCAACCTCACACACATAACAAATGAAAAAGGAACGAAAAATACAAGACAGCACTTCGAATAATTCACTCTATTTCCTGCCTGTAGTTTCTACCACATTGTGATCAAATTACAAAAAACAAAAACAAAACCAAAACAACCCCCCCTTCAAATTAATAATTCATCCTCAGATGAATATTTTAGAAGTGTGTGTGTGTGTGTGTGTGTGTGTGTGTTTGTGTGTGTGTGTGTGTGTGTGTGTGAGGAACCATAGAAAAATCAACTTGTTTGAACTGCCAAAGAATTGTAAACAAGCATGTTGTGATTTTTGTCTTCTTTGGTTTCTGAATGAGGCATGATTCCCTTTATTTTGTCCAACCACATATAACAGAATAACAAATTGGTAGGGATCTTGGAGGTCTTCTAGTCCAACCCCTGCTTGAGCAGAAAAGCCTATACCATTTCAGACAAATAGTTGTCCAATCTCTTTTTAAAAACCTTCATTGATGGAACACCCACAACTTCTGGAGGCAAGTTGTTCCACTGGTTAATTGTTCCCACTGTTAGGAAATTTCTCCTTAGTTCTAGTTTGCTTCTCTCCTTGATTAGTTTCCATCCATTAGTTTCTTCTCTTGCCTTCTGGTGCTTTGGAGAATAGGATGACCCCCTCTTCTTTGTGGCAGCCCTTAGATATTGGAACACCAGATTCTGTTTAGATTCTGTTTATAAATAAGTCTTGTTAAATTTAAACATATTTGTTGTTGTTCTGTCACTAAGTCATGTATGACTCTTTGTCACCCCATGGACTATAGCATGCCAGACCCTCCATCCTGCACTGTCTCCCAAGCTTGTCCAAATCCATGCTGATTGTGTCAATTACACTACCTAACCACCTCATTCTTTGCCGTCTGCTTCTCCTTTTGTCTTTGTTGGAAGAAATATCCATCTGGTTCGGTTCCAAGCTGGGAGAAAGACACTGGAAACATGGAGGCTGATTGGAAAGATGGTTTAATGATGAACAGGACCAAATGGGTTTGTGGTTCTGGGCAGCTGACCAAATGGGGTTGAGAGTGGGGTTTTTTAATACCTTCTTTGGGCTTTGCACTTGAGCTTCCTGTTCCTGTGCAAGAACATGTATTCTATTGGCGGTTGTCAGATTCCTATGGGGTCATGTAGGGGTCACAGCTGGCTCTACAGGCAAAAGCAGAAATGCAAATCCTAGGTGTTTGTCTGAGCTAATCTGGTCAACCTCTGGCTTATTGTTTATCTGAGCTCCCAAGTGATGTTTGCACTGCTCTGGGGGTCGTGCAATGAAGGGGTTTGTGTTCTGAAAGGGAGTTGGGCATTTCCTATTGTGTCCAATAGCTTTCATCCTGTGTTGGATCTTGGGTGAGGGGCTGCTTCTAATCCTATCACTCTGCCTTTGTTCAGACTTTGCTGCAGGGAGTTTCAAAATATCCTGTCTTGAATGGATTTCTGCCTGTAGTATTTGCTTTGCCTATGAATAGAGCTATCTAGATACTTGTCTTCCTCTTTCAATAAGCTCTTTATTGTCTTAAGTGTTGACATCTGCCGTGGGCTATTAAGAAAAAGTGGGGGCTGCTTTCTGCCTCTAAAAAAAAACCCCTGTTTCTCCATTTCTCATTTAGGGAAATATGATATTATGCCTTTTTAATATTCCTCAAAATATTTCATTCTTCTAGGAGGGGGGGGGCTTTGCACACCTTCTGTCAGCCCTGGAGGCCATCTTTTTCTTGAATTCTTCAGGGCTGCCACACTTAGTGCTGTGGGAAACTGGGAGGGGGGATGGCATGGAGTCGCAGGGATATCTAGCCATAATAACATTCCTTTCTCGGAGAATCAAGGTCACTCTGCCCTGCACCTGGAGTGGCGTGACTGGGAGGCATCTCCAGTTGGGACGGTGCATTGATTGGAACATGTGATGGACATGTGAGTGCAGGGGAAGGGTCTTGGACTTTCTTTGGGGTGGGGAAAACCCGGAAGCTTTCAGATTCTGGGTTTCCCAGATGTGCCAATATGACATCTCTAATAAAATGGAACTTTGAGGAACTACTAGCCTTAGAGTCTTCTTTCGTTGGGGATGTTACTTGGAACCCTGACACCTTCAATATTTCCCAACATCAGGGTCTTTTCCAATAACTAATTAATCAATCAATCAATCAGATTTATTCCTTGGTGAAGGTCTATCAGATTGCAACCTGAAAGTTATTTCCTTATACATTGCGGTTGCGACATAAAAACGGTTGAACGTAGAAGATAAAAAAAGAGACCGAGAAGAGTCCATCATTTGCTCTCTGTTCGCCCATCCTCTTTACCATGTCTTCAGCTCTATCTTATTTCCAAATGAATACAGACAACTTGGTTTGTGGTTATTGTTTTCTGTCTAGCTCACTGATACCAAGAAATCTCTTTTGAAATGAAATGGTACATACTTACAAAAACAGTGCAAAAAGAGTTCTGTAGTTGATGGGTTCTTTTGACTGAATTGAGTTTCCTCAGTCTTCCAATATTTGAGAGGCTGTCACAAAGAAGAGGGGGACAACCCATTCTCCAAAGCACCTGAAGGAGGGACAAGAAGAAATGGATGAAGATCATTAAGGAGAGAACCAACCTAGAACTAAGTAGAAATTTCCTGAAAGTGAGAACAATTAACCACTGGAGCTGCTTGCCTCCAGAAGTTTTGGGTGCTCCATCCCTGGAGGGTTTTAAGAAGAGATTGGACAGCCATTTGTCCAAAAAGGTATAGGGTCTTCTGTTTGGATAAAGAGTTGGACTAGAAGACCTCTGGGTCCATTCCAACTTTCTTATTCTGTCCATGGAGATTCTCAACGATTCAGGTCATGGTTTGTCCCACAGGTGCTTTGTTTTCTTTTGAAGACATTTCGCTGTTCTTCCAAGAAGCTTTGTCAATTCTGATTGGACCTTCCTGTTATTCTGTATTTTGTAATAGTCTGGAAGGGAAGGAGAGGAACCTGAATAAATATTTATGCCCTAATTTTTGCCCTCTTCAGCTTCCTGGGAATTCAAAGAAGAATACATGAGAATTTGCTATCAATCTTATCTCCAACAACCCCATCTTGTTAGTTGGATGGAAGATAATCAGAGACCCAACGAGATGAGGAAAAAAATATTGAATTTTTGCCTAATTGACCACCTGCCCTTGTTTTGTGTGTGTGTGTGTGTGTGTGTGTGTGTGTGTGTGTGTGTGTGTGTGTGTGTGAAATGAGCTTGGGAGCCGAATCTGAGGTAGAAGACCAGGTTCAGCTTCACTATTTATTTATTTATTTATTTATTTATTTATTTATTTATTTATTTATTTATTTATTTATTTATTTATTTATTTATTTATTTATTTATTTATTTATTTATTTATTTTTTATTTATTTATTTATTTATTTATTTATTCATTCATTCATTTCTCAAACATGTACAAGATAGCAGGTATATATTTACTGTTCTTTTCTCAAAAGCAACTGGCCTTTCTTGCTCACCTGAAGGTCCAACCCCATCCAACTTCACTTCCCAGGACATTCAACATGATTAATGGGCTTCAAAGACTGCCAAAGGAATTAATAATAATTAGCGGCTTATTACCAAGTGTGGCCAGGAAGACTGGGAAGCCACCTGGTTTTCAGTTCAAAATTGATTTCTTTCCTTCGCTTAATCATACCATGAAAAGGAAGAGCTTCTATTTTCGGCTAGCGTCTCGTGAAAATAGACAGGTGTTACCATCCTTCCAGGAATGAACCAGGGGTGGGTTCTAACTTACCTCGCTGCTGGTTTGCTTCCTCCCGCGCTGCGTGGCCGCGCTTCACGTACGCGTGCTTCGCACACACTTTGCACGCACGCGCATGCACAGTACAAAAAAAATTCAAAAAAAAAAAGCCAAAAACAAGATGGTGACGCATGCGCAGTGCCGGAAATATTAAAAAAAAATATGGCGCAGAAGAAAATTAAAAAAAAAATAATCAAAAAAATTATGGTGGCGTCCATGGACCGGCACCGACCAAACCAAATCCGTGACATCATCGTGACATCACCAGCGGATCGCTACCAGTTTGGCTGAACCAGGAGGAACCCACCTCTGGAATGAACATGTAGTGTATGAAAGAAATATACATATAAAATTTTTAGCAAGGGTTTTTCTGCCCAGTTACTGGGTGGGCGTGATGATGGTGGGCGTGGCCTAGTCGGCCTCCTGCACCATGATGGGGGGGTGCGTTTTTGCCCTCCCCGGGCTCCGGAGGCTTTCCTCGAGCCTCCGGGAGGGCGAAAACAGCCTCCCCAGGCTTCGGAGGCGTTTCCGGCCTTCCTGAACTTCCAGTAGGCCCGTTTTTCACCCTCCCGAGCCTCCACGCGTGCCCTGCACTTACCTGCATCCAAAACGGGCTGCGTGGGGACTCCTGGGAGGTGCGGGGAGGGGTGAGCGGGGCCAGCCAGGAGTGGGATTTGGGGGTTCTTCGAACTGCACAGAATCTTAGCTAGAGGTTCTCATGAACCCCTGCGAACCCCCAACAGCCCACCCCTGGATCTACGCGTGGGGACTCGGGGGAGGGGAGGGGTGGGCGGGGCGGGGCCAGCCAGGAGTGGGATTTGGGGGTTTTCCGAACTGCACAGAATCTTAGCTAGAGGTTCTCCCAAACCCCTGTGAACCCCCAGCAGCCCACCCCTGCATATACCTACATACGGTATTTACAGTATTTAATTAACTTATATCCCATATTTATTAGTATTTATATGAACCACTCAAGGTGGAGAACATAGAGAGTGACTGGCTTTCCTGCCTAAGGTGGGACTAGAACTCACTGTCACCTGGTGATTGGCCAAAAGTCAACCAGCTGGCTTTCTTACCTAATGGAGAACTAGAATTCTCAGTCTCCAGGTGATTGGTCCAAAGACCGAACTGGCTTTTCTGCCCAAGGTGGGATTAGAACTCACTGTCTCCTTGTGACTGGCGCAAGTTCACCCAGCCACCATTCATGACTAAGGTAATTGTGTTTAACATCTCTGTGTATATGCTAAATCAGTCCTGCTCAAGAGCTGATCCATTTCTCCTCCTCCTCCTCCTTCTCCTTCTCCTCTTCTTGCTCCTTCTGTCTCCTTTCCTCCCCTTTCTCCTCCTCCTCTTTCTCCTCCTCCTCTTTCTCCTCCTCTCTCTCCTCCTCTCTCTCCTCTTTTCTCCTCCTCCTCCTCCTCCTCCTCCTCCTCCTCCTCCTCCTCCTCCTCCTCCTCCTCCTCCTCCTCCTCCTTTTCCTCCTTTGGTCACAAGCTCTTGATTCCACAAATGAAGACAATAGCTTTCTGCCTTCACTTAGAATTTCCAGATAGATAGCTCATTATGACAATAAACTATTCTATATTAGACTGAAATACTAATGTTATTTTTCATCTTACTTCACCCTCACCCTGCACACACATCAGAGAAATATACTGTATGTGTAGAAATGCGTAGGGGTAAAGGTACATATAGACACAGAGATGACACAAACCCATTCTGTAGAAGAAAAATAGGAGGGCAGCCAATGTCTTGAAGATAAGAGTTTCTTTTTCTTTTCTTTTTCTCTGTTTATTTTTCTGCATCTGGCTGTAAACTTCATCTCTGAAACTTCTTCTCCCCCCACTCCCCGCTCTCCCTATTATCTTTCCTGTACCTGGAGCTACACAGACAGAACAGTGGCTGAGTTTGACCTTTTGGAAATCATAAGCAATTCTTTCTCTTTGTCACGGTGATAATGGAATGGATCAGATCCTTCCTGAAGACATTATAATAGAGTTCAACTGTCTACGTTGTACGCTAATGGCAAATGTTAAAATCCATTGCTTCTTTACCGTTGGCTCAGATAGAACATAAGGAGGAAATCCCATGCAAGTGGGATTGTGCAATATTTCTCAAGATGCTCATGGAAGCCAGGTAATGTTCATGTTGGCATCAATCGCTCACCTAAATCTTCCAGGTCACTCAGTTGGGGACAAATAGGAAGCTATTCCAAATGAAGGAGTCTTTCATACTTACTAACAGGGATGGATTTTGGGTGCCACGATATTAAAAAAAAAATGTTGAGACCCTAGAACAGTGATGGCGAACCTATGGCACGCGTGCCACAGGTGGCATGCGGAGCCATATCAGAGGGCACGCGAGGCGTTGCCCTATGTCAGCTCCAGCACGCATGCGCGCGCTGGCCAGCTGATTTTCGGCCTTGGGGAAGGCCGTTTTGCCCTCCGGAGGCTTCAGGGAAGCTTCCTGAAGCCCTGGAGTGCAAAAAACAGCCCAACGGGCAAACCGGAAGTGCGTTTTTCCGAACTTCCGGTTTGCCCGTTGGGCCGTTTTTACCGTCCCAGGCTTCAGTGGGGGCTTGTTTCGCGGGGGGGCGGAGCGGGGGGGGGGTTGTGCGCATGCGCAGGGGGCAGCACGGGGGGTGTTGTGCACATGTGTGGGGGAGGGAATGGGTGTGGGCACCCCCTTTTGGCACGCAAACCAAAAAAGGTTCGCCATCACTGCCCTAGAAAGAGTGCAGAGAAGAGCAACAAAGTTGATTAGTGGGTCTGAAGGCTAAAGCAATCTTTCTTTCTTTCTTTCTTTCTTTCTTTCTTTCTTTCTTTCTTTCTTTCTTTCTTTCTTTCTTTCTTTCTTTCTTTCTTTCTTTCTTTCTTTCTTTCTTTCTTTCTTTCTTTCTTTCTTTCTTTCTTTCTTTCTTTCTTTCTTTCTTCCTCCTCCTTCTTCTCCTCCTCCTCCTCATCCTCTCTCCGTTTTGTCCTTTCCTTTCCTTTCCTTTCCTTTCCTTTCCTTTCCTTTCCTTTCCTTTCCTTTCCTTTCCTTTCCCCTTTCCCCTTTCCCCTTCCTTCATTCCTTCATTCCTTCCTTTCTATTCTGCGCTTCGCACTGCTATTCTGGGGAGCATTTTGAAAGGTCTTTATGACACCGCTGGCTGGAAATCAAGCTGCTGTTTAGAAAATAGGCATTTTGAAAACGGTTGGGGAAAGGGAAGAGGGATTAAACCTTCCACGATCGTATTATGCCATTCAGTCTGGAATTAATCAGGCGATAGCAGGAAAGGGACTCCAGAAGGAGCTGTTTGTGTCGCTTCGTTCCCTTAATCCTCAACAGAAACCCATTCTGGTAAATAATTTACATAGGTTTGCATTAGCTCAATTTGCAAAAATTGAACAAACAGCACCGTTTCCTGCAATCCCAACACTGTGCAATGAAAAGGAGAAGAAAAAAAAAATCAAGCTGGCAACAGGGAAGTGACATGGAACAAGGAAGCATAAAAAACTTCCATTTGAATGGAAGAATAGAGTCCATAGAAAAAGAGAAGGTTCGGCCAGAATCGGAGAATAAAGCCTTAATTTTGCTGGCAGCTTTTAGCAAGGCAAAACAATGAGGTTTTTTTTTTTTTTGCTTTGAGGGAAATCAGTGAAATTTTGAGGTCTACGAAAATAGGCATCTGCTTCAGATTAGCCTGGTTTGGATGTAACGCTAGACCTTAATTTAGAATTATTTTGAGTGAACAGCCTGAAGTTTTGAGTTTCTATTTATTGTTTTAGAGCAGTTATGGCGAACCTATGGCATGCGTGCCAGAGGTGGCACACAGCGCCCTCTCTGTAGGCACGTGAGCCGTCGCCCCAGTTCAGCTCCGCCATGCATGCGTGCGTGCCTGCCGCCAGACAGCTGGTTTTCAGGTCTCTGCCACGCATGCGTGGGGAGCAGGGGGCATGCGGGGGCATGGCACATGCGGGGCACACCATGCATGGGGGTGGGGCACATGCACAGGGGCGGGGCATGCATGAGGGCACGGCGCATGCGCGGTGGCCACGTGCACATTGCACTTTGGGGTTCACGCGCGCTTTGGGCACTCGGTCCGGAAAAGGTTAGCCATCACTGTTCTAGAGTTCCTTCTTTTCATTGAATGGATAAGAGAAAAACTGCATTTCCTACAATTTAAGTTAATCAAACTTCTTATTCATTCAGTCACTGACTCACTCAATTTGTATAGCTGCCCATCTCCAATAAATGTCTCTGAGACAAAAGACATTTTATATTTTCTATTTTTAACTTGGATCTTCCTTCCTTCCTTCCTTCCTTCCTTCCTTCCTTCCTTCCTTCCTTCCTTCCTTCCTTCCTTCCTTCCTTCCTTCCTTCCTTCCTTCCTTCCTTCCTTCCTTCTTCCTTCCTTCCTTCCTTCCTTCCTTCCTTCCTACACACACACACACACACACACACACACACCTCTACCTCTACCTCTACCTTTACCTCTACCTCTACACCTCTACCTCTACCTCTACCTCTACCTCTACTTCTATATAACTATATCCACATCCACATCAGTGGTGACATCCAAATTTTTTTACTACCGATTCTGTGGGCGTGGCTTGGTGGGCGTGGTGTGACTTGGTGGGCATGGCTTGGTGGGCGTGGTAGGAGAAGGGTACTGAAAATCTCCATTCCCAACCCACTCCTGGGGGAAGGATATTGCAAAATCTCCATTCCCTCCCCACTCTGGGGCAAGCTAGAGGTGGTATTTGCTGGTTCTCTGAACTACTCAAAATTTCTGCTACCGGTTCTCTAGAACCTGTCAGAACCTGCTGGATTTCACCCCTGATCCACATCCATATCTAAACTTTTCACACTTTCAGAGAGAAAAACTAAAATTCAATCCATAGCTATTTGGCACTTCCAACCTCTGTGAAATTCACTTACTTTGGAAAGTGGATTTTTTTTCTTTTCTTTTTGAGTTTGCTGCTTTCTGCCTGCTTGCCTTCCCTTCCAGCTCACATTTTTAATGCTTTTCTTCTTTCTTATGATGAAATCTCGGACTCAGCTCATTCACAAATGCAAATCATCGACCTTGAATGTCTTCTTCTTTTTTGCTTTTGCTTTTGCTTTTGCTTTTGCTTTTGCTTTTGCTTTTGCTTTTGCTTTTGCTTTTGCTTTTGCTTTTGCTTTTGCTTTTGCTTTTGCTTTTGCTTTTGCTTTTGCTTTTGCTTTTGCTTTTGCTTTTGCTTTTGCTTTTGCTTTTGCTTTTGCTTTTGCTGTTGCTGTTGCTGTTGCTGTTGCTTTTGCTTCCTCCTCATGTCAGAGATACATACCAGCTGTGCTCATAGAATAAGCTTAACCAGGTCAATCAAAAATATAATTAAGACATTCCCATAATACGTTCAATCTTGGCCAATTTTTTCTGGGTTGGTGTATCCAAAATTTCTAATTAGTATACATTTTTATAGATGGTATGAACTCCAGAAAACAAACTCATCCAGCAAACAGGTGGGTTATGTGTACACATTTTTATTTTTTTATTTTATTTTATTTTGTCAAGCATGTATAATATAACAGATATAGGTATAAACATGTTTATGAATACATGAAATGGATACAAACAAATGGGGACATTAGAACAGGGATGGTAGGCATGCTGGTGCGCTTATGCACGCCCCTTACAGACCTCTTAGGAATGGGGTGAGGTCAACAGTAGACAGTCTAAGGTTAAAGTTGTGGGGGTTTGGGGAAGAAACCACAGAGTCAGGTAGTGCATTGCAGGCATTGACCACTCTGTTGCTGAAGTCGTATTTTCTGCAATCGAGTTTGGAGCGGTTTACCATAAGTTTGTATCTATGGTGTGCTTGTGTATTGTTGTGGTTGAAGCTGAAGTAGTCATTAACAGGTAGGACATTGTGGCAGATAATTTTATGTACTACACTTAGGTCGGATTGAAGACAGTGAAGTTCTAAGTTGTCTAAGCCCAAAATTTCAAGCCTGGTAGCATAAGGTATTCTGTTGCGAGTAGAGGAGTGGAGGACTCTTCTCGTGAAATACCTCTGGACACGTTCAATTGGATTAATGTTTGATATGCAATATGGGTTCCAGGCAGATGAGCTATATTCAAGAATTGGTCTAGCAAAAGTTTTGTATGCTCTGGTTAGCAGTACAATATTACCAGAGAAGAAGCTTCACAAAATTAGGTTAACAACTCTTAATGCCTTTTTTGCAATGCTGTTACAGTGGGCTCTGGCACTTAGGTTATTTGAGATGAGTACTCCAAGGTCCTTGACAAAGTGAGGGTCATCTAAGAGGTCGTATCTGCCCAGCTTGTATTTTGTGTTCTGATTTTTTTTTGCCAATGTGTAAGACAGAGCGTTTGTTGGTTGAGATTTGGAGTTGCCAATTGTTTGACCATTCTGACACAATGTCAAGGTCTTTTTGTAGGGTAGCAGCATTGTCGGTGGTGTTGAATAGTTTTACATCACCAGCGAAGAGAACACAGTTCCTTATAATATGATAGCTTATAATATGATTATAAATTATATAATAAATATAATTTATTGACTAATAAATTAGTCAAGACCAATTAAGGCAGCCTTTCTTAGAAGATGATTGATCATTTGCTGGATAAATTTATGATCGTTTGGGTGGTAAATCCTTGATTTCTGGATATCTAGGATGGGAAGGAAGAGATAATGTGGTTTATCACCTCTGTAGGACACCAAATAGTTTTTTCCTTGGTTTACATCAGCCAGCCATCTCTCCTACAAAAGACATGATTGGGTCTGTTTTCATTGTACTTTCTTAATTATCCCATGTCATGTACCAACACGGTATAAAATGATAGGCTGTAACACTCTGTGACATGTGATAACTATGATAAATTACAATAGCAAAGAAAGCCTTCTTTGGAGAGAGGGTGGGAAGGAAGGAAGAAAGTGCAGAGGTATTTCACAGATGCCATGGATATATCTTGGATTAGTGGATAATTCCTTGTTTTGTGTTTAATGATAAGATTACAGGCATGCTAGCAATGGATCATTTACTAACAGTCCCTTCTTTCTTTCTTTCTTTCTTTCTTTCTTTCTTTCTTTCTTTCTTTCTTTCTTTCTTTCTTTCTTTCTTTCTTTCTTTCTTTCTTTCTTTCCTTTCTCCTCCTCCTCCTCCTCCTCCTCCTCCTCCTCTATTTTATCATTACCATCACCACACTGCCATTGACAAATTGAAAAGGCCAACAACTATCCAACTGATACTCTTCTTCCCCCCTATTTAATTTTTGTTTGTTTGTTTAGAATAATCACTTTAAGGGATGGCCTTCAAGCAGGAATGCAGGAAAGGTCTTTTTTTTCCCCCTACCTTTCTGGCAGAAAAACTAATCCAGTTTCTTCAGAATGATGGCTGTCATATGGAGGATTGTAGGCCCTTTGAAGGAGGTGTTTCTCAGAAAGGTTTATTTCCAAAATAAACTGGCTGGTTGATGAAGATCCTTGGTCCATTTCCTGCTGTAGCAATTTATGTGTGCCTAAAGGCTCGGCTCTTTGTTGGCCACTGTGTCAATTTCATACCCATAAAACAGAGTGAAGCAATCAGTCTGTAGAAATGGCCTAACACAAAGCTTGGAACACAAACTGTTTCTTTCAGAAGTCTGGCTTGCCTTTCCAACATAGATCTGAATTCAAAATGGACTCATTCTTCTTCTGCTCCGCACAACTCTTTACTAACTTTGTGTAAATAAAAACAAACCCAAAATTTCCATTTGTCTACTCCTCTTGCCATTTGTGAGTGTTCTTTAATTTTTGGAAGCAACTGATCCAGAGCAACATGTTGTTCCCACTCTTTTGGACATGATGCATTGAAGACATGGTGGGTTGAAGGGCAGACTATCTAGGGAATTTCTCAAAGCCTTCTGGAAGATTTACTTCTAGAAAACTTCTTGAACTATTCCCAGATAGCACATTCCATAAGAAAAAATGGTGGGTTTGATACATCTCATTCTCCATTACTTTTTTCCAAAACATGTAAAGAATCTTGATTGAGTGATTGAGTGATGGCTTATGTGCCATGAAGCTGTTTTGGAAGGAACCCTGGCAACCACATCAATAGATCTTCTCCAGGATGATCTATACTAACCTGTATTTTCAAATCTTCTTGGAAGGAATGGAGAAAGGGTAGTAGTAGACTGTGGGGATAAGTTACTGCAGAACATAGTGTATATAGGACATGTTTATTAACTGGCTACCCATTTGATAGAGAATGGAATAGGATAGGATAGGATAGGATAGGATAGGATAGGATAGGATAGGATAGGATAGGATAGGATAGGATAGGATAGGATAGGATAGGATAGGATAGGATAGAATAGAATAGAATAGAATAGAATAGAATAGAATAGAATAGAATAGAATAGAATAGAATAGAATAGAATAGAATAGAATAGAATAGAATAGAATAGAATAGAATAGACCTTGGAGGTCTTCTAATTGTTCTGTCTGGAAATTTCTCCATTCCATTCCATTCCATTCCATTCCATTCCATTCCATTCCATTCTATTCCCTTCCATTCCATGCTATTCCATATTTTCCTATTTTGTGTTCTCTCTCTCTCACTCTCTCTCTCTCTCTCTCTCTGTCCCCCTCTCCCTCCATCTCCCTCTTTCCCTCTCTCTCTCCCTCTCTTAGAAGAGCAAATAGGGCCATTCCATTCCATTCCATTCTATTGTCCATTCCATTCCATTCTCTATCAAATAGGTAGCCAGTTAAGAAACATGTCCTATATATACACTGTTCTAGAGTAACCTATCCCCACAGTCTACTACTACCCTTTCTCCATTCCTTCCAAGAAGACTTGAAAATACAGGTTAGTATAGATCATCATGGAGAAGATCTATTGATGTGGTTGCTAGGATTCCAGAACAGCTTCATGGCACAAAATCAATCACTCACTCAATCAAGACTCTTTGGGTTGGTTCTCTCTTTGATTAGATTCCACCCATTGCTTCTTGTTCTGCCTTCAGGTGCTTTGGAGAACAGGTTGACTCTTCTCTGTGGCAGCCACTTACATATTGGAAGACCGCTATCACAGAGATTAGAACTGGTTTTTATCTTCTCAATTTAGGGTTAAAATTTAGGTTCAGACCAGCTGGCCTGGCATCATTACTGATTGAGGACAGATTTCTTCTACCGCTGCACTATAGAGAGTATCTTAACTTACTGCACCTGTGTATGGTTTGCTAATTGCACAGTGGCAGATAGGGCAGCGCTCCAGAGGGTTAACGTCATTGCCCAGAGGATCATTGGTTGCCCTCTCCCCTCTTTGGAAGAGCTTTATAGCTCCCGCTGCCTTAAGAAAGTTCAAAACATTCTTAAAGATCCATCTCATCCTGGGCACCCTTTTTTTGAACTATTACCATCTGGCAGACGGTACAGAATAATAAAAACAAGGACAAACAGGCTGAAAAACAGCTTCTATCCCAGTAGAGTCAGTAACTATATTGAATTCTACTGTATGGTACAATATTAATGCAGTATCAGGGGTTTTCAATTCAATTGTGTAGAATGTGAAGGATGTGTGTTTTTGTTTTATTTTATTTTTTGTAGTTTTCTTATGTACGATGTACACTGAAGATGGCATTTAATTTTGTTGTACGAGGTGCAATGACAATAAAGTAAACTTAACTTAATTTAAGTCAAGTTGCAAAATGTCATTGGGAAAAAAGGTCCAATTTTATTGCTTCTCATCAGAGTTTATTTTTGCATTGGGCTTTGACGGTGCTTGACGACTCATTAAACAACCGACTTGGGATTTGGATCTAGAAAGAGAGTGACACCAAATTTATACCCAGGACACTTTAACAATAGTGTTATTCCTGTCTATGACTTCTCCCGAATTATAATGGAAAAGTAATGTCAAAGCTTCCATTTTGGAGTGATTTAAGTGCTTTAAGCATCAGCTTTGCTGGTGGACAGATACCAAAATGTCACTTTTGCCCAACATTTCAACATTTCTCTCATTGTTCTACACAGCCCATTTTCCAAAAAAAAAAAAAAAAAAAGCCATAGAATATCTCCATTCACTCAAGCTTTTTTTAAAAAAATATTAGCCATGTAGAACCATGTATGAAAAATATACAGCACACCTTGATTTAAAAAAAAAAATTAAACACCAGCAAAGGAATAATCTGGGAGGAACTAACATGGTCAGTCCAAAATAAAGGAGCATTTGATTATTTCAGTTTTAACCTTTTTATGTAAATAGTGACAGCAGAACAGATAGAACACAGGTGTCAAACTCATGGCGTCACATTGCTGTCATGTGACATTTCGAGATGTTTTTTCCCTTCGTGGAGCTGGAGTAGAGAAAGATCTTACCTACCTCCTTGAGAAGAGCGGACCGTTGTCCCGTACCGTTTGCCCGCAGGTACTCCTTTCGCCCCTACGAGTCCGAGGGGAGCCAGTATCAGCGGTTCTATACCAACAGACCAGATAGCCAACCAGACCGGTCTGGGTTCCGAGACCGAGCTAAACAGCCCTTTCAGGCCAGACGCCCCTTTCGAGGGGCAGGGGGCCATCAGTTCCGGAGACAGAAGTAATTCCCAGGCCAATCCTCCCATTGGAAGATGCTTGGCCCTCTTTGTAGACAGGTGGGCAGAAACAACATCAGATATTTGGGTCCTCAATGCTGTGAGATTGGGCCTCCCTTTGGAGTTCCTCTCCACTCCTCCGAACCACTTCGTGCAATGCCCTGTCTCCACAAATAGAATTAAAAGAGGTCTAATGGCCTCGGCCATACAACATCTTTTGGAAATAAGAGCTGTAGAACCAGTCCCAGAGGACCAAAGGAGACAGGTGGTTTATTCAATATTTTTCGTTGTACCGAAGAGTTCGGGTGGGGTGGGGTGGAGAACGATCTTAGATCTTAAGTGACTCAATACCCACCTGGTCTACAAGAGGTTCAAAATGAGCTCCCTTCACTCAATCCTGGAAGGGATTAGACCCGGGGATCTTCTAGCTTCCATCGATTTAACGGAGGCGTATCTCCATCTACCTATTTTGCCCAGTCATCGCAAGTATCTCCGGTTCTGCTATGCAGGTCAACACCTCCAATACAGAGACCTGCCGTTCGGGCTGGCCTCAGCTCCCAGGTATTTCACTAAGATCTTAGCAGCCCTAGCTGCTATCATTATCAATGCTATCAAAGCAGGAACTAGAAAGTAGGCCACCTGACTATCCCTCCTCTCTTCTGCATTATAAATGTAACAATGTGGTTGACACAGATGATATTGTGGCAGGAGCCAATAAAGCTAATATGATCCTTGGTTGTATAAACAGAGGCATAGAATCAAAATCACGTGAAGTATTAGTACTGCTTTATAAAGCCTTAGTAAGGCCACACCTGGAATACTGCATCCCGTTTTGGTTACCACATTACAAAACAGATTTTTTTCAGACTTTGGAAAAACTGCAAAGAAGAGCAACTAAGATGATTAAAGGCCTGGAGACAAAAACATATGAAGAACGTTTGCAGGAATTGGGTTTGGCTAGTCTAGAGAAATGAAGGACTAGGGGTGACATGATAGCAGTGTTTCAATGTTTGAGGGGCTGCCACAAAGAAGAGGGGTTCAACTTATTTTCCAAAGCACCAGAGGGAAGAACAAGAAAAAATGGATGGAAACTAATCAAGGAGAGAAGCAACCTAGAACTAAGGAGAAACTTCCTAACAGTGAGAACAATTAACCAGTGGAACAGAAGTTGCCTTCAGAAGTTGTGGGTGCTCCATCACTGGAGGCTTTTAAGAAGAGACTGGACAGCCACTTGTCTGAATGGTAGGGTCTCCTGCCTGAGCAAGGGTTGGACTAGACGATCTCTAAGGTCCCTTCCAGCTCTATTCTGACTAGATATATCCAACCCTTAAAGGGTTGTGATGTGGAAAAAAAAATGAGGATTTGATTCAGCAAGGTAACTAGATAGACCCCTAGTTGGCTCATATTTCCAAATTCTGTTTTGCTTGGTCATCCTATCAACAATGGTAACAAAATCTAGGAAAATGCCAATTTTAGAATGAAATGCTTCCAGATATCTAAATCTTGAGACAATGCACAGTTGGATTTAGGTATCTGCAAGTTCTTATATGAAGTGACTCGTAACTCCTGAAGTATGTTTGTTTAATACCATGTTTTGCACAAATCTGCCTACTGTGGTGAATTTCTCAGCAGTTTACATGCAAGTATGCATTAGGAGAAAAAGAAATAAACTTTTTTTAATAAACAGAGATAAAATGCATACTCAAAAATTCAATATGCACATCTGAATATTCAACATTTGATGTTGAGAATATGCACCAACTCTACAATTTAGGAATGGATAAATTTAGCTCAAGTCACCTCAAATTAACAGATTTCTTCATTCTCCTGAGTCCATTTCTGTCATTCTATGTCTTCAAGTCAGTGTTGGCTCCTGGTGACTGCTTAGAGAAGTCTTGAAAAGTTGGTTTTCCACTGTCTTCTTCCATGAGAGATAAGGACTGGCCCAAAGCCACCCAGCCAGCTTCCACATTAAGGCAAGACTATAATTTACCATCTCCTGGTGACCAGCCCAAAGTCACTCAGTCAGCTTTCATGCCTAAGGCAGGACTAGAACTCACCATCTCCTGGTTATTAGACCAAAGTCATGCAGCTGACTTTCATGCCTGAGGTGGGATTAGAACTCACCATCTCCGGGTGATTGGCCCAAAGTCACCCAGACAGCTTTCATATCAAGGTGGCACTAGAACTCACCATCTCCTGGTGATTGCTCCAGAGTCACCCAGCCAGCTTTCATGCCTAAGGTGGCACTAGAACTCAGCATCTCCTGGTGATTGCTCCAGAGTCACCCAGCCAGCTTTCAAATCAAGACAGGACTAGAACTCACCCTCTCCTGGTGATTGGCCCAAAGTCACCCAGCCGACCTTAATGCCTAAGGTGGCACTAGAACTCACCCTCTCCTGGTGATTGGCCCAAAGTCACCCAGCTGACTTTCATGCCTTAGGTGGGACTAGAACTCACCATCTCCTGGTGATTGCCCCAGAGTCACCCAGCCAGCTTTCATATCAAGGTGGGACTAGAACTCACCATCTCCTGGTGATTGGCCCAAAGTCACCCAGTTGACTTTCATACCTAAGGTGGGACTAGAACTCACCATCGCCTGGTGATTGGCCCAAAGTCACCCAGTTGACTTTCATGCCTAAGGCGGGACTAGAACTCGCCATCGCCTGGGGGATTGGCCCAAAGTCACCCAGCCAGTTTTTGTGCCTAAAGGCAGATGAATATCTGGAGGTTACAGGTCCATAGTCACTTGAGGGTGTTGTTGTAGTGCAGTTACACTACATTATAAATACAGATACAGATTAATAGAGTTGGAAGGGACCTTGTAGGTCATCTAGTCCAATGACACACTTTTGAACAAGCAAGTTTCCTGGTGGGAATCCTTGACTGGAAGAACCGTGTTCTAAATATTGGAGGAAAGGATAGATGGGGACTTTCTTTGGAATCGTTCCTCAGCTGTGGAAAACGAGCTGGGTTCTTTAAATCCCGAATGCCTTTCCAAATGAGAATTCAGCCGCACCGTGTTTCATTCCTTGTCGTGTTATTACAATTATAGCCAGCATAAATATAAAGGAAAGAAATTCTGGGCTAGGATAGAAAATCTCCCCAGGCCTGATTTACAAATTTGGTAGCTTTGGTAGGTCATTATATCCTACGGTGAACATTTTACCATGCTGAATGAAGAACTTGATTCATTGATTATTATTATTTTTCTCTCTCTTTTTTCCCCTCTGAATTTCATCCATTTATTAGGAGGGACAAGCGAAGCTCGTCTGAAACCATGGATGGAAAAACAGTGCAGATAATCCTCGACTTACAATCACAGATGAGCCTGTTGCTAAGCAGGACAGTTGTTAAATGAGTTTTGCACCATTTTAAGACCTTTCTTGCCACAGTTGTTAAGGGAATCACCGCAGGTGTTAAGTTATTAGCACAGGTGTTAAGCGAATCCGGCTTCCCCATTGACTGTGCTGGTTAGAAGGTCACAAAAGGGGATCACGTGACCCCAGGACATGGTCACTGCAACCGTCATAAATATGAGTCAGTTGCCAAGCCTCCGAATTTTGATCACGTGACCAGGGGGATGCTGCAATAATTGTAAGTGTAAAAAACAGGCATTGTTCATTTTTTTCAATGACGATGTAACTTGGAACATTCACTAAATGATTGGTTGTAAGTCAAGGACTATCTCAATGACCTAAATTCCTTAATTCCTGAAAGTTTTAGAGCAATACAGCCTTGGATTTAAGCCCTTCAAAAAGAGGTTGGCAGAAGCAGATATGTTCATTTGAAAGACATGAATAGAATATGGGGATACTATTCGTACAGGTTTATTATTATTATTATTATTATTATTATTATTATTATTATTATTATTATTATTATTATTATTATTATTATTAATCTCAATGACCTAAATTCCTTAATTCCTGAAAGTTTTAGAGCAATACAGCCTTGGATTTAAGCCCTTCAAAAAGAGGTTGGCAGAAGCAGATATGTTCATTTGAAAGACATGAATAGAATATGGGGATACTATTCGTACAGGTTTATTATTATTATTATTAT
>QLTV01000219.1:435013-460487 GCA_003457575.1 Thermophis baileyi
CTTTCTTTCTTTCTTTCTTTCTTTCTTTCCTTCCTTCCTTCCTTCCTTCCTTCCTTCCTTCCTTCCTTCCTTCCTTCCTTCTTACTCTCTATAGCAAATGAGAACTAGGTATGTCTAGTCTAATGAAGAGAAGGATTGGGGTGATATGATAACTGTCTTCCAATACTTGAGGGACTTTCACAGAGTAGAGGGTGTCAACAAAGCACCAGGACAAGAACTAATGGATGGAAGTTCATTAAAGAGAAATCCAACCTGGAACTATCGAGAAATTTCCTGACAGTGAGAACAATTAATCAGTGGAACAGCTTGCCTCCAGGAGTTATCTAATGTAGGGGGTTGGATTAGAAGACCTCTAAGGTCCTTCCCACCCTATTATTCTCTCTTGCAAATCCTTTACAAATTGACGTCCTTCAGGTATATGAAATCAGCTATCGTATTCCCCTCTCAACCATCTTTTCTGACATCTTTTTTCCCCCAGCACCTTTTCTTGAGTTTGAAGTGAAGATAGAGAGGTTGTTCTCATTGAGAACTCCTGATTGCATGCATCAAGAGTTTGGGGAGTAGTCCATCCATCTGAAGTGATCTTGAGGCTCTGCACTGCCAAGGGGAGGTCAGAATGGATGAATTATTTCCGTTAATAATTGCAATTAAAATGAAGCTCTTCAATGCAAAGGAGCGATGAATTAGGAGAACAATTAGCTGATCTTTTACAGTCATTGAAAGGATGGGTAAGAGCGGATGAAATGGTCCAATTGAGAAGGTTACACAATGAGTCTTTGTGTGCAAGAAATGAAGGGGAAATGAGGAAGTGAGTGAATAAGAATGTGACTCTCACTGTTTTGCTTTTTTTAATCTGAATCATACAATGGGTTTACACTCTGTTGTGAATTGTTTCATGCTCTTCCAAGGTTTAAAGCAGAATCCTATTTATGGAGAAGGAAATAAGTCTCTTTATCAATAGGAACACATGATACCCCCAATCAAGAAACCTACCAACTCAGACAATCAAACAAGTAACCTGATGTTCTTCCATCGTGTTCGAAGAGGACCTTGACATCTAACAGGTTGTGGGCTGTCCACGGTGTGTCCGCAGGTGGCTGGTAAGGCCTATACGGGCACGAAATGTTCTGCCACATGTCGGGCAGACGTGTGGGCACCATTGTTGCAGCATTTGCAGCTCTGGCTTTGCGGAGTGCTCGCTTCTCTTGTGCTATGGTTGTTCTTCTGTCCTCAGATGTCTGGCAGCCTTGGTGGATCAGCGTGCACCATGTCAATCAATCTTGTGCCAGGGTTTCCCAGGAGGTGGTGTCGATATCCAGGGACTTGAAGGAGGCTTTCAATGTGTCTTTGTAACCACCTAATCTGGGAAACCCCAGGAAGACTCCCACCAACATGGAAAGGGCAAGACATTAGTTAGTATATCAACAGAGCAAACCTCTCTCCTTTCTCCCCTCTGCAAGTATGTGCAAACGGTTGCAGGAACTGGGTATGTCTAGTCTAGTGAAAAGAAGGAACTAGGGGAGACATGATAGCGGTGTTCTAATATTTGAGGGACTCCTACAAAGAAGAGGGGGTTCAAACTATTTTCCAAAGCACCAGAAGGCAAGAAAAGAAACAATGGATGGAAACTAACCAAGGAGAGAACCAGCCTAAAACTAAGGAGAAATTTTCGAATGGTGAGAGTATCCAATGGAACAGTTGTGGATGCTCCATCATTGGAGGCTTTCAAAAGGAGTCTGGACAGCCATTTGTCTAAAATGGTATAGGGTCTCCTACTGGAGACCTAATCCAATTAGAAGACCTCCATGGTCCCTTCCAATTCTGTTGTTCTATGTTCCATGAGGAAAACAACTTCTTGAAGGAATGGGATCCTGTTAGCAAGATAGAAGCATAGATGGGATGTGTGCCAATTGGTTCAACCTTGAAGCCCTCAGTTCTTGGTAGGCTTTCAATTGTCAGTGTGCTTCATCAAAACTGCTATGGCAACACACCTGATGTGTTTCTTTTTGTTGGCAATAACTCTTTCTTAAGGATAGTAACAGTACATGGGGAAGTAAGTTGAGGTTTGCTAATTATGAACATTTATGCTTATATCTTCTATCACTCATGTATATCACTTTCTCCTCCTTCCCTGAAATGTGCGTGTGTGTCAGAGGTGGGTTCCTGCCGGTTCGGACCGGTTCTTTAGAACTGGTAGCGGGAATTTTCCCCTGCTCGCCGAACCGGCAGCGATGGCCAGCTGGACACGCCCCCGACCCGGCTGTCTTGGCGGCGCCATAGGCTCTGACATCTTGTTTTTTGCTTCTGCGCATGTGCAGAAGCTGAGTTTTTAGCACTGCGCATACGCGTGCCCCCGCGCAGCGCGTGAGGAAGCGAACCGGTAGCGAGGTAAGCCAGAACCCACCCCTGGTGTGTGTGTGTGTGTGTGTGTGTGTGTGTGTGCACATTTCTTTTGTCTGTAGGACAAGTGACATAGTGGTAAGAAAGAGGCAGTATCAGGGGCTTTTTGAGAAATTCTAGTTATATTCACAATGGTTTAAGTCCAGCATATTTCAAGTCTGTATTTTGGTAACTTCTGAAGTTGCAATGTGTACACATAGAAGTCATGTGAACAGATAGACCATGTTTAATCCACAGTGATGTTCTCTTCTTCCTTTCCTTTCATGTTCATTAAATCTTTATAAAATCCATAAGAAGGCTCTTAAGCTCAAAGGTTTTGAGCCAAGTCTCTCAGACCAAATCTGATACAGTTATATTCCACTAATCTCCTTTCCCTATTTGACAAAGGAATCTCTTTTTCTGCCCAATATGGTTTTTTTTAAAAGAATATATAATATATATCTAAAAGGTAGGGAAGAAAAAAAAATCTTATATATCGAGCACACGAATGCACATAAACACGGAGTGATGACTGACTATATACAGTATATATACAATATATATACACTATATATTCAGTGATGAAGATTCAGTATTTAATTCAATTATCAAGTAGGGAAAAATACCAGCTATAGTTCAGATTTATAAGTGGTCCTTCAGCTTTGGAGGCAAAATGTGTGTTCAAATGCAAGTAAACCCAAAGGTGTTTTTTTCAAGAGTCAGCTGGACTTTCTTGTTTTTCTTTGAAGATGTTTCGCTTCTCATCCAAGAGGCTTCTTCAGCTCTGATTGAATGATGGGGAATGGAAGGATTTATATTCCTTGCAGACAGCTGGTCATTTGCATTCTTTTTAGAGAGTTGTTGAGGCCGCTTGGAGGTTTCTTTGTGTCCTCAGAGTCACCTGAGTGATGCAAATGGGTGTGGAGCCTTCTTGGGACTGCTGAAAGGACTGTGTTGTAGACTGGAGATAGATTTAGAATTTAGAATAGAATAGAGCTGGAAGGGACCTTGGAGGTCTTATAGTCCAGTTCCCTGCTCAAGCAGGAGAACCTATAGTATTTCAGATAAGTGACTGTCTAGTCTCTTCTTAAAAACCTCCATTGATGGAGCACCCACAATTTCTAAAGGCAAGCTAGTTAATTGTCCTTACTGTTAGGAAGTTTCTCCTTAATTCCAGGTTTCTTCTCTCTTTGGTTAGTTTCCAACCATTGTTTCTTGTCCTGCTAGGTCAGTGATGGTAAACCTTTTTTTCCTCAGGTGCCAAAAGCGTGCGCGTGCTATCACACGCGTGCGTGTGCCCACACCCATAATTCAATGCCCCCATGTGCCCCGCCCCTGCACATGTGCGTGCGACCCCCCCATGCTGCCATGTCCCCATGAATGTGTACATGACATCCCCCCGCTCCCCCGCTCCCCCGTTTCCCGACTTCCGGTGGGCCCGGTAGGCCCATTTTTCGCCCTCCCCAGGCTCCAGAGGCTTTCTTGGAGCCTGGGGAGGGCGATAACAGCCTCCTCCGTCCTCTGGAGACCCTCCAGAGGCCAGAAATGGCCTGTTTCCCGACTTCCGGTGGGCCCGGTAGGCCCGTTTTTCGCCCTCCCCAGGCTCCAGAGGCTTCCCTGGAGCCTGGGGAGGGCGAAAACGGCCTCCCCCGCCCCCCGGAGTCTCTCCGGAGGCCGAAAATCAGCTGGCCGGTACGCACATGCACGCTGGAGCTGAGCTAGGGCAACGGCTCACGTGCCGGCAGATATGGCTCCATGTGGCATTTGTGGCACGTGTGCCATAGGTTCGTCATCACCGTGCTAGGTGAATTCCTGCTAGGTGAATAGCGCTAGAATGAAGTCCTATTCTTCTCCTCTCTTCAAAGAAAAACAAGAAAGTCCAGTGGCCTCTTGAAAAAGCACCTTTGGGACAACCATGACCTGGATGACGGAGAATCTCCATACACAAATGCAAGTAAAGTCTAAAGATCACCATATCATTACATAGAATAAATGCCTTTTCAGCCTTTTGACATCAAGGTTGTTCTTCTTTGCAACCCCAAAAGGTATACAATTCAGTTATTGTGATCAGAAAAGGTATAGAATTCAGTGAATTCAGGTTTAGTATTTAATTTTATGTATCAAATATGAAAAACAACAGCTATTTTCTGGTTGTCCTTCAGCTTTGGAAGTAAAATGTGTGTTGGAATGCAAGTAAAGAGTTAAAACCATTGTATCATCACATAGAATAAATGTCTTTTCAGCATTTTGATATCAAGGTTGTGTTATTTGCAGTCACAAATGGTATACAATTCAGTTATGAAGATTTAGTACTTAGTTTAAGTATCAAATATGAAAAAAAAAACACAAAAAAAACCCCCAGCTCTATTCCAGATTTCTAAGTTGTCCTTCAGCTTTGGAGGCAAAACCTGTGTTCAAATGCAAGGAAAGAGCTAGAGATGAGGCTATCATTACACTGAATAGAGGTATTTTCAGTGTTTTGATATCAAGGTTGCTGTTATTTGCAATCACAAAAAGCCGTGGCAATCCCCTTATTGTTGCCAATAAAATGACACCAAGTTTTAACTCAACTTGACTCAATATTTTTTTTTTTTAAACTTGATCGCCTTCACTCTGAAGCTCTTTAAACCTCTGGCCTAAACCAGTTTTTTCCCCCAACTTTAACATGTGTAGACTTCAACTCCCAGAATTCCCCAGCCACAACCCCGGTGGGGGAATTCTGGGAGTTGAAGTCCATGCATTTTGAAGTTGCCGAAGTTGAAAAATGCTGGCCTAAGCTACCCATTCATCCTAGTAGCTCCAACGAAAGCCTTGCCAGTTACTAAAATAAATAATAATTTCTGGCGAGATTCTAATCATAATTTGAGGAAGTTAAAGTTTAGCAAGAGTCGTCAGGCTGCGCCTTATCTGCGCCACATTTCCCATTATAGGTAGTCCTCGACTTACGACCACAAGTTCTCTTGCCGGGCGAGACATTTGTTAAGTGAGTTTTGCCCCGTTTTATGACCGTTCTTGCCACATCTGTTAAGTGAATCACTGCAGTTGTTGAGTTAGTAACAGGGCGGTTGAGTGAATCTGACTTTCCTGTTGACGTTGCTTGTGAGAAGGTCGCAACATGTGATCACATGACCCCGTCATAAAACATACATGCCAGTTGCCAAGCGGCTGAATTTTGATCACATGACCATGGGGATACTGCAAGGGTGATAAGTGTAAAAAATGGTGATAAGTCACTTTTTTTCAGTGCCGTTGTAACTTCAGTTACTAAACAAAGTGTTATAAGTAAAGGAGTACCTGTAATAGGGGTGACGTGATAGCAGTCTTTCAATATCTCAGGGGCTGCCACAAAGAAGAGGGAGTCAAGCTATTCTGAAAAGCACCTGAGGGCAGGACAAGAAGCAATGGGTGGAAACTAATCAAGGAGAGAAGCAACTTAGAACTAAGGAGAAATTTCCTGACAGTGAGAACAATTAATCCGTGGAACAACTTGCCTCCAGAAGTTGTGAATGCTTCAACACTGGATGTTTTTAAGAAGATGTTGGATAACCATTTGTCTGAAGTAGTGTCGGGTTTACTGCCTAAGCAGGGGGTTGGACTAGAAGACCTCCAAGGTCCCTTCCCACTCTGTTATTCTATTCTATTCTATTCTATTCTATTCTATTCTATTCTATTCTATTCTATTCTATTCTATTCTATTCTATTATATTCCATTCCATTCCATTCCATTCCATTCCATTCCATTCTTCTATTCTATTCTATTCTATTCTATTCTATTCTATTCTATTCTATTCTATTCTATTCTATTCTATTCTGTTCTGTTCTGTTCTGTTCTGTTCTGTTCTGTTCTGTTCTGTTCTGTTCTGTTCTGTTCTGTTCTATTCTATTCTATTCTATTCTATTCTATATTCTATTCCACCAAATATTGGAAATCTCACATCTGGCATCACTGCGCTGCAGTCTTTCAAGTCAACTGAATAATTGAGTGACCTATTTATGCTCCGTTGATCAGGGCATTCATTCACCCCGAATAGGTCGCTTGAAAACTGATAAGATAACCTTCCTATTTATTTACTTTTTTTGTATCGATTCTGATTTCTATTAACTCCTGAATCTCTTGCATAGATATTGACCTTAAATACCTGGACAATACCTTGTAGCAAAGTTGGAGGTGAATCTAGCGGTTTTCCCAGAGGGCTGAATATTCAAGGAATTTGGAATGAATTTAAAAATGGGAGCATTAAAAAAACAAAAAAGTATCTTCCGTACAACAGATCTTGCAACATCTTTTCTCGGCAAAACACCCCTCAAGTAAATTCCTTACAAACTGGGATATTTTCATACTTCTTGTCCTTGTCGGTGGAGAGTCTCAATCATCCAGATCGTAATTGTCCCATAAGTGTTTTTTTCCAAAAGGAAACTGGACTTTCTTGGTTTTCCTTGAAAGTATTTTGCTTCTCATCCAAGAAGATCTTGTTGATCAGGATTTTGATAATTGGTCAAAAGGTTCTTATGTTGAAATGTGTCATGCCCCAGCATATAACTTTTATATACTGTTGTTGTTCTCTAGTCCCATCTAGTGGCGGAGGAACAAATATGCCCATAACCTGTCAGAGTTTGTTGCAGAAAATTAAATCCAGAAAGCACACACAGCCAGACTGATGCAGCAGGATTGATTTAAATAAGAAACTTCTTTATATACAAGAATAACAGATGAATATTTACAATACCAATGTAGATTCTTCTTCAAGCAGTTACAAGCAAACACACAGGCAGGAGAGAACAGTTAGTTTCATTTCAGAGTTCAGAGTGGACTGAGCCACACCCAGCCTTCTAGCTTCAGTTTCAATTCTCTGCACAGACTCAGATGTGTTTAGCTCCCATTGGCTGATTTAGTTGCTATGCCTATTCATTGGCTGACCTTGTTACCATTGGCTCTCCCAGTCATGAACATTCTAACAAATATGCCCCGACATACGATCTTTGTATACTGTTGTTGCTCTCTAGCCCCATCTAGTGGCCAGAGAGACAAATACCAAGTATAGTATTTGAAGCTGACCCAACCCATCAGCCCGCACTCCCAAACCAAGTACACGCTGGGAAGCCAGACTCCATTTCCTTTAGCATTTGGAGAAGGCAGAAGCACAAAGAAGAATCCATCTTAATCTGTGGCACATGGTCGTCCAAGGACAAACCCACATCCCACACACAGAGCATCACTGGTGAGATTTAAATTGCTTGTATTTATTAATTGTTATGTTCAGCAGTAACTCAATACTGCCGATCTTGTATTTGATTCTATTGTATGTATCCCTATTTTCCCCAGTTTCACCATATCCTGTTCTTTCAATAAAGCATCCAGATCTACACACACAGTCTGTTTTATTGGAGGGTAGGTGGGTTTAGCTGCATGTTGATCTGCACACAGACTAACGTGTAGTGGGGACAGAACAAAATGACAGAGTTAAAGCTCAGGCCTTAACCGGTCTTCAGGGTTGTGGAAATTTCCATACGAAAACACAATCCTGGGGGTTAAACATATGATTGAAACCACAGAAGTCACACATGAGTATTTTTATATAACTTCTTTACTTACTGTATCTACTGAGTGATTTTTATACCCTTTTGGATTTTTGAGATTTAGATGCCGGGTGGGGTTATTTGATTAGATGAGATTCTGTATTCTAATTGTCCCTATTTGGTTTCCTGGGTGGGGGTCAGGATCCAGTTTAGCCTTGGGGGAAGGTGGGGGTGTAAATTCTGTGTGGCTTTGTGTTTACTGAGTTAATCCTGTCCATACAGCCTGTCTCAGTCGTCTAACTGGGGTTACTTGATGCCATTCTGGTTGGAAGGCAGGGACTGCTTTAGCTTCTATGGATGGTTCTTCTTTGCCTTTTCTGGGGGCATGGAAATAGAGGAGGGGGTGTCTTATGATTCTTCCTAAAAGCTGAATAAATGGACTCCGTCTCTTTATTTGCACCAAGCTACACCTGATCCCTTCTCAACACTCCTTCGATTCTAACTGAATAGTGGGGAATGGAAGGATTTCTATTCTTTGCAGTCATCTGGTCATTAGAATTCCAAGGGTTGGTTGTTGGCTCTCTAAGAATTATTGAGGACTGTAGAAACTTAGCACCCACTCCTCTCCTAGAAGAATGAAATATTTTAGGAAATATTAAAAAGGCAGAATATTATATTTCCCTAAAGGAGGATAATAGCCCCCAGCAGATATTTTGTGCCCATTGAGAAAGATCGGGCCAGCCTATCTACAAGACAAAAGACTTCCAGCTCCAGGGTGATGGGATTAAGACATGACCCTTCAGGACACAATAGGATTAACCCACTACCATCTAGCAGCAGAGCTCACCACATGGCACAATCTCCTAAGGATATTGCATCAGCAGCCCAAGCTTCAACCAAACTCAGCTCAGACAAAATCCTAGGATTTGTACATGGCCCCATGGGAGTCTGACAACAGCCAATAGAATACATGTTCTTCAGTGGTGGGATTCAATTTTTTAATTGAATCCCGATCAGCTGGCACTCAGGAGGCAGAGAATAGATGGGGGTGGGGCCAGTCAGAGGTGGTATTTACTGGTTCTCCGAACTACTCAAAATTTCCGCTACTGGTTCTCTGGAACTGGTCAGAACCTGCTGAATACCACCTCTATGTTCTTGAACAGGAACAGGAAGTTCAAGTGCAAAGCCCAAGAGAAGGTATAAATACCCCCCACTCTCAACTCCATGTGGTCAGCTGCCCAGAATCACACGTGCTTGGTGGTTCTGCTTCATCAATAAATGGACCCTCTTTCCAATCAGCTTCCAGCCTCCATTTTGTCTCCAGTGCCTTTTTCCCGGCTTGGAACTGAACCAGATGGATATTTCTTTTCCAACAGGACACTTGGGCATTTATCTGTATCCTCAGGGTCACCTGACTCAGAGTGCAAACAGATATGGGACCTTCTTAGAACTGCTGAAAACGGCTATGTTTTAAACAGGAGATCGGTGGTCTTGTATCCCTGCCACTTTGTTGAGGGAGGGCTGTTCAATTTTGACATAGACTCCTCTTTCAAACCAGCGGTTCTCTCTGTCCAGAATGTGGACTTTGCTGTCTTCAAAAGAGAGATCCTTGTCTTCCAGATGCAGATCAATTGCTGAATCCAGTTTGTTCTCCTGTATTGTGCTGGGCATTTGTGAAATGGTTGTCCTCCCATTCCCCGCCATTCAGATGGAACTGAAGAAGCTTCTTGGATGAGGAGAGAAACATTTTCAAAGAGGAAAAAAAAAGTTCAGTTGCCTTTTGGGAAAAACACCTTTGGGTCTACTTCTCTTTGTTTCTCAACTGGGAAACCGCAAAACTTTAACCAAGAGAGAGTCCTTCTTAAGAGTCTCCTTCCTATTAAACAAATACTTCTGTTTATGTTTTTGTTCCAACTGGTGTTTTTTTTTCCCCTTCTTGACAGACAGTTTCCCCTCAGCTGACTGCTTGCTCTATTCGGTGTACTTTAATTTTGAACTTTAAGATTTATTTATTTTTTTTAGCAGTCCATTCAGAAGTGAATTCTCTGGGAAAATTGAGCTTTGTCATGGATGGAAGGTTGCTAAAATAATTGGTCACATATCTTGCATAAAACCTTTCAGAAGTAAGGCAAATGAGAAGGAAATGAAATTCATTTCATACTTCTTCAAGCACGCGAAAAGACTTTCTCGGCAAGTCCTTGGTAAAGTACCACTAGTTTATTGGAGATTCATATAACTACCATCACATTGTGCCTTGTCACAATTTCATATAGGGGTGACTGCCTGCTCTGAACTGATCGTTCTTACCCAGTGGTGAAATCCAAATTCTTTTACTACTGGTTCTGTGGGCGTGGCTTGGTGGGCGTGGCTTGGTGGGCGTGGTAGGGGAAGGATACTGCAAAATCCCCATTCCCTCCCCACTCCAGGGGAAGGATACTACAAAATCCCCATTCCCTCCCCACTCCAGGGAAAGGATATTGCAAAATCTCCATTCCCACCCCACTCTGGGGCCAGCCAGAGGTGGTGTTTGCCGGTTCTCTGAACTACTCAAACTTTCCGCTACCGGTTCTCCAGAACCTGTCAGAACCTGCTGGATTTCACCCCTGTTCTTACCAAGCTTCCTTTATAGCAGGGGTGTCAAACTCAATTTCATTGAAGGCCGCATCAGGGTTATTTTTGACTTCGGGGGGCAGGGGGGCATGGCCAAGAGGTGTGGCCAGCTCGACGTCACTCATGTCAGGGGCGCCTGTGGAGGCCTGAGCACTCTGCCAACGAAAACGGGCTCCTGAGCGCCGTTTTCGGCTGTGACGGCCTCCTGCAACCCTCTGCCAGCAAAAATGGAGCTCGGGAGGGCCCCCTCCTGAGCTCCATTTTTGCTGACAGAGGCACCGCGGGCCAGTCTTTGCTGTTTCCAGGGCAGTCCCGCTGGCCAGATCGAAGCACCCCTGCTTTATAAGTTCTGATCAAAGCATATAGCCTCTTGGATCGAAATGGATAAACCCCAGGACTGACATAAATAAAAGTATTTGAGAAATGAAGGCGAATATACAGTACATGTCCCAGGATAATGTTACAGGATCCAATCTGGGTCCGTCACCAGGACCAGAGTTTTAGTCTTCTGAGCTTTTGGACTCGTGCTGTAGCCCATCCTCAGGGAACTTCTCTCTAGCAGAGTGTGTGCTTTGGGTTATTCTGTGTGTAGCATTTATAGGGTGCCTGATTGTGTGTTGCTTTTCAGTTGTTGATTAGGGTGTTGCTGGCTGGCTATTAAGTTTTGGCTGTCATTTCTTGTGGTGCCAAGCCTTCAACTCCAAAGTACTTGGTGGTAAATCTGTTGACTGATGAGGGGCCCATTTCCCGGGCTTCAATCACTTCCCTGTCTGTTTTTTGTTCCTGCTCGTCCAACAATCTTAGTAGCTACAAAATTGAATGTATACATAAGATTTACCACCAGCTTATCAAGAACTTAGCAGGTGAAGGCTTGACAGCCAATGACTTCATAGTCAGCCATCAATACCCCAATCAACAACTGAAAACAATCAACACAATCAAGAACCATATAAATACCACACAGAGACTAGCCCAAAACACACAGTCGGCTAGAGAGAAGTTCCCCGAGGATGGGCTCCAGCACGAGTCTGGAAGCTCGGAAGACTAAACCTCTGGTCCTGGTGACCAACCCACATTGGATCCTGCAAAAATATTTGAAGCAAATAGGGAGTATGAGGGCCAGAGGTCAATGAAGAAAAGAAGAGTGAAATGACAAGGGGAAACACCATGTATTGAATTGAAAAATGAAGAGAAGGGTTTAAAAAAAAAAGCTGAGAAATTAATTCCCATTAATCCTTTTTCATTTCTTTTCAACTTAAACCTAAGACTGTGTGAGTCTATGTGTCTCAATTTCCACCCATTCTTATGTTACCATTGGCATGCCTTTCCATGTCTGACGTATGACTCTGGCAAGTGGAAATGCATAGAAAAATTAAGGAGCATTTTGCTGCACATTGCTCGAATCCATGAATTTTTGTCTTGGAATTGGGTGTGTATTTGCTATTGTTGTTTGTGTGAATGTTTGAGGGTAGAAAGAAATCAATCAAGTCAGGGAAAAAGAAAGAAAGAAAGGAAGGAAGGAAGGAAGGAAGGAAGGAAGGAAGGAAGGAAGGAAGGAAGAAAGGAAGAAAGGAGGAAAAGAAGAAAGGAAGAAAGGAAGGAAGGAAAGAAAGAAAAGAAAGGAAGGAAGGAAGGAAGGAAGGAAGGAAAGAAAGAAAGAAAAATGGATGGAAGGAAGGATGCAAAATAAAATAAAATCAGACTTTCCATTCATATATACAAGATCTTCAATAATGTCTTAATTATATTAAAGCAGACAACCTAAACATATATGTATATTTATATAGGGATAAGCCAGGAGAACATACAGTAGATGTCCCTTGCATTTTTTTTTTTTAAAAAATGCCTTGTTTTAAGCTACATCTCATGCAGTTCAGTTGTAACCGAGTCATGTTGCATGGTTATGCATTCATTTTACAGTGAAATAAAAATCTACGTGCAGTCTTTTAGTTTCAGATAAGTATACTGTAATTCCTGGTATCCATTCATCTCAATTGCAACCGTATAGAAATATGACAGGATTATTTTTCTGGGCAGCTATGGAGCTTAGTTTTTGTGACTCTTCTGGCTGCCTGCCATTTTATTTACCCAGAATGCCCCCAGGCTAGGCATCTACCCCATTTTTCAGGTGTCTAGAGGCCAGCAAACAGACTCCAATCCAGAAATTTGATATATTTTAATTTAACATTGATTAAGAATGAAAATAAAATTCATATAATTATTCCACATGTTTAATAGGTCCCGTTACGCTTCATTGGGCAATTTTAATAGTGTTCTAAAGATTGCACCACCCAAACTTTTATCCCCGGGCCTAGAAATGTTTGTGTATTTTATTGCATTTGTATTGTACTAATGACACTGCAAGCATAAAAAGAGCCACATTGAATCGGGTGAAATCCAGTATTCATCGCAGTCGACAGACAGATGCATCTGGAGTTCTTACAACAGGTGGTAGAGACATGCTCTCCTCCCACTGTTGTTTATTTTCAAATGCTATTTGCAGCCATGCTACCATCAGCCCAGAAGCAGTACTGAGCCTTCAAGACCAGTAGTGTCAGATGCAAGGAACCAATAATGACACAAATATTTACTTCGAAAGAGGCGCAGTGGTTTAAAGACACTGGTGATGGTCTTTGCTCCAACTGTTTGAGTCCCAGCATTGCATGGCGGGGTGAGCTCCCATCACTTGCCTCAGTTTCTGCCAACCTAGCAGTTTAAAGCATGCTGCATGCAAGTAAATAAATAGCTATTATTATGTGTGAGAAAAAGAGGGTGCAGACAGTCCCTCCTTAACAGTTCCTGGACTATATTATAGTAGAGTTCTTCAGTTTGGCAAGATTCTGTCTATAGGTGTGAAACAATAAAGAACTCAGCATGGAAATATCACAATGTGTCATTCTTGGTTTTAGGGCTGATACATAGTGACTGATGAATTCTGGGAGTTGAAGTCCACACATGGTGGCTGAAGAATTCTGGGACTTAAAGTCCCCCATATGACGCGATGGACTATAGGGAGGGAAGGGGGGTGGTATTGTAGAGTTATGTAGTAAGAGAGGTGAGTAGCCTCAAACCCATTGTCTTTTTCACTTTGTTGTTTTTGGTGCATTTTGATTGTTGCTACTTAGAGAAGCATTATGTGACAGGGAGGTGTGATGAATATAGGAAAGAGGTGGTTTCCCAGAAGGGAGGGGCTGCATTTCAGAAGAAGCAACTCAGCTCAGATATGTGTGAGAGAAAGAGGGTGAAGACAGCTCCTCCCTAATCGTACACAGAGTATATTGTGGATGCAGATATTAGAGTGTTCAGTCTGGCAAGATTCTGTCTGCAGGTGTGAAACAATAAAGAACTTGGAAGAATGAATCACCATGTGTCACTCTTGATTTTGGGCCTGACAATATTCTACTAAACAAGCACTGCCTTCCATTCATTGAAAGTAACATTTTCCTTACAATATCCCAGAACCGTAAAATACTTGGGATTTCTCAATAAAACAAATGGATGTTGCAAGAAATGACTAGGGAAATAAATTTCAATAGCGGGTACCCAAAAGTAAGGGAATGAGAAATGCTGATAATATAATCAACATAAATGCATTTATGAAACCGGGGCGATTTTAATAAATGAATACTAAGCCAGTATGAAAATTAAAATTAAAATTAAAATTAAAACAGCATAATGGAAAAATGCACTCCGTAAGAAAAGAGAAGAAATGGGAATTTGTGGAATTGAAGCATATTTCTCAGTGTATATGTGTAAGTGTTAAAAAAGAGTGAATATCCATGGTTTTGTTTCTGTCCATTTCTTCACCAGTTTTCACTTTTAAAAAATTGTTATGAAAATGTGCATTTTTCTACACATTTGTCCAAAGATGTGAATTCATGGGTGTATTTCATAAACACTTTGGAAGATATTTTCATCAATATAGTAAGATTTTGCTTCATACATCTGTTAAGTTTTCCATCATATACACACAGGTAATTCTTGACTTTATACCACAATAGAGCCCAAAACTACTGTGCTAAGTGAGACAGTTGTTGTGAATTTTGTCTCATTTTCTGACCTTTCTTGCCACATTTGTTTAGTGAATCACTGCAGTTGTTAAATGAGTAACACAATTGTTAAGTGAATAAGTCTTCCCCATTCATTCCCCAGCTCTTCTTGTGTGTGTGTGTGTGTACACACACACACACACACACACACACACACACACATATACACACATACATATATAGACACACATACATATACATATACACACTCACACACGTGTGTGTGTGTAGGCTGCTATATATTTCTTTTGGAAATGGGCATCAGAATTTCATTTTTCAACGTGTGCCAGTGTGTTCACAGAAAAAAAGTGACAATAAAAGTTATCTTATCAACAGGCACTTAGAAATAAATAACATCTACATATCATTGAAAAGAGACAGTCAAAACCCTCAAAAAGGAGAGAAAAAAACACACCTCCTCACCAGCAATCAACACCCAAATGAGTACCAAGAATAACACTAGACCAACAATCAAGAAGTAAACAATATCCCAATCAAGGAACTACCAACTCAGACAAACAAGCTAACAGTAAACAACAATCCAATCAAAAAACCACCAAGATCACTCTCACCAACACTGATAGGGCAAGACAGTTTACTATTAGCACTGATGATCGTTCCAAAGGTGCTTTTTCAGGAGGCAACTGTAGTTTTTTCTTTGAAGATGTTTTGCTTCTCATCCAAGAAGCTTCCTCAGTTCTGACAGGATAGTGGAGAATGGAAGGATTTATATTCCTTGCAGACAGCTGGTCATTTGCATCCTTTCAGAGGTTCATTGAAGCACTTGGAGGTTTATCTGTGTCCTCAGGCTCACCTGAGTGGTGCAAATGGTTCCTGTAGTCTGCAATTTTTTCTCTGGAAATCCATTCCTACTCCACACCATTCCAAGGGTGTTCATCCCAAATTGTATAGCTAAGTCTGTAGAGATTCTCAGTCATCCAGGTCCCAAAGGTGCTTTTTTCAGGAGGCAACTGGACGTCTTCAAAGAAAAAACAAGAAAGTCCAGTTGCCTCCTGAAAAAGCACCTTTGGGACAACCATGACCTGGATGACTGAGAATCTCTACAGACTTTTAGCACTGATGATGTTATCTAGTTGGGTAATGAAACGTCTGGAAGAAAAGAGCTAAACTCAAGAGCATCAAAGAGCACCTTCAATCCTGACCTACAAATAAAAAAAAGCTCCATTTTTACGACCCTGTAATTCAGGATAGAGTTGTGGCAACTGGATGGAGCTGAGCATTTACTGGCTGGATGCCCTTCCTGATGCCTATGCAGAGTTCGCAGCAGATACGTTCTCTTTACCCCTCAAGAGAGAAACATCTGCTGCTACCTAGGACTGAACTCTCAACCTTTTGAGTGGGAGGCGAGTGTCTTCCTCACTAGGCCACCACGCCGCTCAACCCCAACCTACAAATATTCTCTTCTAATGGGGGAGTAATCTGCAGCTGTGGGGGCAGGAAGCAAAGTGGTGCTTTGTCCATCAGAAAGTGACAGGGAGATAAATATCAGCATCAAAGATGTGCCTTGAAGCAACTTGCATTAATTAAGATTCTATAGCTTGCAAACAATTATGACATAATTAAAGCGAGATTGTTCCTACAGTATACCAATAAGCAATGACTTTTAAGAACTGTGAGCAGTAGTACAATGGTACATCAGGAGTAAAGTGAGCAATATTTACTCGTATTAACACTATTAAAATGGCCTTTTGAAGACAAACTTAGGCTATTATTACACAGAGAAATGTTCACATTTGAAGATATAAGAGCATCACTAATTAAATCTCTTTTTTTTCTCTCTCTCTCTCTCCGGTTTTACGTTTGGGGTGTTTGAAGGAATTCTGCTTTAACAGAATCTATTTTAATGGCCTGGAATTAGCTAGCTTCAGAGAGAGAACACTTAGCAGGCGGTGGATATCTGCGGGAGGAACTTTATTATTAGTAGTATTTTAAAGGTCATGAAGTTGCATTTAAGACCTTTTACTGGCACCAAAACACAGGCTCTGGAGTCCTTTAATATTTTGCATCCTGCAAAATTGCAACGAGGAACTAAACTGCTCTTGTTAGGTTTTTATATATATATATATATAACTTGTTACTTCTTATATAAAAAAGAGGTTGAGACTCTAGAATAGTGATGGCGAACCTTTTAGACACCGAGTGCCCAAACTGCACATGTGTGCATGCCCAAACGGAAAGGTGTGCGCGAATGCGTGGACATGCGTGAACGCACACATGTGCAGGTGCATGCGTAGACATGTGCATGGACATGTGTGTGTGCATGCACACAGACATGCGTGCATGCATGCGCAGCATAGACCCGAAGACCAGCTGGCCAGTGGGAGGCGGGGCATCCCAACACCGGCAGCGCAGCAAGAGGTAAGATCTTTTTCTTTTGTGAGCTTCTGTTTCATCGTTTGCAGGGAAACAGAAGCTCACGAAAGAAACGCCATGGAGATCTGACCTGGGGTGATGGCGCGTGTGCCAGCAGAGAGGGCTCTGTGTGCCACCTCTGGCACATGTGCCATAGGTTCGCCATCACGGCTCTAGAAAGATTGCAGAGAAGAGCAACAAAGATGATTAGGGGACTGGAGGCTAAAACATACGAAGAATGGTTGTAGGCATTGGGTATGTCTAGTTTAATGAAAAAGCATAGCAGTGACATGATAGCAGATATTTGAGGAGCTCCTACAAAGATGAGGGGGACAACCTATTTTCCAAAGCACCTGAAGACCAGACAAGGAATAATGGATGGAAACTGATTGAGATTCAATCTGGAAATAAGGAGAAATTTTCTGACAGTGAGAGCAATCAACCAATGGAACAGAAGTTGCCTTTGGAAGTTGTGGGAGCTTCATCACTGGAAGCTTTCAAGAAGAGACTGGGATGCCCTCTGTCAGAAATGGTGTAGGGTCTCCTGCTTGGGCGGTGGGGTTGGAGTAGATGACCTACAAGGTCCCTTCCAACTCTGTTATTATTCTATTCGTTATTAATCAACAATTTGATGGTCTGGGGTTGCAATGGTTGGGTTCTTCCCCTACAGGTTTACAAAGCATTGGGAAAAAAATTCCTTTCCCCCTTTTGGTTATCTCCCTCAATCTTGGGTTCTCTACCAAAATTTGAGGTCCTAAAATCTTAGCACAGACTCTTAGCTGTCTTCTGAACAGAAAGCAGTGATGTTGCTCCTGGGATCTGTGGGAGCCCCTCTCCCAGCTAAGGAGTCACAGCCCCAAGGGCTCTTACTGCTACAGGAAGTCCTTGACTTACGATCACAATTGACCCCCAAATTTATGTTGCTAAGTGAGAAGTCTGTTAAGTGAGTTTTGCCCCATTTTGTGACCCTTCTTGTCACATTTGTTCACCAAATCACTACATTAGTAACACGGTTGTTAAGTGAATTGTTAAGGAACCATTTCAAGGTTCCTGATGTTCAGGAACACTTACTTTTAGTTAGTTGCTGATTCTAACCGATTATTCACTGAAGGTGTTGATAAGTAACATAATGCCAACGTGATTGAAGCAGAGGCAAAGAAGAAGATTGTTAAACAATGTGATCATGGTCTGTGACTATGTAGGACAGACAGGGAGGAAGCTAACACCAGATTGCAAGAACACACACGAGTGGTCAGACGAAGAGACCTGAACTTATTGGTAGCTTCATACTGCAATGAAGAAGGACACACTGTCATGCCCCTGTCGGAGTCTGACTCTGCGGCGGAAGATGAGCTGGAACAAGAACTGACAGCGAGTGAGAGGGCAGCTCCGTTGGCCTTGGAGGAAACTGGGGAAGGGCAGAGTCAGTCCAGGCCAGGCTGTTCAAAATTAGCAAGGCTGCAGGCAGGCAGGAACAGAGCTCAGCCGAGGAACCATCCCCTTCTGATGCAAGGGCTTGGAGAGTGCAGAGGAGGCAGGATCAGCTCAGACGGAGGAGGCCACTCATGAGGAGAGTGCCCTGCCTAGCTTCACCAGGCACACCTGTGGAATGAGACTTAAGGAGACGCTGTGGGGAGGGGCATTTGTCGGGAACTAACACTGAATTCCTGGAGTGTTGTGTGCCGACGTTTGAACTTGCCAAGAATCCTTGCATTCCCATGTGGCGTTCTGGACTGATTATCTGTATCTTTTGCCCCCTGAACTCCTTGCTTTGTTCGTGTTTTGCTAGATAAATTTGGGATTTATTGCCGTGCAGCCTTGGTGGACTGGACTAATTGCGACCAGAGCAGAGGTGGGTTCCTCCCGGTTCGGACCAGTTCACCCAAACCGGTAGCGACCCACTGGTGATGATACGATGATGTCACGGAACCAGTTCTGTTGGTGCCGGTCCATGGGCGCCGCCATCTTTTTTTTAATTTTTTTTTAATTTTTATTTTTTTTGAATTTTTTCCCGAGTTTTTTTCTTCTGCACATGCGCAGAAGCCAAGTTTCCGGCACTGCGCATGCAACACCATCTTATTTTCGGCTCCCCCCCTATTTTTTGCTGGTTTTTGCTTCTGCGCATTCTTGCCCTGCCTCGCCTTCCCCACGTGCATCCACGCATGCGTCACCATCTTGTTTTCTGCTTTTTTTTTTTTTGAATTTTTTTTATTTTTCAGCACTGCACGAAGCACGCGCGCGCCCGCGAGGTGCAGCCACGTGGCGCGGGAGGAAGAGAACCGGCAGCGAGGTAAGTTAGAACCCACCCCTGGACCAGAAGCTGTTTGAGGTTTGTTTAGAGGAGATTTGGAGCAGTAAAAGGGCCGGTTTGACCTGCCAGCTGTTTGTGTTATCTCTGTGCCGTGCCCTGGGTCATCACACACACATTCAATTTTGCAGCTACTAAGATTGTTGGACGAGCAGGCACAAAAACAGCCAGGGAAATGATTGAAGCCTGGGAAACAGGCCCCTCATCAGTCTCAACAGGCATGCTGATTGACCACCAGCCTATCAAGTGCTTAGAAAGGCGAGAGCTGGGCCTCAGGTAATGACTTAAAAAGCCAGCCGTCAACACACCCCAATCAACATCTTAAAAGCCACTTACAACAGGCGCTCCCACACACAGAGAACAGCACACAGTCTGCTAGAGAGAACTTCCATGAAGATGGGCTCCAGCACGAGTTTGAAAGCTGAGAAAACAACCTCTGGTTCTGGTGACCGACCCAGATTGGAACCTGCAAACATTATCCTGGGAAACATTTATTCACCTTTATTTGTAATGTGATCAAAGTTCTTGCTCATATGTTTAGAGTGTAATTAGCAGTCTTTCCCTCCATCTCCCTTCACACAAAACTGCTATGTTTATTAGTATTGAGATTGTGTTGATCTTTCACAACTGCTATACGACATTGGTGAGATGTATGGATTTTCTAAGCAGTCTCCCTTCCCAGAATTAACCTGATCAAAATCAGCTTAAACTGATTATTGTAGGACTCCGTTGCCCTAGGTAAAAGTTTCAGATGATCCATTACCCATGAACCAGGCCTGGGACTCCAGAATTTGTGACTTCTTGTTTGCCAAGTTTTATTGTGACAATTCTTCATTCTCCTTCACAAAAGATGAGACAAACAAATGAAACAAAGGTGAAGCAAATTAAGGCAAATTATACAAACAGAAGCTCAGTGAAGGCAAGTTAAATTAATTAAGAGGAATTAATCTATTCCAAATCTGAGGAGAGGTTATCTCCAGATAGGAATACAAATTCAAATACTCATTAAAGGCACTGAATGCTGAAATCTGATTCAAGATGTGAACAACAGAATCACAGTCATTTCCAGCAGATTGATTGCTTTGCATAGTATTCTGATGAGCAAATTTTGAGAGTCAGTTTGGTCTAGTGGTTAAGGCAACAGGCTACAAAGCAGGAGACCACGAGTTCTATTACCGCCTTAGGCATGAAAGCCAGCTGGGTGACTTCGGCCCAATCAATAGGAAATGATGTGTTCTAGTCCCACCATAGGCATGAAAGCCAGCTGGGTGACTTTGAGCCAATCACCAGGTGACAGTGAGTTCTAGTCCTGCCTTAGGCATGAAAGCTGGCTGGGTGACTTTGGGCCACTCACCAGGAGATAGTGAGTTCTAGTCCTGCCTTAGGCATGGAAGCCGGCTGGGTGACTTTGGGCCACTCATTCTCTCTCAGTCCAAACCACTTCACAGGACTGTTGTTTTGGGAAAAATAGGGGGAAGAAAGTGTGTGTAGGATATGTTTGCTGCCTTGAGTTATTTGTAAAAATAATGAAAGTGGGATACAAATAAACAAAGGAACAAGAGAGTTGTGGATTGCAAGAAACTTTTTACCTGTCCATTTGATCTACTTTCTATAGCCATTAACCGAACATGGAGGAACCTCCAATTACTTTAACACACTGATCTGTCATAACAGAAACAGAATAACAGAATAACAGAGTTGGAAGGGACCTTAGAGGTCTTCTAGTTCAACCCCCTGCTCAGGCAGGAAACCCTGTATTATTTGTCCAATGTCTTCTTAAAAACTTCCAATGCTGGAGCTCCCACAACCTCTGGAGGCAAGTTGTTCCACTAATTAATTGTTCTGATTGTCAGGAAATTTGTCCTTAATTCTAGGTTGCTTCTCTCCTTCATTAGTTTCCATCCAGTGCTTCTTGTCCTGCCTTCAGGGGCTTTGGAGAATTTGTTGAACCCTCTCCTTTGTGGCAGCCCCTGAGATGTTGGAACACTGGTGTCATGTCACCCCTTCTTCTTTTCATTAAACTAAGGTAAAGGTAAAAGTTCCCCCGCACATGCGTGCTAGTCGTTCCTGGCTCTAGGGGGCGGTGCTCATCTCCGTTTCTAAGCCGAAGAGCCAACGCTGTCCGAAGACGCCTCCATGGTCATGTGGCCAGCAAGACTAAACGCCAAAGGCGCACGGAACGCTGTTACCTTCCCACCAAAGGTGGTCCTTACTTTTCTACTTGCATTTTTTACGTGCTTTCGAACTGCTAGGTTGGCAGAAGCTGGGACAAGTAACGGGAGCTCACCCCGTTACGGGGCGCTAGGGATTCGAACAGCTGAACTGCCGACCTCTAATCGACAAGCTCAGTGTCTTAGCCACTGAGCCACCACGTCCCTTTCATTAAACTAGACATATCCAATTCCTGCAACCTTTCTTCGTATATTTTAGCCTTCAGTCCCCTAATCGTTGCTCTTCTCTGCACTTTTTCTAGAGTCCAGAGAAGAGCAAGAAGACAAAAACATGAATGTTAATTGGCAAGATTTATGTCACAATTAATATAAAATACATTTTGACCATTGACCCCCATCCAACTGCTTCATGCAGGAGTCTAAGTTAAAGCATTTCCATCACAAGGTGGTGTGATCTGTGCCTGGGAAGAGGTTCTCACCATCTTTCTGGATCATGAACGTTATTCAATTTCTCTGATTATTACTGTCATTAGTTAATGCATCCTAAAATTACGGAATCTTTCTGCAATCATATCCTGCTGTTGAGTCATACTTGGTGAGCAGTCAATGACAATTCCAAATATTCACAAGTATTGCCAATCAAGTTAGGCCTTTGATTTCTAATTTCTAAAGGGAAGAGATTTGCGTTTGCCGCTGTTAAATTTTATTCCGCAATTTTCAGCCATTTCTTTTGCTTGTTAAAAATCACAGTGATGAATTATTTCTCTCTTCTAGAGTATTAACTGTCCTATTTGCCTTGCAGCAACTCACTCAGAACTTTGTTCCAAGTTGAAGAATCATTAAATTGAAGAATCATTAAAACTACTACTACTTCTTTGTAAACTAGAGAAAAGTGGGATAGACAACCTCACCACCAGATGGATCCACAACTGGCTAGCAAACCGTACTTAACGAGTAGTTCTTAATGGGTCTAAGTCCACATGGAGAGAAGTATGCAGTGGGGTAACACAAGGTTCCGTATTAGGCCCAGGACTCTTCAATATCTTAGATGAGGGAATAGAAGGGGAATTTACCAAATTTGCAGATGACACTAAGCTGGCAGGAATAGCTAACACCCTAGAAGATAGGCTCAAGGTCCAGATGGATCTTGACAGACTTGAACGCTGGGCCCTATCTAACAAAATGAAATTCAATGTAGAAAAAAGTAAAGTCCTACACTTAGGTTAAAAACAAAAACAAAAGTATACATATAAACTGGGTGAAACCAGGCTTAATAGCAGTGACTGTGAGAGGGATCAACCAGCAAAACGTGAGCCAGCAGTGTGCAGTGGCAGCCAAAAAAGCCAACACAATCCTAAATTGCATTAACAGAGGGATATAATCTAGATCAAGGGAGGTACTAATATCATTCTATAAAGCCTTAGTTACACCACACCTGGAGTATTGCATCCAGTTTTGGTCACCACACTATAAAAAATATATTGAGACTCTAGAAAAAGTGCAGAGGAGAGCAACCAGGATGATTAGGGGACTGGAGACTAAAACATATGAAGAGCGGTTGCAGGAACTGGGCATGGCTAGTCTAGCGAAGAGAAGGACCAGGGGAGACATGATAGCAGTGCTCCAATATTTGAGGGGCTGCCACAGAGAGGAGGGAGTCAAGCTATTCTCCAAAGCACCCGAAGGACAGACAAGGAATAATGGATGGAAATTGATCAAGGAGAGATTCAACCTAGAAACAAGGAGGAACTTTCTGACAGTGAGAACAATCAACCAATGGAACAGCTTACCCTCAGAAGTTGTGGGAACCTCATCACTGGAGACTTTCAAGAAGAGATTGGACTGCCATTTGTCAGAAATGGTGTAGGGTCTCCTGCTTGAGCAGGGGGTTGGACTAGATGATCTACAAGGTCCCTTCCAACTCTGTTAATCTGTAATGATCATTCTGGGTTCCATTTTCAAGCAAGCTTTGCATAAAGTTTTTTTTTTTCTTTTTTTGAGCATGACCATTGGTCTACCTATAATTACAGGAACCCTTCAAGTTTCAACCATCCATTTTGTGACTCTTTAAAGTTACAATGGCACTCAAAAAAATAAATGACATGACCATTTTTCACACGTACGGCCATTGCAGCATCCTCATGATTGACATTTTGATGCTTAGCAAATAGAAACCAAATTATATTTATGATGGGTGCAGTGTCCCAGGTCATGTGAATTCCCCTTTTGCAACCTTCTGACAAGCAAAGTCAATGGGGAAGCTAGATTAAATAGTAGCAATAGCAATAGCAGACTTATATACTACTTCACAGTGCTTTTACAGCCCTCTGTAAGCGGTTTACAGAGTCAGCCTCTTGCCCCCAAAAATCTGGGTCCTCATTTTACCCAACTCGGAAGGATGGAAGGCTGAGTCAACCTGGAGCCGGTCAGAATCGAACTGCTGAACTTCTGGCAGTTAGCAGAAGTAGCCTGCAGTACTGCATTCTAACCACTGCACCACCACCAAAACAATACTGCAATCAAGGAGCTTCCAACTCTGTAAACAATAGCCTAATCAAGAAACCCCTAAGAACACTCCTACCAACATGGATAGGCCAAGCCACTTATATATAAACAGAGAAGAAATCCCCCTCAAGCACTAATGGTGTTACCCAGTTGGGTATTGAAACGTCTGCAAGGAAACTCAAAGGTGCTTTTTCAAGAGGCAACTGGACTTTCTGGTTTTTCTCTGAAGACATTTCGCTTCTCATCCAAGAAGCTTCTTCAGCTCTGACTGGATGGTAGGGAATGGAAGGATTTATACTCCTTGTAGACAGCTGGTCATTTGCATCCTTTTAGAGAGTCTTTGAGGCCAATTGGAGGTTTATCTGTGTCCTCAGGGTCACCTGAGTGGTGCAAATGGGTGAGCCTTCTTGGAACTGCTGAAAATGCTGTGTTGTACATCTGTGAAGAAACAACCCAGGATGCCAAATAACATAAAATAAATAGCATAAGATCCAAAGGTTTGGACAGCTTTGAAATCCTGAATTGCCCCCAACAGTCTGGGGCTCATTTTACAGACTTCAGAAGGATGGAAGGCTGAGTCAACCTGGTCAGGATCGAACTCCTGACTGTGGGCAGAGTTAGCCTGCAATACTGCATTCTAACCACTGCGCCACCAGGGCGCATGACTACTTCCTTCATACATGATTGTGAGACCTAGATTGATCTTGAACAAATGTAGTCTTTTGAAAAGAGGCATTTACTGAACAAGATCCTGATGTCCTTTTGGTGGACTTGTTCTATCTGCCTAAGCTTGACTTCAGAGTTTTGAGCAGTGATGAAATCCAATTTTTTTTTTTACTACCGGTTCTGTGCGCGTGGCTTGGTGGCCGTTTTGTGGCTTGGTGGGCGTGGCTTGGTGGGCATGGCAGGGAAAGGATACTGCAAAATCTCCATTCCCACCCCACTCCAGGGGAAGGATACTGCAAAATCTCCATTCCCTCCCCACTCCAGGGGAAGGATACTGCAAAATCTCCATTCCCTCCCCACTCCAGGGGAAAGATACTGCAAAATCTCCATTCCCTCCCCACTCCAGGGGAAGGATACTGCAAAATCTCCATTCCCTCCCCACTCCTGGGGGAAGGATATTGCAAAATCTCCATTCCCTCCCCACTCCTGGGGGAAGGATATTGCAAAATCCCCATTCCCACCCCACTCTGGGGCCAGCCAGAGGTGGTATTTGCCGGTTCTCCGAACTACTCAAAATTTCTGCTACCGGTTCTCCAGAACCTGTCAGAACCTGCTGGATTTCACCCCTGGTTTTGAGACTCTAAGCGAGATCTCTGGGCTGAAATATACCTTGGCAACATCCTACATTTTCTGAACTTGCCACGATCAACCTTCAGCGATGTCTCAATGGTGGCTTTTTCCAAAAGACAACTGTTGTTGTTCTTTTTCCCCCCTTTGAAAATGTTTCACATCTCAAGTTTTCAAAAGGAAAAAGAAAGAAAGAAAGAAAGAAAGAAAGAAAGAAAGAAAGAAAGAAAGAAAGAAAGAAAGAAAGAAAGAAAGAAAGAAAGAAAGAA
>QLTV01000219.1:489205-504432 GCA_003457575.1 Thermophis baileyi
CAGGCCAACGGGCAACCGGAAGTGCGTTTTTCCAAACTTCCGGTTTGCCCATTTTTCACCATCCCAGGCTTGCGTGGGGGGGGGAGGGAATGGGTGTGGGTACACCCCCCCTTTTGGCATGCGAACCAAAAAAGTTTTGACATCACTGGTATAGGGTCTCCTGCTTGAGCAAGGGGTTGGACTAGAAGACCTCAAAGGTCCCTTCCAGATCTATTCTGATAGATTGATTGAGAACAATCTTGCAAAGCTATGCATGTGGGATATTAAGGAATCCTGCGTCCCCTTGTAGTGCAAAACCCCTGCATTATTAACACAACACAGAGCCCATTTATTATGGCATTATCTTAATCTGATCCATTTTCTACCTTGTCCGCGGCTTCTATTCTATTCTGCTTTGCCTTTGTGTCGGCACGTAAAATGAGCACCCATTGTCGCAATCGGAATTTTATCATACGTGCCTATTACTTCCGAGCAATTTGCCTCAACCATTGTTTCTAGGTGTTTTGCCAAGCTAATTTAACATCTGTGCTCACTACGGAACTATATCAACCTACAAACGGCCAACGAAACCTACAGCCTTACCGAGAATTACTATGTAGATAAATGGAGTTACATTAGTAATTGCAAATACAGCGCTGCGCTCCGTGGCAACTTTGGTAAATAAGCTTCGTTATCAGGGCCCGTCTTACATTCACTGCGGCTCCTGTGCTGAATAGTTAAGTTTATTTACCAGAACGTAAATGTGTGCTTTTTTAAAATGAATTAAATCACACATGAATTGAATTAAATAATCCCAAATTGTTGCTCGCCCAGGATGGGATTGAGGATTTATATAGTATGCATTAAGAGTTGTAGGAGCTGAAAGGGAAGATAAGAGTTTTCTTGAATAATTAAAAGACTCCGGCTCTTTGAAATGCAAAACCAGCTGGAATCAGATCCCCATGCATTCAAATTCATGTACTTTGCAAACAGTGAAAAACCGAGTTAGAGGCAGTTCCAAAGATGAAGGTTTGCAAAGAAACTCGCTAAGTGTTTACTTCCTCCAGGAAAAAAGAATATTCCTCAACCGAAATCTCTTAATAACCTCAGTGGGAGCTAAAAAAAAATATATCCCAAATAAAAATGGCCTTATCCAATGTGGTGCAGAAGCTTTAGAATTGCTTTGCCCAAAACTCCTAGTTCTGTGAGTTGATCAGTCTGGAAATTGCAATTATAACAGAATAACAGAGATGGAAGGGACCTTGTAGGTCACCTAATCCAACCCCCCGCCCAAGCCGGGAGACCCTACACCATTTCCGACAGATGGCAGTCCAGTCTCTTCTTGAAAGCTTCCAGTGATGAAGCTCCCACAACTTCTGAAGACAAGCTGTTTCATTGGTTGATTGTTCTCACTGTCAGGAAATTTCTGCTTATTTCCAGGTTGAATCTCTCCTTGTTCAGTTTCCATCCATTATTCCTTGTCTGACCTTCAGGTGCTTTGGAAAATAGCTTGACCCCCTCCTCTCTGTGACAGCCCCTCAAGTATTGGAAGACTGCTATCATGTCTCCCCTGGTCCTTCTCTTCGCTAGACTAGCCATCCCAGTTTCTGCAACCGTCCTTCGGTCCCCTCCAGCCCCTAATCATCTTTGTTGCTCTTCTCTGCACTCTTTCTAGAGTCTCAACATCTTTTTTATGGTGTGGTGACCAAAACTGGATGCAGTACTCTAGGTGTGGTCTTACTAAGGCTTTATAGAGTGGTATTAGTACCTCACTTGATCTTGATTGTATCCCTCTGTTAATGCAGTTTAGGATTGCATTGGCTTTTTTTGGCTGGCGCTGCACACTGCTGGCTTATATTTAATTGGTTGTCCACTAAGACTCCAAGATCCCTCTCGCGGTTACTGCTATTAAGCCTGGTTTCACCCAGTCTATATGTGTACTTTGGGTTTTTCTTGCCTAAGTGTAAGACTTTACTTTTCTCTACATTGAATTTCATTTTGTTAGATAGGGCCCAGTGTTCAAGTCTGTCAAGATCCGTCTGGATCTTGAGCCTATCTTCTAGGGTGTTAGCTATTCCTGCCAACTTAGTGTCATCTGCAAATTTTGTAAGTTCCCCTTCTATTCCCTCATCTATGTTGTTTATGAAGATATTGAAGAGTACTGGGCCTAAGATGGAGCCTTGTGGTACCCCACTGCTTACTTTTCCATGTAGACGTAGACCCATTAAGGACTACTCGCTGAGTACGGTTTGTCAGCCAGTTAAGAATCCATCTGGTGGTGATGCTATCTTTCCCACTTTTTGAGCCTATCATCTAGGGCAGTGTTGGCGAAACTTTTCGGCACCGAGTGCCGAAACGGGAGTGCGGGTGTGCCAGAAACCGGAAGAGCAGCCGCCCGGTGTGCATGCGCGCACTGGAAAGATGATCTTCCAGTTTCTGGCATGTGCATGCACGCCGGCCACCTGGTCTTCCAATTTCTGGCATGCAAGTGCATGCAAAGATTAGCTGACCAGTGCTTATGCGTGCAACGGTTTCCGGCGCTCCCGTGCATGTGAAGACCAGCCGGCATGCCGGAACCCGGAAGAGCAATGGGCGACAGCTCGCGTGCCCAGAGAGATGGCTTTGCGTGCCACTTCTGGCACGCATGCCATAGATTCGCCATCATGGATCTAGGGTGTTGGCTATTGCTGTCAGCTTAGTATATAAGACTCCATGTGGATCAAGGTTGGGATTTAGGAATGTATCCACTTAATCTTACTAGCTCAAAAGTCCCATCGAGCTAAAGCAGAAATGTTGGTGTTGCATCCCATAGAGTTCTAGAGAGTCCTCAACTTACAACCATTCCTTTAGTGACTGTTCAAAGTTACAACCACACTGAAAAAATGACTTATGATCATTTTTCACACTTATAACCATTGCAGCATTCCCATGGTTAGGTCAAAATTCAGGTGCTTGGCAACTGACTCATATTTGTGACAGGTGGAGGGTCTCGGGGTCATGTGATCCCCTTTTGCGACCTTCTGACAAGCAAAGTCAACGGGGAAGCCAGATTTATTTAACAAACATGTTACTAATTTAACCACTACAGTGATTCACTTAACAACTCTGGCAAGAAAGGTTGTAAAATGGGGCAAAACTTGCTTAACAACTCTCTCACTTAGCAATGGAAATTTTGGGCTCAATTGTGATCGTAAGTCGAGGACTATCTGTACCCAATGCTTGGAGGCTATGATGGAATTGAACAGGATAGATTGAATCCCCAAAAGACAGAACTGCAATTGGCAAAGAGGCCCTCAGATAGGCAGCAGAGACCAAGTCTCATTTTCATCCTGGAGCAACCAAATCGCCATTTTTATCCTTGGAACGACCAAGTCTCTCTGTTGATCCTTGGAAGATTAATAGAATAGAATAGAATTCTTTATAGGCCAAGTGTGATAGGACACACAAGGAATTTGGTGCACATGCTCTCAGTGTACATAAAAGAAAAGATATGTCAAGAATCATAAGGTACAACACTTAATGATAGTCCGGGTACAAATAAGCAATCAAATCACATTAGGAAACAGTCAGTATAAATCGTAAGGATACAAGCAACAAAGTTAGTCATACAGTCATAAGTGGGAGGAGATGAGTGATGGGAATGATGAGAAGATTAATAGTAGTGCAGACTTAGTAAATAATTTGACAGTGTTGAGGGAATTATTTGTTTAGCAGATTGCTGGCGTTCGGGGAAAAACTGTTCTTGTGTCTAGTTGTTCTGGCGTGCAGTGCTCTATAGCGTCGTTTTGAGGGTAGGAGTTAAAACAGTTTGTGTCCAGGATGTGAGGGGTCTGTAAATATTTTCTCAGCCCTCTTTTTGACTCGTGCAGTGTACAGGTCCTCAATGGAAGGCAGGTTGGTAGCAATTGTTTTTTCTGCAGTTCTAATTATTCTCTGAAGTCTGTGTCTGTCTTGTTGGGTTGCAGAACCAAACCAGACAGTTATAGAGGTGCAGATGACAGACTCAATAATTCCTCTGTAGAACTGTGTCAGCAGCTCCTTGGGCAGTTTGACGGCAGTTTGAGCTCTCCATGTTCATCCATGGAAGACCAAGTGTCATTTTCATCCTGGAGCAACTATTTCCTTTTTTTTTTATCTTGCAGCTTTTTAAAGCTGTGGATCTATTCTGAAAAATGAAGAAGGAACCAAGAAAGACACAATAAATTCCTTGATATTTGCTCTCTAATAAGTACAATGTCTTGTTTTTACTGCACCCGAATCAAAAGGAGAAAAAAAGGGCATTTCTTTTAAGCACCAGTAGTAACCAGTGCACTCCAGAGATTATAAAAGACAGTTGCAATAATTGGGTATCTCTAGTTTAATAAAAAGAAGCATTGGGCATGACATGACAGCAGTCTTCCAATATCTCAGGAGCTGCCACAAAAAAGAGGGGGTCAACATCCAAAACACATGAAGGCAGAACAAGAAGCAATAGATGGAAACTAATCAAGGAAAGAACCAACCTAGAACTAAGGAGAAATTTCCTAATGGTGAGAACAACCAGTGGAACAACTTGCTTTCAGAAGTTGTGGGTGCCCCAACACTGGAGGCTTTTAAAAAGATACTGGACAGCCACTTGTCTGAGATGGTTTATGGTCTCCTTCTTGAGCAGGGTATTGGACTAGATGACTTCCAAGGTCCTTTCCAGCTCTGTTCCTCTGTTACTGTTACTATTGTGAAGTGAATATATATATATTACTGTAATCTTACAGTAAAGATAGTATTAGTACTAATGGAATTGGTTTCTTGTCTGAACTATCTCCAAGGTCTGACAGGTGAACCCAAATGCTGGCGTCCGGGTGGGTGGGCGGAGCCTCGCGCTACCTTGCGACTGGCTCTACAGTGACCGACAGGCACGAGCGAACCGGGAGCATTTCAAATTCCTATTCTTCTATTCTATTCTATTCTATTCTATTCTATTCTATTCTATTCTATTCTATTCTATTCTATTCTATTCTATTCCATGTTCATGTTCATGTTCACGTTCTGTTCTGTTCTGTTCTGTTCTGTTCAGGGGTGAAATGCTCCCGGTTCGCTCGTGCCTGTTGGTCGCTGTAGAGCCGTTCGCCAAGGTAGCGCGAGGCTCCGCCCACCCGCCTGGACACCACCATTTGGGGTCTTTTACCCTCTGTGCATGCACAAAGTGTTCTGTGCATGCGCAGAGGGTAAAAGAACCCAAATGCTGGCGTCCGGGTGGGTGGGCGGAGCCTCGCGCTACCTTGCGACTGGCTCTACAGTGACCGACAGGCAAGGAGCAACCGGGAGCATTTCATTCTATTCTATTCTATTCTATTCTATTCTATTCTATTCTATTCTATTCCTAATTCATATTCCTAATTCATATTCATATTCATATTCCTAATTCATATTCCTAATTCATATTCATATTCATATTCATATTCTTCTCCTCTCCTCTCCTCTCCTCTCCTCTCCTCTCCTCCCCCCCCCCCCCCCCCTCACCCCCTCCCCCTCCCCCCCCGCCCCCCCCTCCCCCGGCCCCCCCCCCCCCCCCCACTCTCCTCTCCTCTCCTCTCCTCTCCTCTTCCACTCCACTCCACTCCACTCCACTCCAATCCACTCCATTCTATTCATGACAAGTGATAACAATTAATCAGTGGAATGACTTGCCTCCAGAGGTTGTGGGTGCTCTAACACTGGAGGTCTTTATGAAGAGATTGGACAACCACTTGTCTGACATGGTATAGGGTTTCCTGCTTGAGAGGGGTGGGGTGGAGTGGACTAGAAGACCTCCAAGGTCCCTTCCCACTCTGTTATTCTGTTATTCTGTTAAGATGAATATCTGAAGCTTTCTGCCTGAAGGGGCTTAGATTTCTTTCTTCCTGTACACAATAGGAAAGTCAGGAGAGATATTTGGCTGTTTCACCTAATGGAGAATATCCTGCTCAGTTTCTTATTAACGTGTTTAGAATCCAGAAAACTTTACTTAGTCCACTGCCTGCAATTGAATTCTACTGGGAGGGCAAAGAACGGAAACAGAGACAGATCTCAAAGCATTACGGGGGATTAAATGAAAAAAAGGCCCAACAGAAGTCCGAGCAACATGTTCTGAGCAATAAACAAGAATGTTATTAGCACATCAAAAGCCTCTGCTAAACAGCACCATCATGTTCCATTTTCTCTAATAGGCTGGATCCCATAATTGGGAGAAAATAAAGAGATGGAAACAGGCCTTAACCGCTCTTTAGTGTCAGGGTTTTTTTAAGGGGGAACAAATCAAGAGGCTTGCCAAAACTGGCCAGTCCCGTCTCCGCTACGGTTCTAGAAACCAGAAGATGTTCTTGCACCCTTTTTGGTGCAACTTGCCTTCATAGGATCTTGGTGCTTTTTGGTCACCACATTACAAAAGCAACGTTGAGACTTTGGAAAAAGTGCAGAGAGGAAGAAACTAAGATGGTTAAAGGCCTCGAGACTAAAACATAGGAAGAATGGTTGCAGGGTTTGGGTATGTCTAGTTTAATGAAAAGAAGGACTAGGGGTGACATAATAGCAGTGTTCCCATATTTGAGGGGCTACCACAAGAGGGGGTCAACCTGTTCTCCAAAGCACCTGATGGCAACACAAGAAGCAATGGATCGGAAATTAATCAAGGAGAGAAGCAACTTAGAATTAAGGAGAAACTTCCTAACAGTGAGGACAATTAACCAGTGGAACGGCTTGCCTTCAGAAGTTGTAGCTGCTCCATCACTGGAAGCATTCAAGAAGAGACTGGACAGCCACTTGTCTCAAAATATAGGTTCTCCTGGTTGAGCAGGGGGTTGGACTAGAAGACCTCCCCTGCTATTCTATTTGTTTCAGTTCAATACTGTTACTAAGACGAACAGTTAAGGGATGTTTAGGTTGTTTAGCCTAATGAAAAGAAGGACTAGTGGGGATATGGCCTTATTCTAACCAGGTCAGAATTACTTTACATATTTTTCCTTCCCCTTCCTCCTCCCCCTCCAAAAAAAAATCATATGTTGCCATCGACTTAAGAATAAACTTTGGAGCCGATCACTTCAAGAACAGGTCTCCCTTGGTACTTTGAAAAATAATGACGCCCAGTAATATTTTCCGTGTTTTTCTGGGTCTTGTCTTCCCCAGGATGGGGCTTCAAGTCCTTTGGCAGATTTTGAACATTGCGGAAGCATTAATCTCTGCACAGGACCGTAATTGCTCTTTACCTGGGTTTTGATGCTGATTGAATAGCTTGCCTGCTGCTGTGAACGAGCGCTTTTCCCATTACCGTGTGATCAAGCACAGATTTTGTCCAAAGGCAGGGGGTAAGGGGTAGAAGGGAGATTGCTAGGCCCAGGCCACCTCCGTGGGAGGTATTTTTTAAAAGAGGTTTTTAATAATGTAAAAGGCCAACCTTGATTTCAGCAAACTGGAAAGACTAAAATGCTATCCTAACACACAGCACAAATGGCTCTGCTGTTTCTTTTAAAATGTAGAAGAAAAGGCTTTTTTCCTTTCCTTTCCTTTCCTTTCCTTTCCTTTTTTCCTTTCCTTTCCTTTCCTTTCCTTTCCTTTCTTTTCTTCTTCTTTCCTTCTTTCCTTTCCTTTCCTTTCTTTCTTTCTTTTTTTTTCTTTTTCTTTTTTCCCCTTCCCTTCCCTTCCCCTCTTTTCCCCTTTTCTTTTCTTTTCTTTTCTTTTCTTTTCTTTTCTTTTCTTTTCTTTTCTTTTCTTTTCTTTTCTTTTCCTTAGAAACATTTCTGTTCATGTGTATTTGTGTTAGGATTAAGTTATCAGATTTCCTTCCTGCTTCTGTATAGAACATGTGAATTCTGTTTCTATCCATTTACAGCAATACACCCTCCAGCCTTTAGCTGGGAGAATTGCTATTAAACCCACTACCAGTTTTATAGGTGTGCGTATTTTAAAAAGAGAGAGAGAGAGAGAAAGGAAGAGAGAGATGGAAAGTGCAATGAGAATGGGGGGAAATCCTATTTTCCATTCCAACATTTTGGGGGAATGGGAGGATACTATTCTACTAATAATATTGGCAAGATTTTGAAATGCAAACTTGAAACTGTGCGACTAAATTACGGTAGCAGACACAAAGCAGAAACCCTTTCGATTCTTGTTTCAACCCATTCTTTAAAAAAGAAATCTAGAACTCCCCAAAACTGAGCAGGTCAGCTCATGGTATAGGAATGAATGAAGCAGTGGGTGCCAGCCTAGAGTTTGTGTACATTAATATCTGGAGGTTATTATTAACAGCGTGTTGCTTTGTTACAGTAGCCAGGAGACCACAATGTTATTGCAGAATCGTAGTTTGGCTTGCCAAGATACCAGCCTTGTAACAGGACATGCTTGTGCACTTCCCAAGTGCAGGAGGGCGAGGAGAGCGAGCAATTTGGCGTCACACTGCTAGAGAGAAAGATCAGAGGCTCTTCCTGCAGCATCCACCCAAAGCCCCCTCCCTTCCCAGAGCTGCCTTGCAAATGTGCACAACCAGGAAGGTTCAGAGCCATCAGGAATCTGACTGCCTGCACAGAGTACCAGCTCGCCTCCTGACTGAAGTGGTACCTATTTATCTACTTGCATAGAACATGCCTTCAAACTGCTAGATGGATAGGATCTGAGGCAAGTGATGGGAACTCACCCTGCCATGCAGTGCTAAGACTCGAACCGCCGGAGCTGAGACTATCTCCAGCCACTGAGCCACCGCGCCTCTGTATTTGGAGATGGGGAAGAGGGAATGCCAAATAAACTGAATTTTCTCCCTAGGACACTTAAGCCCTGTTTCTCACTAACTGTAAAACTCCCAAATACCCTAGATGTATCTTGCTTAATTAGGCAAAAAGCCCTATTGTCCAATATTATTTCAAACAGTGACAACTACAACATTTTACGTCCCTTTCCTTAAGACACAGGGAGCAACTCCTGCCCTTGGGATTTGGGATAGAATACAGAATACAGAGTAATAGAGTTGGAAGGGACCTTGGAGGTCTTCTAGTCCAACACCCTGCTGAAGCTGGAGACCTTACACCAGGGGTATCAAACTCAAGGCCCATGAGCTGGATCTGGCCCATGGGGTGCTTAGATCTGGCCCACGGGGCTGCCCTGGAAACACCAAAGGACTGGCCCGTGGTGCCTCTGTCAGTGAAAATGGAGCTCTGTTTTCACTGGCAGAGGGTTGCAGGAGGCCGTCGCAGCCAAAAACGGAGATTGAGAGCCCGTTTTCGCTGGCAGAGTGCTCAGGCCACCACAGGCGCCCCCGACACAAGTGATGTCAAGCTGGCCATGCCCACCCCAGTCCCCCAAGGTCAAACACAACCCTGATGCGGCCCTCAATGAAATCGAGTTTGACACCCCTGCTCTACACCATTTCAGATAAGTGGCTGTCCAGTCTCTTTTTAAAAACCTCCAGTGATGGAGCACCCACAACTTCTGAAGGCAAGTCGTTTCACTGGTTAATTGTCCTCACAGTTAGGAAGTTTCTCCTTAATTCCAGGTTGCTCCTCTCCTTGATTCGTTTCCATCCAACCCTAGATCATTCCAGACAAATGGCTTTCCAATCTCGTCTTGAAAACCTCCAGTGTTGGAGCAACTACAACTCCAGGAGGGAAGCTGTTCCACTGATTAATAGTTCTCCATCTCAGAAAGTTTCTCCTTAGGTAAGATACCATTAGTTACAAGGTACCCAAGAGTAATTAATAGAGGATCACAGGGTTATCTCCTTGTGAAGTCTGATTTCAATAGAAAGGGCCTTCTTGCCAAGGTTTAGCAAAACGAAGACCCAGCAGCAGTGGTGAAATCCAATTTTTTTTACTACCGGTTCTGTGGCCATGGCTTGTGGGCATGGTGTGGCTTGGTGGGTGTGTCTTGGGCGTAGCAGGTGAAGGATATTGCAAAATCTCCATTCCCACCCCACTCTGGGGCCAGCCAGAGGTGGTATTTGCCGGTTCTCCAAACTACTCAAAATTTCCGCTACCGGTTCTCCGAACTACTCAAAAATTTCCTCTACCAGTTCTCCAAACCAGAGGTGGGTTACTGCCGGTTCGGACTGGCTCTATAGAACCGGTAGCGGGAATTTTCCCCCACTTGCCGAATTGGCAGCGATGACTGGCTGGACAACCCCCAAACTGGCTCTCTCGACAGCGCTGTAGGCTCTGCCATTTTGTTTTTTGCTTCTGTGCATGCACAGAAGCTGGGTTTTTAGCACTGTGCATGCACGCGCACCCGTGCGGTGCGTGAGGAAGCGAACCGGCAGTGAGGTAAGCCAGAACCCACCGCTGCTCCGAACTACTCAAAATTTCCGCTACCGGTTCTCCAGAACCTGTCAGAACCTGCTGGATTTCACCCCTGCCCAGCAGTCTTTCTCATGAATTTTTTGAAGCAAAACGAAACAGCAGACCAGACAGCACGAAACGATGGTGAAGGGAAGGTTTTCCTTCTGCATCGTATTTCAAGCAATGATTGCCGTACAAAGCTAATCCTTGTGGATTGTATCTTGCTCGGCAGCACACGGGAAGATTTTGGAAGGAAAAGGACTTTCATGAGGAAAAATTCCATGGAAATGGAAAGATTAATTAGTATTAGAGCCATGGTGGTGCAGTGGTTATAGAGTGCAGTACTGCAGGCTATTTCTGCTGCCTGCCGGCTGCCTGCAATTTGGCAGTTCAAATCTCACCAGGCTCAAGGTTGACTCAGCCTTCCATCCTTCTGAGGTGGGTAAAATGAGGACCCAGATTGTTGGGGGCAATATGCTGACTCTGTAAACCGCTTAGAGAGGGCTGTAAAGCACTGTAAAGTGGTATATAAGTCTAAGTGCTATTGTTATTGCTATTAGGATTTGCTGCTTAAACAGGGGGTTGGATTAGAAGACTTCAAATCTGTTACTTGTAGTCCTTGATTTACAACCGTTTGTTTAGTGACCGTTCGAAGTTGCAATGACACTGAAAAAAAGTGACTTAGGACGGTTTTTCATAGTTATGACCATTGCAGCATCCCCATGGTCACGCAATCAAAATTCAGACGTTTGGCAATTGGATCGCATTTATGACGGTTGCAGTGTTCTGAGATCATGTGATCCCCGTTTGTGACCTTCTGACAAGGGGAACCAAGATTCACTTAATAACCATGTTCCTAACTTAGCAATGGCAGGGATGCCCTTAACAACTGTGGAAATAAAGGATGTAAAATGGGGCAAAACTCACTTAACAACTGTCTATGGAGATTCTCAGTCATCCAGGTCATGGTTGTCCCAAAGATGCTTTTTCAAAAGGCAAAATAAAATCCAGTTGCCTCTTGAAAAAGCACCTTTAGTCACTTAGCAATGTTGGCCTCATCTTGAGGATTACTTGCATTCTGTATTCTTAACACCATCCTTTTGGTCCCCAGTTACTGTTTTGTTAATGAAAGCAAAAGCTATGGAAATGTGCTCCTGTATATCACTAGCTTGACCCTTTTCTAAGCCGGATTTCCAAATTGGCCTCCTGATCTCTTTTGAAATGGGAGGTTAATTTTGGACCCAGAGCAAGTTGTACTGAAGTCATCTGCTTGTTTGGAAAGAAACATCGCTGGCTGGTTCATGAACGAGAGTAAATGACTATGGCTCCTGTCTGAAAGAGCTAACGAATGCAGTGATTGTATAACTACCACACTGAGCAAAAGCTCAGTGTGTTAGCCGATATATTTATTCTGGGATCTGAAGCTACAGCCTGCAAGAGCTAACACCATATAAGCTGACTCAGAAACAAGGAGGTATCACCCATTAATGTTTTTTTTTTTTTGTATGTCAGCAGTATATTTCATTCCAGTCCATTAGTGGTGTTAAATCAATGAGACCACGCATTATTCTTTTTGGTAAGGTGTTTTCAGATGTCATGCTTGTTCCACAGCAAGATAGTAACGAGGCAGTCTCTGATTTAGCAAATAAATAAATAAAATCAGTGTCTAGTTACTTTGAGCTGGGATGGAGATGGGAAGGGCTGACTCAGCACCATTGCAGTTCAGGTTGTCGAAATATTTCCTGTATTTACTTTAGATCTTGGGTGCCCAGATCCATCACTAATGAGGATACAACACATGTTCACATGTTGGTTTTTTTTTAAAATGGCTGTTAGCTGCCAGCTTATGTTTGCTGGGCTTTGCTGCTATGCAGTGACAGACTGCCATGAACTGCGGGGGAGATGGAATGAAAGGGGGAATATTTGGGAAATTGAAAGTAGAGGCTGTACTTTCTCGAGATGCTGCCTCAAGGTCATCCAGCTGGAAGGAGGGAACGGCATAACAGCCTGCAGTTGGACTGACCATTATGCATTATCCTGCAGGGACTTAATCTATATATATGTAAAAGCAAGTATCACTCACTCATCACAAAATCTCCAGAACTGTAAAGCCTACAAACTTGAAACTTGGCATGTATGTTCCTCTTGGCTTCTAGGTGCTTGCTAAGAAAGGATTTTTCGAAATGACCATCAGATCATTAGTATATCTTATACAGTATTATATTAATTAACATGCTCTGATGCTAAGGAGTTAGATGTTCTACTCCCCCTCCCCACCTGAAAAGAACTCTGTTCCAACTGCCAGTTGCCTTCTATTAACACGCTCTGATGCTATCCCTTCGCTAAACTGGGTGTGGGTGTGGCCAGTGAGTGACTCATCCGGCCTGTGGGCTGGGAGTTTAGATTTAGACATTCTACTCCCCCTCCCCACCTGAAAAGAACTCTGTTCCAACTGCCAATTGCCTTATATTAACATACTCTGATGCTAAGGAGTTACACATTCTACATAAATTTTCAAGCTTTAAGTGTCAACGTATCAAGCCCGATCGTAACTACTCATTAATTTTCAAGCGTTAACTGTCAATTTATCAAGCTCAATCACATAGTTTCATAGCGAAGCATGGGTATCCAGCTACTAGTTGGTTATATGGGGATGGGCAATGAGAGACATTAAAGGCAGGTGGTGAGTAGAACTTAGGGATTTTGGTGCTCGATTCTCAGTTCTGGCTATGCAATGCTACAATACACTTGATCTCTAATAAAGGTATGGTCACAAAGAATTGGACAAGATTTGACAACTGAACAACAACAATATTGGACTTTGAGTCAGGGCTGTGCCAGTGTTTCAGATGAATGTTTCTCTTTCTCAGACCAAGAATCCATTTCAAGTTGATTTAGGAAGCTTTACAAGATTCTGTTATTGTAACTTTAAAGAAATAAGATGGACTGGCATATCTTTGGTTCTCTAGCTTGGTCTACCATGAAGGGTTGACGTAGAATCTAGAACATCATCAGAGTTGGGAGGGACCTTGGAGGTCTTCTAATCCAACCCCCTGCTCAAGCAGAAGACCATTTCAGACAAATGGCTGTTCAGTCTCTTCTTAAAAGCCTCCAGTGATGGAGCACCCACAACCTCTGGTGGCAAGCAGTTCCACTGATTGATTGTTCTCACTGTCAGGAAATTTCTCCTTAGTTCTAGGTTTCTTCTCTCCTTGGTTAGTTTCCATCCTTTGCTTCTTGACTTGCCTTCTGGTGCTTTGGGAAATAACATGAATCTTGCAAATATGCTTCCCCCCCCCTCCGTCTTTATTTCTGTTAGAACTAGAAACATGTAGATGTTTTCTCTGATTACAGCTTTATCTTGGACTCAGGTTTATTTTATCTGACCATTGCCTTGGTCCCTGTCTGGAATCTCCAGCTGGAGTGGGGAAAAGGATAAAGAGATGATGAGCTTAGAGTTCTTGAAGGACAGAAAGGTTCACAGACCTCACTAGCACCTACAAAATCCCTGAAGCCAGTGGTGAAATCCAATTTTTTTTACTACCGGTTCTGTGGCCGTGGCTTGGTGGGCATGGTGTGGCTTGGTGGGCGTGGCAGGGGAAGGATACTGCAAAATCCCCATTCCCTCCCCACTCCTGGGGGAAGGATACTGCAAAATCCCCATTCCCTCCCCACTCTGGGACCAGCCAGAGGTGGTATTTGCCGGTTCTCTGAACTACTCAAAATTTCTGCTACCGGTTCTCTAGAACCTGTCAGAACCTGCTGGATTTCACCCCTACCTGAAGCCCTTATTGGGATGTTACCAAGAGAATGCAACCAACCCGATGAGATTCTTATAAATAGGTTAGCAACAATAATAAAAAAAAACCTCTGATCAGGATATGTTCTAGTTCCTTGGGCTTGACCTTCATAATTCTTCCTCCTATCCTTCAAAGCCATTTTGTCTGCCGTTAAACTGTATCTCTAAGTAAACATATTTGTATCCATTTCATGTATTCATAATCATGTTTATACTTATATCTGTTATCTAATACATGCTTGACGAAATAAATGAATAAATAAAATAAATAAAAAAATAGTATAAAACTAAGTTTTTAAAATAAGTCATGGCAGTGAACATACCTAATACTCCTTCCTCCTCTGGTTTTTCCCCACAACAACAACCTTGTGAGGTGGGTTGAGCTGAGAGAGAGGGACTGATCCAAAATCACCCAGCCATCTTACATGCCTGAGGCAGGATTAAAACTCACCATCTCCTGGTGATTGGCCCAAAGTCACCCAGCTGGCTTGCAGGCCTAAGGCTGGACTAGAACTCACTCTCTCCTGGTTTCTAGCCTGATGTCTTAACCACTACACCAAATTTGCTCTCTGGTTCTATATCCCACTTTTATGTTTAGAGGCCATTCAAAGTGGCAAACACACATGAAAATAAAGTCTAGTAAGACAATTAAATATTGTTGTTCTTCAAGGACACCCAGCTGGCTTTCATACCTAAGGTGGGACTTAAACTCAAAGCCTCTTGGTGATTGGCCCAAAGTCACTCAATCAGCTTTCATGTATAAGATGGGATAAGAAGTCACCATCTCCTGGTGATTGGCCCAACATCACCCAGTTGGCTCCATGCCTAAGGAGAAACCAGAACTCACACTTTCCTGGTTTCTAGCCTGCTGCCTTAACCACTAGACCAGCAGTTCTCAACCTTTTTAATGCCGCGACCCCCCGCGACCCCTGCCCCGCCACTGTGACCCCCGCCCGCCCCCCCCCATGTATAAGATGGGATAAGAAGTCACCATCTCCTGGTGATTGGCCCAACATCACCCAGTTGGCTCCATGCCTAAGGAGAAACCAGAACTCACACTTTCCTGGTTTCTAGCCTGCTGCCTTAACCACTAGACCAGCAGTTCTCAACCTTTTTAATGCCGCGACCCCCCGCGACCCCTGCCCCGCCACTGTGACCCCCGCCCGCCCCCCCCC
>QLTV01000219.1:548643-558761 GCA_003457575.1 Thermophis baileyi
CAAATTCTATAGCTAAAATTCTGTACAGATTGTCAGTCATCCAGGTCATGGTTGTCCCAAAGCTGCTTTTTCAGGAGGCAACTGGACTTTCTTTCTTTCTTTTTTTCTTTTGAAGACGTTTCACTTTTCATCCAAGAAGCTTCTTCAGCTCTGATATCCTTCCATTCCCCACTATCCTGTCAGAGCTGAAAAAGCTTCTTGGATGAGAAGCGAAACGTCTTCAAAAGAAAAAAAAACAAGAAAGTCCAGTTGCCTCCTGAAAAACCAGCTTTATTCTGATTCTGATTCTGGAATCTCAGCATTGTACAGCATGATTCCTAAGTAAACTTTTGAATTAGTATAGATGCAGCATGAGGTGAGAGTTGTTTGGGTGCGTGCCTGTGCACAAACCGCCCCCTAAATACACAGCCTTCAAAAATGCTAAGCTCTAGTACCTGCGATTTTTATTGCGTAGCTCCAAGAACAATTCATTCAGAAAATCAGCTCGGCAACTGTTTTTTTTTAAATTAAATGCCTTCCTTTGCAATATTTATGGTGCCGTTTTTAGGCTTTCGTAGGAGATACACAAACCATAAAGCTAAACTAACAATTAACTCCAAGTACTAAATCTTTGCACTGAGTTTGTGAAAAGCAAGATTAGGAGGGAATAATCAGCAAGCGGCTGGCTGCTTGAAGAAGGCCCGGTAATTTAAATGCCGAACACAACACTAATTGGAAAATGAGATTTCAATCAAAGGTCCATTTGACATTTCGCTTCTCCGGCCCACTCAACAATAACAATAACATTTAGCGGAGAAGGGTTTGGCATTAGGGGACTAAAAACATGTTGATGGGCATTCAGAAATTCTCAGCAACAGATGCTACGTATATTTAATTTTATTTGCCAACTTGATAACACAAGAAAAGAAAAAACTAATGGAAATGTTCTGACATCTTATTTATTGGTCCACACACATTATGTCATCATCCTAAACCACCAAATTGGAGAAAAGTCAAAGGTCTGGTTTTAAATTGCATTAAATCACAGTGCATAGCGTGTGTGTGTGTGTGTGTGTGTGTGTGTGTGTGTGTGTATCTCTACCTACCTACCTACCTACCTACCTAATCTCCATTCTGAATTTTATAACCCTGAATGAAGAGTGTAATCATTACACTGACACGGTCAACACAATCAAAGGCCTTTCTATAATTAGTGAAACACATAGTGACTTGGTTTGGGTGTTCTTTGGCTTTCTCAATGATTTTCGCATTAGCAACAATGGCTCTTTTTTCCTCTGTCTCTTCTTAAAAACTAACTTGAACATCTGGAATTTTCCTTTCCCTATATGGCTCTAAATTGCATTAGGTGATCTTCAGAATTATATTCCTGGCTGCGAAATTAAGAATGCTGCATGATAGTTTGAACACTCTGTCAAGTTTCCTTTTATTTTATTTAGTACTGATCTGTGGATTGTCTTCTTCCATCCTGTTGACCACCGTGTCATTCTCCAGATTTTCTGGCATGGTTTGGTTAGAAGCTTTATAGATGCTTGTTATCTTGTTTGCCCCATTACTTCCATAAGTTTCCATGGTCTGTCTGTCTGTCTGTCTGTCTGTCTATCTATCTATCTATCTATCTATCTATCTATCTATCTATCTATCTATCTATCTATCTATCTATCTATCTATCTATCTATCTATCTATCTATCTATCTATCTATCTATCTCTATCTATCTATCTATCTATCTATCTATCTATCTATCTATCCTACTGTCCTATTGTCTTCATCTATCTGTATTCACTTTGATTATGTTTATGATTATACCTATACCTGCTATCTTGTACATGTTTGACAAATAAATAGTAAATAGTAAATAGTAAATAGTAAATAGTAAATAGTAAATAGTAAATAGTAAATATCTATCTATCTATCTATCTATCTATCTATCTATCTATCTATCTATCTATCTATCTATCTATCTATCTATCTATCTATCTTTCTATCGTCTATCATCTAGCTAGAGATAGATAGATAGATAGATAGATAGATAGATAGATAGATAGATAGATAGATAGACAGACAGACAGACAGACAGACAGACAGACAGATGCTAGATAGCTAGACAGCTAGACAGATAGCTAACCAATTTATGTAGCCATCCAACTCACACATAGATGACTTCAGGCTTTTAAAAATTTAAAAGATCCATCATATAATATTAGCCATCAAAAAAAAAAAAAAAAAACCCTACACACACACCCCATAGTAGCTACAATACAATCGGATTAGCCACTTGATCAGCATTATGTCCATTTGTGGTCCCCAGACCTTCTGATGAAACCACGTTTTTAGGGCCTTTTGCAAAAGGAGCAGGGTGGGAGGCAACCATGTGTCACAGAGAAAGATGTTCCGTAAAGAAGGGGCCACCACTGAGAAGAGCCTTTTTCGTGGTCTCGCCAGATGACTATCCCTAGTTGATAGGACCCATAACATGCCCTGACTTCCTGCCCCGGTGGGCTGGATGAATGTAATAGGAGGTGGTTCTTCAAATCTATCTTCATCTTCTTGTACATAGGGACTATCTTCTAAACTATCTCAGATGTTGAAGTCCTTACTGTAGAGAACATCAAAATACTCATTCCAACTTTTTCTGATCTTCTTTTAATCGGCTGCTATCAGCCTATTGGCATCTTTCACCATATTAATTTCAGGTTGGAACTTCTTCTGAGTTCAGAGACCTGGAGGACCTTCCTTGTTTCTCAGTGTCTGCTTCTTGTTCCTTCTCACATCTCTCCGAAATTCTTTGCTCAATTCTTTTGTGAGATCTTTGTCTTTCTTGACTTTGACTTCTCTTTTCTTCTTGGCAACTTCCATCTGTTCTGACCCAATGACTTTTAAAATCTCAATTACCATTTAGCTGACCAGGGCGATGCACTCTCTTATGCCATTGCCAAGTTTTGTTTAATAACCAGCAAGATTCGACAGGACCTCTTAAGGAACAGTTTGAACTGATTAATCTTGCACCAGGATTAATAATAGCAATAACTATTAACTCTCTTGTGTATTTATATCTACAACAGCTACATTTATAATGGTCTTTTCACTGAAGTCTTAGCATCAATAATCTCAGAGTTCCAAGTGTTTGCCTGAAAACTTGAGAAAATTATCTTAATCTGCCTGAGATCAATGTACTGTGTTTCCCTGAAAATAAGACCGTCTTATATTTTTTTGAACCCTGAAATAAGCGCTTGGCCTTATTGCCATGCACTCAAAAGCCCGATTGGGCTTATTATCAGGGGATGTCTTATTTTGGGGAAAACAGGGTATGTTTTATTCCATTGTGTCTTATTTTCTCTGAACTTATATGATTTCCATGTTTTATGTTCTATAATGCTCATGAATACAGTGGCCCAAGTGCTGACTGACTGGGGTTCACTGATGGGAGCACATTGTACCGGTTGCCAAAATCTTACCAATTACCTATGAAATCCTCTGTGGTTTGACTTATTAGTTGTTTGTTTGTATCCCACCTTTATTATTTTTACAAATGACACAAGGTGGTGACTATATCTAACATACCTTCCTCCTCCTATTTTCCCCATAAGAACAACACTGTGAGGTAGATTGGGCTGAGAGAGAAGGACTGGCTCAAAGTCACCCAGCCAGCTTTCACACCCAAGGAGGGACTAGAACTCACAGTCTCCTGGTGATTGGCCCAAAGTCACCCAACCAGCTTTCACGCCCAAGGAGGGACTAGAACTCACAGTCTCCTGGTAATTGGCCCAAAGTCACCCAACCAGCTTTCACGCCCAAGGAGGGACTAGAACTCACAGTCTCCTGGTGATTGGCCCAAAGTCACCCAGCCAGCTTTCACGCCCAAGGAGGGATGAGAACTCACAGTCTCCTGGTGATTGGCCCAAAGTCACCCAACCAGCTTTCATGCCCAAGGAGGGATGAGAACTCACAGTCTCCTGGTGTTTGGCCCAAGGTCACGCAGCTGGCTTTTTTGGCAAAGGCAAAACTTGAACTCCCAGTCTCCTGTTTTCTAGCCTGGAGCCTTAATCATTAGATCAAACTGGCTGTCATTCCAAGTTAACTACAGCAATGCATTTTTTTTATTGGAGTTGTTCTGGTCAATTTGGCCTAGTCAGGAGAAGCTTCTTGAAATTTCTACTTTAGGGGTTCTATTGGTGCTGATGGTGCTGAACACCAGTTTGTTGGTGCATCCACCCTATGGATTTCTATCCTGATTGTCTCTCCAAACGAACTCGGATCTGATCTCTTCCAGAGGCTATTTGGACTGTGATTATAATTTGGTTGGGTTACAGCTTATTATTTAATTTTATTCCGGGCTTTTCACATGTTTGTTGACCTTTTATCTGTACTACAGATCATGTATTGTATATTTTATCTCTATCCTCTATCAAGATTGTATAGAAGAAGTGGCTCCACCTGGGGATGGAGTTAAAAGAGGGATTAGCCTAGAATCTCTACGTAGCCGTAAGTAAACTAAATCCAACCTCCCTTGAATTCTATTGATCCTTATCTAACTCCTAATAGATGCCCACCATTAATTGAGAAGATTCCTGTGCATAGGCCTTTTAGCAATGAAGCAGTTCAATTGGACCTTCACAAAAGACCTGATCTTTTGCACCTGACAGATTGCAACAATCTACAGATGGTCCTCAATTTACGACCATTTGTTAATGATCATTCAAATTTACAATGGTGCTGAAAAAACTGACTTACAACTGTCCTCATGCTTATGACAGTCACAGTGTCCCTGACGCATCTGGGGGAGTCATCACAGCTGACTTCCAATAAGCAAAGTCCATGCGGGAAGCCTGATTCACTTAACAACCACACTATTCAGTAAACAATCCCAGTGATTCATATAATAACCATGACAAATAGCATCATAACATTGAGCATGACTCATTTAACAACCATCTCACTTAGCAATGAAAGTTCTGATCCCAACTGTGGTCATAAGTCAAGGACCACCTGTATAAACCTGAGAAATGAACACACTTGTGAATGAAGGCAAATATACGACGTATCCCAGGATAATGTTGCAGGATCCATTCTGTATTGGTCACCAGGACTAGAGGTTCAGTTTTCCAAGTTTTCGGACTTCTGCTGGAGCCCCTCTTCAGAGAACTTCTCTCTAGCAGAATGTCTGAACCAACAGAATGTCTGAACCACATTCTGGTGAGAGAGAAGTTCTCTGAGGATGGTGTCATGCCCCTGTTGGAGCCTGAATCTGCAGAGGAGGATGAGCCGGAGCTGGAGCTGGTGGAGATCGAGGGGGTAGCTTCGTTGGCTTCAGAGGAATGTGGGGAGGAGCAGGATGATGCAGCCCAGGGCCCCTCAGGATTGGGACGGCTTGCCAGCAGGGAGGAACGGGTGCAGGATGACTGAGAGAGGGCAAGCAGTGGAAATGAGGAGCGACGGAGCTCAGGTGATGAGCAAGGACTTCCCCCTCCTGATCCCCAAGCACGGAGAGTGGAGAGAAGGCAGGAACAGTGCAGGCTGACCCAACAACTTGGGAAGAGAGCGCCCTGCCCCTCTTCACAAGGCACACCTGGGGACTGAGATTTAAGGAGATGCTGTGGGGAGGGGCGTTTGTCAGGAACAAATGCTGAATTTATAGAGTTTTGTGTGCTATTGCAGATGTATGGCATTTGCAGGACTGCTTGCTTCTTCCTTGCTTCATGGACGCATTGTTTGTTCCTTGCTTCGTGGACTCGTTGTTTGTTCCTTTGCTTTGTGGATTCATTGCTTCTTATTTATTCATTTTATTTATTTGTCAATGAGTGCAAGGAAACAGGACACATGAAAAAAATGGCACAAAAATGGATATAAATAAGCAAAACATAGCCATAAACACAAAAAATGAGTACATATAAATGGGGACAGTAGGACAGGGACGCTAGGCACGCTGGTGCACTTATGCACGCCCCCTCTTAAGAAACATGTAGACAGTTTAAGGTAAAAGGTATGGTGGTTAGAGAAACTAACAACAGGATCAGGTAGAGTGTTCCAGACATTTACTACTCTATTGCTGAAGTATTTTCTGCAATCAAGATTATAGTGGATTACATTTAGTTTGTATCTATTGATAGCCCTAGTGTTATTGCGGCTGAAGTTAAAGTAGTTGTTAACAGGTAGGACGTTAAGGTAGATGATCTTGTGTACTAAGCTTAGGTCGGAACGTAGACGGCATAGTTCAAGGTTATCCAGGCCTAAAATTTCAAGCCTGTCTGTATAAGGAATTTTATTGTGAGCAGAGGAGTTGAGTACTCTTCTTGTAAAATACCTCTGGACCCTCTCTCTAATGTATTAATGTCCGAAATACAGTGTGCGTTCCAGGCAGTGAGCAGTATTCAAGGATAGGTCTGGCAAAGGTTTTGTATGCCCTAGTTAGAAGTATAACGTTACCAGAGAGAAAACTTCGTAAAATAAGGTTGACAACTCTTAATGCCTTTTTGGCAATGTTGTTACAGTGAGCTCTGGGGCTTAGATCTTTTGAAATGAGTACTCCTAGGTCCTTGACAGAGTGTGGGTCATCTTTTAGATCGTTTCCACCCAGCTTGTATTTGATGTTCTGATTTTTATTGCCAATATGCAGGACTGAACATTTGTTAACAGAGATTTGCAGTTGCCAATTGTTTGACCATTCAGATACATAATCTAGGTCGTTTTGTAGGGTAGTAGAATTTTCTGTGGTGTTAAATAGTTTTACATCATCGACAAAGAGGATGCAGCTGCTTATAATATGATCACAAAGGTCATTTATATAAAGCAGAAAGAGTGTTGGTCCTAGAACGCTGCCTTGGGGAACACCACTGTTAACTGGTGCAGGGTTTGATATAGCGTTTCCAATTTTAACTACTTGTTGTCTGTTTGATAGGAATGTAGCTATCCACTTGTGCAAAGATCCAGAAATGCCGTAAGAACTTAGTTTTAACAGAAGTTTGTCATGTAGCACTGAATCAAAGGCTTTGCAGAAGTCTATGTAGATTGCATCTATTGCTTTACCCTGGTCGAGTTGAGAGGTCCAAATGTTTTTGCAGAGTATGAGTTGCAGCTTACATGACAAATTTTTCCTAAAACCAAATTGTTTATTAGAGACTAGGTTATTTGTCACTAAGTGGAGGGTGATGAATTGATTTATGATGGATTCCATGACTTTACAGGTGACGCAGCAAAGGGAGATTGGTCTATAATTCTCAACAAGGCCGGGGTCACCTTTTTTGAAGATAGGTATGACTGTTGCCAATGACCATAGGTCAGGCAAGGAGCTCATTCTAAAAGATACTTCATAGATGGTGCTTAGAGATTCAGCTATGATGGAGGAGAGCTTTAAGCAAGCTTCTTCCTTGCTTCTTGGACTCAGTGCCCTTGCTTCCTGGATTCATTTCCCTGTTCCAGGGGTGGGTTCTGGCTTACCTCGCTGCCGGTTCGCTTCCTCACGTGCTGCATGGGCATGCGCGCATGCGCAGTGCTAAAAACCCAGCTTCTGCGCATGTGCAGAAGCAAAAAACAAGATGACGGCACCTACGGCGCTGCCGAGAGAGCCGGTTCAGGGGCGTGTCCAGCCGGCCATTGCTGCCGGTTCGGCGAGCGAGGGAAAATTTCTGCTACCGGTTCTATAGAGCCGGTCCAAACCGGCAAGAACCCACCTCTGCCCTGTTCCTTTGCTTTGCTGGACTGCTCGCAGCCAGAGGCTGCTATGTGTATGTGTGCACGCTTTGCTCTGTGTTGTGTATTAAGACTGCATAAGTTTACAGTCAGGTCCTCCATTCTGGCGGGAGAATGGAGAGACCTGATTGGTTGGTTTCACTGACAGCTCTGTATATAAAGCCGGCTGTCAGATTGGAGTGCTGCTGGAGTCTGTACATAGTTGTGAATAAAGAGCTGTTGTACCAAGCAAGTCTGAAGCCTCTTCTGTCCCAGAACGTAACACTCTGGGACTTGCCAAGAACGTGGGAGCATTTGGGGAAAATTTGGAGCATTAAAGGGGAGTTTGAACGCTCAGCTGGCTGTGTGGCCTTCATGTCTTATCCCGGGTCATCACAGATGGGCTCCAGCATGAATCTGAAAGCTCGGAAGACTAAACCTCTGATCCCGGTGACTGACCCAGATTGGATCCTGCAATGAACACATAGCAATAGCAATAGCACTTAGACTTATATACCGCTTCATAGTGCTTTACATCCCTCTCTAAGCGGTTTACAGAGTCAGCATATTGCCCCCAACAATCTGGGTCCTCATTTTACCCACCTCAGAAGGATGGAAGGCTGAGTCAACCTTGAGCCGGTGAGATTTGAACCGCCGAACTGCAGCTAGCAGTCAGCTGAAGTAGCCTGCAGTACTGCACTCTAACCACTGCGCCACCCCGGCTCCTAAAAAATCATTTGCAACCATCAATTAATAAAACTCACCTGTGCTTAAGTTTGCTGAGAAGATGTGTGCCAAGGCACCCAAATCCTTTAAAAATTAGCCCTGACAAAGCACTCAGGTAGCCCAGGTAGCCTCTAATTTCCGACAGAAGCTGAGGAAGATACTTCCTTAGTAAACCATGAAGACAGCAAAAGGGTAGCGAAGATGAATAGGCTCCTTTTGAGCAGAGTCTTACCTTCCATAAATCAGCCTATGTAAGCAAGTGGTTCTTCCCAATTTCCATCAATTCTTTTCCCCCTCTTTCATTGAAGAGCATTGACAAAGAACCTGCTGCCACTTTAAATAAAGGGCAACACATTTATTACGACAGAAGCTTTTGTGGATTAGAGTCCAGAGTCCATGAATTAGGGTATATCAAATGGAAGCATTATTTATTCAAGCGCGCATATTAGAGTCCCGCGATTGAAGGGACAATGCGTTCGCCGAGTGATCTGTTTCTGAAGAGGAAATGTACCCTCCAAATAATCTTGGATAATGTGCTTATATCGAGGGCATTATAATGCAAGAAGATTCAAATAACTTAGATTATAAGGCCTGCAGAATATATAACATACTGCAAATGAGGTATACAGCATCACGCGTAGGAAAGATGTAATATGCATAATACATCATGTATAATTTTCCAATCAGCATCGGAAGCCAATCAAATAAATCAGACTGCATTTGTTTGTATATTTATTTGAAGGGCTTCTCCGCCATCAGAAGAGATGCTGAGCAGCATGCGACACCCACCTCTGTAAACTCAGATTACAACTAAAACAAAATGCACCATCCGTACACAGGCAGTCCTTGACCTAGGACCACAATTTGAGCCATAAATTTCTGTTGCTAATTGAGATACTTGTTAAGTGAGTTTTGCCCCCATTTTGTTCAGTGAATCAGTGCCGTTGTTAAGTTAGTCGCATGGTTGTTAAGCGAATCTGGCTACCCCATTGACTTTGCTTGTTCAGAAGGTCGTAAAAGGTGACCCCCCATGACCCTGGGACACTATAACCATCATAAATATGAATTAGTTGCCAAGCATCTGAATTTTGATCGTGTCATGATGGGGACGCCGCAATGGTCATAAGTGTGAAAAATGGTCATGTCACTTTTTTTTCAGTGCTGTTTAAACAGTCACTAAATGAACTGTTGTAAGTCAAGGACTACTATTCTAAGATCCCATCTTAGTAACTATAAAATCCAATCCCTCAGAATTATTATTTTTTTTTTGCTACAGAGGTCAGTCAGATTTAGCCAATCTCTGCAGCTGGGGAAGTCTTCACAGACTTTCTCAAAACCCAAGAGAGAGAATATATCTTAGGAAATACTTTGAAAAAGCTGTAAAAGTGGTTAGTAATTATTGTGTTTGTTTTTGTTTTGTGTATTTTTTGTATGTTTGTTTTATATGTTGTTTTTAACGAAAAACCTAATAAAGATTATTTTATTTAAAAGAAAAGAATAGAATAGAATAGAATAGAATAGAAATATGTAATAGAATAGAATAGAATAGAATAGAATAGAATAGAATAGAATGGAATGGAATGGAATGGAATGGAATGGAATGGAATGGAACGGAGCAGAATAGAATAGAATAGAATAGAATAAGAATGAATAGAATAGAATAGAATAGAATAGAATAGAATAGAATAGAATAGAATAGAATAGAATAGAATAGAATAGAATAGAATA
>QLTV01000219.1:619815-641246 GCA_003457575.1 Thermophis baileyi
ATCATTGTCCCGATTAAAGTCAGCTATTTTCTTTGCATCTTCATCTCTTGTTGCATCCCACAAAGTTATATCCGGTGGATTAGTTATTAAAGTCCATAAACCTTCATTTCTCAAAAGCAGGCTACATTTTGTAGACCAGGAAGCATAATTCGTTCCATCCAGCCGGGTTATCATGGATAAACAAGTTGACTGTCCATGTGCCATTATTAGTATAATACAACCTTAACTGTCTGAATATAAAAACTGAATATTCACACTACTCAATATCTCACTAGCAACATACTACTGGGCCCATAACCAATGATAAGGAATTGTGCAGAGTAACCTCTGGGCCCTGAAGGTTTGCACAGTTCATACAGTACTGTTATCATGGATAAACAACTTCACTGTTCATGTTCCATTGTTAGTGTAATACAACCTTAACTGTCTGAATATAAAAACTGAATATTCACACTACTCAATATCTCACTAGCAACATACTACTGGGCCCATAACCAATGATAAGGAATTGTGCAGAGTAACCTCTGGGCCCTGAAGGTTTGCACAGTTCACCGTAATGTTGCAGTAGATATAAGTAATGGTTCAGTCAATATACAGATACGTTAAAGTGTATAAAAGTAGTTTACTTAAAGAGATAGCACAGTCCAAATAACAGTCCGAATCATACACGTTCTATCAGTCAGTATTCAGAAGTACAGCAGTCTTCTTACCAGCCTTTCTTTGTCTTAACCAGCAAACAAAGATTCTCTACTATCACAGATAGCCAGCTACACACAGAGCTTACTTTCAGACTTTCATATATATGAAATGACAGACATCATGATCTCCGGAACTTTTAAAAAATTTATTCACTTAGCTTTCGTTAGCCCCTGCTAACATCGTCAGAATGTTATGATCGTGATGTCTGTCGTTTCTTCTATAACTACACCTGGAACTCACATTTTTAGGACAATTCGCAGTGTGTGTGTGTGTGTGTGTGTGTGTGTGTGTGTGTGTGTGTGTGTCACCCTTTTTGACAATAAGCGTTCTAACAAAGCAGACTGCACAATGTTGCTCTCTCCGAGAAAGAGGGAACTTTTGAAAATTCAAAGTGCGTTGCATCACACACGGCCCCGTTAAGAAGTGCAGGGACTTTGAATGTTGAAAAGGATGACAGATCTTCAAAGCTTTAGATATAGGTGAGGAGGGAAAAAAAGAAAAAAAAACAGATGGAAGGAAAAAGAGCATGAATGAATAATGAAAAAGCTTTGATCTGGGTGGGGTGGATGAAAAGGAGAGAGAGTGGGGAAGCTAGAAGAGGTGATATTTTTTGGTTTTGAAGGTGGGAGATTTAAAGTGGCGTATTTTCAACAGATTGTGGAGTAGAGGGGGTCTCCCCATCCATCCCGAATGACAGTTACACCCAATGAATCCCCAGGCAGTTTAGAGGATGGCAACAAATGTTTGCGAGCTACAGATTTTGTGGCATCAAACAGATATTGTGTGTTGGGTTGTGTTTGGGATGGTGGTTGAGAAAAGGAAGAATATGTGTCTGTGTGTGTGTTTATCTTTGTGATTGAGTAAAAGAAATCTGTATCTCACTCTCTCTATCTGTATATGGATGTGGATGTGTGTAAGATATTGTGTGTTGGTGCTTGTTTGTAATTGTGACAGCAAAAGAAGAATATGTGTTTGTGAGTGTGTATGTGTATGTTTGTGTGTTTGTGATTGAGTAAAAGAAATCTCTCTCTCTCTCTCTCTCTCTCTCTCTCTCTCTCTGGATGTGTGTAAGATTAAGATATTGTGTGTTGGTGCGTGTTTGTGATTGTGACTGAGAAAAAGTTGAATATGTGTTTGTGTGTATGTGTGTTTGGGTTTGTGATTGAGTAAAAGAAATCTCTCTCTCTCTGTGTGTGTGTGTGTGTGTGTGTGTGTGTGTGTAAGATATTGTATGTCGGAGTGTTTGTGATTGAGAAAAAGAAGAATGTGTGTTTGTGATTGTGATGGAGGAAAAGGAAAATCTGTGTGTGTGTATGTGTGTAAGGTATTGTGTGTTGGTGCGTGTTTGTGAATGTGATTGAGAAAAAGAATGTGTGTTTGTGTGTGCATTTGTGATTGTGATAGAGGAAAAGGAAAATCTTTCTCTCTGTGTGTATGTGTACAATATATTGCGTGTCGGGGTGTGTGTGTATGATTGTGATTGAGAAAAAAATGTATGTTTCTGTGAGTTTGTGATTGTGACTTTGTGTATGTGTAAGACATTGTGTGTCAGTGTGTTTGTCATTGTGATTGAGAAAAAAGAAAGAGTGTATATGTGTGTGTGTGTGTTACATTTTAAAAGAAATCTCTCTCTGTCTTTCTCCCTGTGTGTATGCATATGTGCGTAAGATATTGTTTGTCTGTATGTTTGTGTGATTGTGATTGAGAAAAAGAAGAATGTGTGTTTGTGTGCGTGTTTGTTATTGTGATTGAGTAAAAACAATCTCTCTCTCTCTCTCTCTCTCTCTCTCTCTCTCTCTCTTCTCTCTCTCTCTCTCTCTCTCTCTCTCTCTCTCTCTCTCTCTCTCTCGTGTGTGTGTGTGTGTTTGTTACTGTGATTGAGTAAAAACAATCTCTTCCCCCTCCCTCTCTCCATGTGGTTGTGTGTATGTGTATGCATAACAGCACCCACATTTTTGGCCCACTGCACAAAATAACTGAATAATACATCCCACGAACTCACTTTTGAGGTTAACAGAGATTGGGAGGTTGAAAAAGTTTCCATTCTTTGAATAATATCGCTGTAATTCCTTTGTTCTAGACTCCAAATGAGAGACAAAGGAGGGAGAGAGATTTCTGCGGGAAATAATTCTGAAACAGATGCCGGCCAGTTTTGAAATCACCGCATTAACCTCCACTAAGCTTCGAAATGTGATTCCAAGCATTGGCCTTAAATTACAAAGCTTACTTGGCTTGGTGCCAAAATACCTGCCAGATCACCTGTCCTGTTCCTTTGACCCAAAGTTGTATGTTGAAAATCCTTCCCTAGGTGAGATCAGAAGGGGGAAAAAAACCCCTTAAAATTAAGGTAGTTTCTCGACTTACAACCATTCATTTAGTGACCGAAGTTACAACAGCTGTTCTGACCTGGCTCCCAAACACGACAAACCCTCTGTAGTTAAATCAATGATTCCTTTATTAGGAGCACCAGCAGCCCCGGCAAAAAGTCTCTTTCTCTCTCACAGCAGGCTAACAAGTCCGTCTGGCAGGGAGATGAATAGTTGTCTGCCACACCTATTCATCGCCGCCCCCTGCCTTTTATCCCCAGAGCTAGGGTGGGGCTTCGCTAGCAGTGGTGGCTCTTCTGTCCCAAGGATCGGCCTATAGATTTCCACTGCTCTCCTCTCCTCTGCCTTCTGCGCATCTGCGTGTCAGGCACAGGACCCAGCTGTTCCTCCTCTTCCTCATCAGTGACCTCCAGATCTGGTAGCTGTTGAATCTCCATCTGAGGGCTGACGGATGGCCCAGGCTCCACCTCTGTCTCTCTCTCTGACAGCTCCATTCCCTCTTCCCACTCAGAGCTTTCAGATTGCCTTGATGCCCTGACTCCCACACCTCCTCCTCCTCTGATTCAGCTGCTGGAAGGGCCGGTGACTGACAGGCCACAACAACAGCACTCAACAAAGTGATGTAGGAGAGTTTTTCACACTTATGACCGTTGCAGCATCCCCGTGGTCATGTGATCAAAATTCGAACACTTGGCAACTGGCTTGTACTTATGACGGTTGCAGCATCCCGGGGTCACGTGATCCCCTTTTGCGACCTCCTGACAAGCAAAGTCAATGGGGAAGCCGGATTCACCTAATAACCGTGTTACTAACTTAACAACTGCAGTGGTTCACTTAACAAACAAGGCAAGGAAAGTCGTAAAATGGGGCAAAGCTTGTTTCAAAAAAAATTCTAAATTAGTGACCTAAATATGGGGCTCAGTTGTGGTCATAAGTCGAGGACCCCCTGTAAAAGCAGGTGTTAGGTGATAGAAAGAAATCCATCGTTGTCGGCATCTGATGTTGGGGTTTTTTTATCCTTTTTTTCAATTTCCCCTTCTCTTTGCTGTGTTTAATGTCCTGCCTCAAAAGTGCTTTTTCAGGAGGTAACTGGAATTTCTTTTTTTCTTTTTCTTTGAAGACATCCAGTTGCCTCCTCAAAAAACACCTGTGGGACAACCATGACCTGGATGACTGAGAATCTCTACAGACTTTTAGCTATGCATTTTGGGATGGACACCCTTCAAATGGTGTGGAAGTATGAACAGATTTCCAGAAAAATTGCAGACGCCAAACAACATTTGCGCTTCAGTTTGAGATGCAGACAACACAGACTCGTCCCCAACAGTGAAAGGACACAGGGCAGAAAACGTCCTGCAGAAAGCACAGCTCCACAACACGGTCCTTTCAGCAGTTCCAAAAAGACTCCACACCCATTTGCACCACTCAGATGACCCTGAGGTCACAGAAAAACCTCCCAGTGGCCTCAACGACTCTCTAAAAGGATGCAAATGACCAGCTGTCTGCAAGGAGTATCAATCCTTCCATTCCCCACCATCCAATCAGAGCTGAAGAAGCTTCTTGGATGAGAAGCAAAACATCTTCAGAGAAAAACAAGGAAGTCCAGTTGCCTCCTGAAAAAAGCACCTTTGCGACAATCATGATCTGGATGACTGAAACTCTCTATAGACTTTTAATTTCCTCTCACCTGGAGGCCTGGAGACTAAAACATATGAAGAACGGTTGCAGGATTTGGCTAGTCTAGAGAAAAGAAGAACTGGGGGGGGGTGGGGGGGACACATGATAGCAGTATTCCAGTATTTGAGAGGTTGCCACAAAGAGGAGGGGGTGAACTTATTTTTCCAAAGCATCTGAAGGCAGAACAAGAAACAATGGATGGAAACTAATCAAGGAGAAAAGCAACCTGGAATTAAGGAGAAACTTCCTGACAATGAGGACAATTAACCAGTGGAACAGCTTGCCTTCAGATGTTGTGGGTGCTTCATCACTGGAGGTTTTTAAGAAGAGACTGGACAGTGACTTATGGTATAGGGTCTCCTGCTTGAGAAGGGGGCTGGACTAGAAGACCTCCAAGGTCCCTTCCAACTCTATTCTGATTCTGATTCCTGCCTTTGCTAGGCTTATCCAGGTATCTGCTGCATCTCCACTTGGAGACATGCAGAGTCTCTGGCAAGGAGAAATGCTTCCATTCCGTCCCTGTCCTACTGTCCTATTGTCCTCATCTATCTGTATTCACTTTGATTATGTTTATGTTTATACCTATACCTGCTATCTTGTACATGTTTGACAAATAAATAAAATAAATAAATAAATAAATAAACAAACTGCTGGTGTCCAGAGCTCTGCTTCTGGCACACACTTCTACAGGTGTTAACGCAGCTCAAGCGAAGGGATGAATTACAGCCACCCAGCTGAGATGTAATAAAAGTATGAATTATTGACTCAGCATCCTCCTGAAACAGCTTTGGTCACAGCCTTGGTGTGTTCTGGACTTGATAGAATGAGATTTGTGAGATGTAAAATTACAATCAAAGAGAGTTCAGGATGAAAGATAACCTCCAAGGTTATGAACCCGACATCGCTTCCATTAAAGAGGAACGGTGAAGGGACAAAGATATTGATTCTTCGATTTCATGAATCTAAGGCAAGCGTGGAGGCTCGGCTGGACTAGGCGATGACTGGGAAAAGTCATCTCCTCAACAGACCGAAGGAATGGACCGGGGGGGGGGGGAATTGGGCAATGGGCCCAGGGCAGGCCCCTTTTAGGAAAGTTCAAGGAACTGAGTTGGAAATTGGAGGAGGAAGAGGTAGAGAAAGAGCAGGTGGAGGAGGAAGAACAGGAAGAGGTGATAAAGGAAGAGGAAGAGAAGGAGGAGGAGGAAAAAGGGGAGGAGGAGGAAAAGTAGGAGGAAGAGGAGGAGAAGGTGAAGGAGGAAGAGAAGGAGGAAGAGGAAGACAAAGAGGAGAAAAATAGAGCAGAAAAGGAGGAGGAGGAGGAAGAGGAGGACAAAGACAATGACAAAGAAAAAGATGAGAAAGGGGAGGAGAAAAATGAGCAGAAAAGAGGAGGAGAAAAGAGAAGGAGAAAAAGAAGAGGAGGAGGAAGAGGAAGAAAAAGAGGGGAGGAGGAGAAGGAAGGGGGAGGAGGAAGGGTTAGAGGAGGCATTGGAGCAGTGGAGCCAGTTAAATATTAATCTAAAATCAAATCAAGTAACCCTCCAGGTTTTAAAATGTTACCAGAACATATGTTGTTCTGAAATATTCATCAAATTACAAATCCCCATTTGAAGCTGCTCATTTAATATAATGCTGGGAATCATGGTGGGATTTTTATTCCCTTGTTTTGTCCCTTGTTTGCTTTTAAAGCAATGCTGGAGAGGCCCAGGAAGCACCTGAGAAGAAGACTGGGGGACTGATGCTGATGTTTCAACTCTGTGAAGCTTTTCTAAAAATCCAAGAAATATGAAAGTAGACCGTTGGCACTACTTATGTTTCAGAAAGTAAGTACAACCCTTTTCCAACCCACATTCCCCCCCCCTCATTTGTAGCCTCATCCAGTAAAGGGTGAAAAATCTCATTCCCCCCCCCCCCAGGATTCATGTTGCCCTGTATTTATTAAGAGAAAAATGATCCCATTTCTCTATGGATTTATTTTTTTCATTCTCCCATCGAATGGAATAACCACACTGTCATCTGCTTCTCAGATCTAGATTCTCCCATGCAGAAGCAGAGAAATAATCCCTTTGTGCTTCTCTCTCCAAATGAGCCAACAGAAAGCAAGGCTTATTTGAGGGGGTGAAAGTTGACGGAGGAGGAGGAGGAAGAGGAGGAGGAGGAGGAGGAGGAGAAGGAGGAGGAGAAGGAGGAGAAGGAGGAGGAGAAGGAGGAGGAGGAGGAGGAGAGGAGGAGGAAGAAGAGGAAGAGAAGGAGGTGGAGGAGGAGAGGAAGGAGGAGAAGGAGGAGAGAAGGAGGAGGAGAGGGAGGAGGAGGAGAGGAGGAGGAGGAGAAGGAGGAGAGGAGGAGGAGAAGGAGGAGAGGAGGAGGAGGAGGAGGAGGAGGAGGAGAGGGAGGAGGAGAAGAAGAAGAAGAAGAAGAAGAAGAAGAAGAAGAAGAAGAAGAAGAAGAAGAAGAAGAAGAAGAAGAAGAAGAAGAAGAAGAAGAAGAAGAAGAAGAAGAAGAAGAAGAAGAAGAAGAAGAAGAAAATAATTTGTTTATAGCATTATTTTATCCCTGGGGAGTTTGTATTACTTTTTCTTAGGTACAAAATAATCAGATTTTCCCCTGTTTGTGCTTCGGCATCACAAATATTTGAGGTTTATTACAGGTAGAAATTTTGGAGACAATGCTTCTGAAGGATAGCTCTTCCCTATAAAAATCATAATTTTAGGGGGGAGGGGGTTCCCCCCATACATGGAAGATGGAGGAAGGAGTCAAAGAATTTCATTCATCCCTGGCGACCATCCTCAAGTTGCAATGTAATATAATGAAAGAATAAGTCATAGATTTACATCGTAGAGTGTGATGTTTTTATACTCTTACATAATTCCAAGTTAGACATGAAAAATACTGTAATTCAAATTAATGCATTTCCAACATATGATCAATTACCTTGTACTTCCTGGCCCATTAAAATATATAGTTTTATACCATCAATAACCAATGTAATAAAAATATATTTCCTTATTGAACTTTTTTTAAGGCAAAAAAAAAAAAGCAATAACGGAAAAAATTATAATCTCCCAAGTTCCTGGGGGAAAAAAAAAAGTGTTGTAATTGTTTCTCTATTGCATAATAAAAGTGCGGAGCATATTGACAAAATTAATTCCTGAAAAAATGGTGGCCGTTCATCTTTTATCTTCCACTAAAGTGTGACACTTGGTTGGGATTTGAAAAACAGACTAATAAAAAGAAACTACCACGGGTTGCAAACCTGGAGGAATCAATGAACATCTCCTTCCTTCCCCACCCCTTTTTTTCCTCACCATTTGGTTATGAAAATAGGAAACAATGGAATTACCCTTCTTTTGTCTTCAAAGGGGCACCTTTATGGTTTACGCTTATTATGATTTTATTTTTATTTTTTTGGAAAAAGGAAGTTCCTATGGAGTCCTTTCTTGTTACCAACTTTGTATATCTGTAATTCTGTTGTTTTGCAAAGTGATCTCGACTATGTGTCTGAATGGTCATCTATTTGGCAACTGCAAATTTCGATTAATAAATTCTCTGTCTTACATATTGGTAAACATATCAGAATGTCAAGTATAAACTAGGTGGGATTGATCTAGCACCGTGATGGCGAACCTATGGCATGCGTGCCAGAAGTGGCACACAGAGCCATCTCTCCAGGCACGCAGAGCCATCACCCATTGCTCTTTCGGGTTCCAGCGCGCCAGCCAGTTGGTTTTCACATGCACGGGCGCGCCGGAGACCGGAAGAGCAGCCGCCCAGTGTGCATGTGCACGCCAGGAAGATGATGTTCCTGTTTCCAGCGCACGCATGCACGTCAGCCACTTGGTCTTCTGGTTTCTGGTGCGCATGCGTGCATGAAGACCAGCAACGGCAAGAGCAACAGGTGCGCGTGCCAAAAGATGCGGAGAGGGGATCCCAGTGGTCGCTTCCTAGGGGAGCAAAGCTGTCAGCCAGGTTGGGCGGGCCGAGGCTTTCCTCCCTCCCCACCCGAGCGGGCTTCTTGCACGGCCCAAACTTCCAGCCCATGGCACTGACGCGCCTGAGCCGGCCGGTCGCTCCTGCCCTTTCCCCTGTAGCTGCCACTGCTGCAGCTCTTCTGGGGTGGAGGGGCTGTGCAGGAGGAATGCCGGAGACAGCGCGCCAGCCAGGAAGTGGGCCGGCCGGCTCTTCTGGGGCACCCGAGCTGGCCAGGTGCTCTGGACCGCAGATGCGCCGGGGGCTAGAGGGCTGGGGCCGCGTAAGAAGCCCACTCGGGTGGGGAGGGAGGGAAGCCCCAAGCCTGCCTGTCCTTGCCACCGCCGCCCCCTCACCACTGACGGTGGCGGCTGTCGCACTGCTGCTTCTGGCCAGGATGCTGGAGCAGCCAGGAGAAGGAGAAGCCGCCAGTGGGGAGGCGAGTTGCCCCAGTAGGGCCGGAGGAGAGTGCAGCTCCTCATGCATGGAGACGTGCCAGCCGGGAAGTGGTCGTGGTAAGCGGTAAGAGGCGCGCTGGCTGGGAAGCGGTCGCGTTCCCTTGGAAGAAGTGGCAGGAGAGGGGGGGCTGCGCTGCTTGTTCCAAGGCTGGGAAGGGGCTCTGGCTTTCCAGCGGAGGGAGGTGGCAGGGACCCCTGAAAGGTAAGGTGGAGCCGGCACATACACACCAGACAGCTGGTCTTTGCACCAGAAACCGGCAGACCAGGTGGCCGGTGTGCATGTGCGCACCGAAAACCAGAAGATTATCTCGGTGCCAAAAATGTTTACATGCGCTCCTGTTTCGGCACTTGGTGCCGAAAAGGTTCGCCATCACTGATCTAGCAGATGACCCTCACTTTGTCAAGGACCTAGGTGTACTTATCTCTGACGACCTATGCTCCAAACTCACTGTAACAGCGTTGCTAAAAAAGTATTAAGGGTTGTAAATTTAATTTTGTGAAGCTTTTTTTTCTGGAAATATTGTATTGCTAATTAGAGCTTATAAAACTTACGCTAGACCAATCTTAGAGTATTGCTCAACTGTTTGGAATCCCCACCATCTGACATCAGTACAATCGAGCGGGTTCATAAGTATTTCACGAGAATAGTCTTGCACTCTTCTGTACACAATGGAATTCCTTATGCTACTAGGCTCGAAATTCTCAGTTTGGATAACTTAGAACTGCGTCGCTTGTGGTCAGACCTCAGTATTGCATACAAAATTATACGTAGTTATGTTTTACCTGTAAATGACTTTTTTCTGTTTTAATCGCAATAATACACGCCCGAACAACCGCTTTAAACTCAATGTAAATCGTTCTAAACTTGACTGTAAAAAATATGATTTCTGTAATAGAGTTGTCAAAGTCGGGAATGCCCTACCTGATTCAGTTGTCTCAGCTACAAATTTTCACAGTTTCAGTCACAAATTGACTCCCGTGGATCTTACTTCATACCTAAGTGGTCAGTAGAGGGGGGTGTGCATAAGCACACTAATGTGCCTATCGTCCCTGTCATTGTATTATTATTTTTTCTTTTATTCTTGTTCTCGTTTTTGTTTGACAAATTCTAATAAATGAAATAAATAAATAAATAAATAAAATATAGGACACGCACGGCTCTGCACAATATATATATATATATACAGTATATATATATTTCCTCGTGGTTTCTCTTCCCTGAGAACACAAAAGGTTTTAACTTCAAAACTGTGTGTCTTCATAGGCCCGTGGAGTAGACAGGCCTCCACAGTCAGGAAGGGGTAAATTAGCTGGTAGAATCTCCTTTATGAGGTCTCCAAGAATTCTTGCTGACCTCTGACTGAAATCAGAAAGTGGACGTGATGTGGAACAGCAACATCAATACGTCTGCTAGGCTTTTGTTCCGGGCTTTATTTTATTATTTTATTTTATTTTATTTTATTTTATTTTATTTTCTCTTACAGCTTTTCTGGAATCAAGCAGCATATGAATTTTAGCTAAAAAAAAATCTGCAGCTGCCCGCAATATAAATTCTAAATGGATTTTATTTTATTTTATTTTATTTTATTTTATTTTATTTTATTTTATTTTATTTGAGATTGTCTTCTGTTTGTTCTAAGATGTCGCCAAGGTCATCGCATCAATTCCATCAGGACAATAGGGAGGTTTGCTCGAGACAGCTGGCCGCTTTGCTTCAAATTGTCTTCTGCAGATTTTACAGAAGGGTGGGAAGAACGCGCAGAAAAGCCAACCGGTTGGAAGGACCCAGAAAAACCTTTTCTAAATCTCTTACCACCAGGAGTTTTCAAATTTTCTACACTGGAGGAATGCTGGTCACATCCGATGGTCTTTGGACTTCCCGGATGGTGCCCGATTTAAATACAAACCAACCCAATTTGGTGGGGTCCTTGTTGCTCTCTGAGCTTAGTGGTTTTCTTGCAGACGTTTCATGACCGAACTAGGTAACATCATCGCTGCTGGAAGGGAATGGGGTTTGGGAGGAGGAGGAGGAGGAGGAGGAGGACAACTGTGAGATCTTTGGTGCTCTTAAAGCTTGGTGGTTTTCTTGCAGACGTTTCATCACCAAACTAGGTAACATCATCAATGCTAGAAGGGAGTGGGGTTTCCTCTGATTAGATACAAGTGGTTCATCTTGTCATCCTAACAATAGAAGAGAATATATGTAGCTCAGAGTCAAACTGTGGGGTCCTTGGTGCTCTCTGAGCTTGGTGGTTTTCTTGCAGACATTTCATGACCCAACTAGGTAACATCATCACTGCTAGGAGGGAGTGGAGTTTGGGAGGAGGAGGACAACTGTGGGGTCTTTGGTGCTCTCTGAGCTTGGTGGTTTTCTTGCAGACGTTTCATTACCTGACTAGGTAACATCATCAGTGCTAGAAGGGAGTCGGGGGTTTGTGGGAGGGAGGGAGGGAGGGAAGGAAGGAAGGAAGGAAGGAAGGAAGGAAGGAAGGAAGGAAGGAAGGAAGGAAAAGAGGAGGAGGAGGAGGAGGACTGTGGGGTCCTTGGTGTTCTCTAAGCTTGGTGGTTTTCTTGCAGACATTTCATTACCCAACTAGGAAATATAATCAGTGCTAGAGGGGAGTTAATTTGGATCGTGGGACTATGGGGGATACAGTGATGATCATAACTGTGCGGGCCGATTTCAAATCACTTTTTTTCAACGTTGCTGTAAATTCCAACGGTCACTAAATGAATGGTTGTAAGAGTGAGCAGTATATTTCAACAATACATAAAGAGATTCCAGCAATATTAGCAGGTTAACAGAGTTGGAAGGGACCTTGTAGGTCATGTAGTCCAACCCCCTCCCCGGCCCAAGCAGAAGACCGTATACCGGTGATGGCGAACCTTTTAGGTACTGAGTGCCCAAACTGCATGTGCACGCGCGCATGCCCAAACTGAAAGGTACGCACGAGACAGAGAATGTGCGTGTATGTGGACATGCACACATGCACAGCACAGACCCGAAGACCAGCTGGGCAGCAGGAGGCGGGGCATCCCAACACCGGCTGTGCGGCAAGAGGTAAGATCTTTTTCTTTCATGAGTTTCTGTTTTGTTGTTTTCAGGGAAACAGAAGCTCACGAAAGAAACGCCATGGAGATCTGACCTGGGTCGATGGCGTGCGTGCCAGCAGAGAGGGCTCTGCGTGTCACCTCTGGCACATGTGCCATAGGTTCGCCATCATGGCCCTACACCATTCTGACAGATGGCAGTCCAGTCTCTTTTTGAAAGCTTCCAGTGATGAAGCTCCCACAACTTCTGAAGGCAAGCTGTTCTATTGGCACATGCATGGTTGTGTGAATGTTTTATTTTAAATATAGTTTGGTTTTTTTTTCCCCTTTCTTTTTTAAATTGTTTTTATATGTTTTATTTTTTTATGATGTAAGCCTCCCAGAGTCCTTCGGGAGTTGGGCGGCATATAAATTTTATAAAATAAATAAAATAAATAAAATAATGACCGGACCTCGCACTTATGATGATCACGGCATCCCCATGGTCACGTGGATCAAAATTCTGGGCAAAGTAGATAGAATATAGAATCATAGGACTGGAAGGGACCTCAGAGGTCTTCTAGTCCAACCCCCTACTCAAGGTAGGAAACCCTATATCATCCCGGACAAAGAGTTGTCCAGTCTATTTTTGAAAACCTCCAGCGATGGAGCACCCACAACTCCAGGAGGCAACTATTCCATTGATTAATAGTTCTCCCTGTCAGGAAATTACTCCTTAGTTCTAGGTTGGATCTCTCTTTAACAAGCTTCCATCCATTACTTCTTCTCCTGCCCTCTGGTGCTTTGGAGAATGTGCCAAGGAGAATCCTAACCTAACCCATTCAAAGGACCGTTGCTTCAGGGGTGGGTTCCGGTTTACCTCGCTGCCGGTTCGCTTCCTCTCACGCTGCGTGGGTGCGCGGTGCGGGCAAACCGCACAGGCGCGCACACATGCACGCGTGCATGCACAGTGCTAAAAACCCAGCTTCTGCGCATGCGCAGAAGAAAAAACAAGATGGAGGCGCCTATGGCGCCGCCGAGAGAGCCAGTTCGGGGGCATGTCCAGCCGGCTATCGCTGCCGGTTCGGTGAGCGGGGTGGGGGGAATCCCGCTACCGGTTCTATAGAGCCGGTCCGAACCGGCAGGAACCCACCTCTGCGTTGCTTGTACAAGACAATTGCTGGTGAACTTCTCACTCTGATATATCTAAAACCAGCTGAAGATTTATAGGCCAGCCTAATCTTGAATTGTACCAAAGGAAGGGAGGGAATGAAACACCATAAACATCTACCTTATTTGTTACTAGTAGCCCATCTGCTCCAAGCAACATGGCGGTATTTTAAGAAGAATATCTACCAGAGTCTCCTAAAAGAGTATTTCCGAGGTTGTAAATCAAGAGTAGGATTCTTGCACCAAGCTCTCCAAAGGAGGAGAAAGCAACATACTGTATGGCGTTGGGACAGAGAACCACAATCTTCAACAGGTTTTCATGTTGGGATAAATAAATTTCTCATTTATGTGACTTACAGGAAGTCCTTGACTTACAACCATTCGCTTATTGACTATTTGAATTCACAACTATGCTGAAACATGTGACTTAAGAGAGGTCCTCTCACTTAAAACCTGTTCTGCCCTCACTACACGTTAGTCTGTGTGCAGCTCGACAGGCAGCTAAACCCACCTATCCTCCAATAAAACAGACCGTGTGCGTAGATCTGAATGCTTTATTGAAAGAACAGGATATGGTGAAACTGGGGAAAATAGGGATACATACAATGAGAACCAAATACAAGATAGGCAGTATTGGGTTACTGCTGAACATAACAATTAATAAACACAAGCAATCTAAATCTCACCAGCGATGCTCTGTGTGGGGGATGTGGGTTTGTCCTTGGATGACCATGTGCCACTGATTAAGATGGATTCTTCTTTGTGCTTCTGTCTTCTCCAAATGCTAAAGGAAATGGAGTCTGGCTTCCCAGCGTGCTGATTTGTTTTGAGAGTGCAGGCTGATGGGTAAAGAGGTTGGGTCAGCTTCAAACAATATAATTGGCAATTGTCTCTCCGGCCACTAGATGGGGATAGAGCGCAAAAACAATATACAAAAATCATATGTTGGGGCATATTTGTCCCTCCAGCCACTAGATGGGACTAGAGAGCAACAACAGTATATGAAAGTTATATGCTGGGGCATGACAACACTCAAGGGGAGAAGTTAGACTTAGTTGCCTTGTGACTACATAATGATTGTAAACTGATTCCCCCTTTTCACTCCACCCCCAGGTTCTGCCATTCTTTCTCTTACAGTTCTGTTGCATTCTGGAATAAGAAAGAAGAGATGCAATTTGAGTCAGTTCCTGGAACCAGAAATTTAGTCTTCCAAGCTTTCGGATTCAGGCTGGAGCCCATCTTCAGGGAACTTCTCTCTCACCAGAATGTATGCTTTAAGCTATTCTATACATAGTATTTATACTACTATACTATATATACTATACTACTATACTTCTATATACTATTGTTGGAAGAACTATCCATCTGATTCAGTTCCAAGTGGGGAGAAAGACACTGGAAACATGGAGGCTGATTGGAAAGATGGTTTATTGATGGACAGGACCACATGGGTTCAAGGTCCTGGGCAGCTGACCACATGGAGCTGAGAACGAGGGTTATTTATACCTTCTCTTGGGCCTTGCCCTTGAGCTTCCTGTTCCTGTGCAAGAACATGTATTCTATTGGTTGTTGTAGGCTGTCTGAGTCCCAGGCTTGGTTGAAGCTTGCAGGGTGATGATGCAATGAAGAGGCTTGTGTTCTGAAAGGGTGTTGGGCAATTCCTATTGTGTCTTAATGACTTTGCCATTCTGACAAAACCATTCTAATGTTTCCACAGACACCTGATCAAAATTTGGATGCTTGGCAATCAGCATACAGCATATTTATGATGGATGCAGCATCCTGGAGTCACATAATCACCATTATCAACCTTTCCAACTTCTGACAAGTAAAGTCAATGAGGGAAGCCACTTCAATCAGAGTAGAGCTGGAAGGGACCTCGGAGGTCTTCCAGTCCAACCCCCTGCTCAAGCAGGAGATCCTATACCAGGGGTGGGTTCTGGATCCTTTTGATGCCGGTTTGCTCAGGTTCACGCTGTGCGCGCCCCCGCAGCAATAAAAAAATAGCTTCTGCACATGCGCAGAAGCAAAATCCAAGATGGCGGCACCCACGGAGACACTGACAGAACCGGCTCTGTGACGTCATCACCAATTTACTAACGGTTCTAAAGAACCAGTTAGAATCGGTAGGAACCCACATCTGCCCTATACCATTTCAGACAAGTGACTGTCCAGTCTCTTCTTAAAAACCTCCAGTGATGGAGCACCCACAACTTCAGAAGGCAAACTGTTCCACTGGTTAATTGTCCTCGCTATTAGAAAATTTCTCCTTAATTCCAGGTTGCTTTTCTCCTTGATTAGTTTCCATCCATTGTTTCTTGTCCTGCCTTCTGGTGCTTTGGATAATAATTTTCTCCCCTCCTCTTTGTGGCAGTCCCTCAAATACTGAAATACTGCTATCATGTCTCCCCTAGTCCTTCTTTTCTCTAGACTAGCCAAACCCAATTCCTGCAACCATTCTTCATATGTTTTAGTCTCCAGGCCTTTAATCAAATTAGTTGCTTTTCTCTGCACTTCTTCCAAAGTCTCAACATCTTTTTTTGTAATGTGGTGACCAAAACTAGATGCAGTCTTCCAGGTGTGGCCTTACTAAGGCTTTATAAAGCGGTACTAATACTTCACGTGATTTTGATTCTGTGCCTCTGTTTATGCAACTTAACAGCTATGATTCACTTAACAACCATTTTGAAAAAGATAGTAAAATAGGGTGTGACTCTATTGTCACAACTGCCTTGCTTAGCAATGAAAATTCTGGTCCCAGTCATGGCCATAAATCAAGGATTGTCTGTACATACTGGAGGCTGGACTGGAGACTAAAACACATGAAGAACGGTTTCAGCAATTGGGTTATGTCTAGTTTAATGAAAAGAAGGACTAGGAGTGACATGATAGCAGCATTCCAGTACTTGAGGGGCTGCCACAAAGAATAGGGGATCAACCTATTCTCGAAAGCACCTGAGGGCAGGACAAGAAGCAATGGGTGGAAACTAATCAAGGAGAGAAGCAACTTAGAACTAAGGAGAAATTTCCTGACAGTTAGAACAATTAATCGGTGGAACAACTTGCCTCCCGAAGTTGTGAATGCTCCAACACTGGAAGTTTTTAAGAAGAGATTGAACTGCTATTTGTCCAGAATGATATAGGTTTTCTCCTTGATGAGGGATTTGGACCAGAATATCTCCAAGGTCCCATCCAACTCTGGTATTCTGTTATTCTGTTCTGTTAAGGTCCCTGCCAACGTTATTATTCGATGTTCTAATTTTGTTTTGCAATGGTAGAAGATTATTCTGTTTTGTGACAAAACTCTAGGCATGTCTGTCTTTAGTTCTCAGGTTGAAACACGTGGATGCTGGCATTTTGAGCTCAACATAGTACAGGCTCAGAATATTTCTACATCCCTAAAAAGTTTTTCTACTTTAAAGACAGGTTATTAAAGAAGGACCATCAGATTACTGTTCTACCTGTAATTGACGTTGCTCCTTGGAGAATTATGGTTCTTAAAAATTGACCGACAGGCCTGTTTTCCAACCTCATTTGAAAGCAAACTTGTCACTGTCTAAGTCCTAACTGAAGGAGACTGATCCTTTAGAATCAAAGAAAACTGAAAACAAACTAGTTTTTTAAGAAGAGATTGAAGTGCCAATTTGTGGGTGCTCCATCACTGGAGGTTTTAAAGAAAAGATTGGACGACCATTTGTCTGGAATGATGTAGGGTCTCCTGTTTGAGCAGGGGGTTGGACTAGAAGACCTCCAAGGTTCCTTCCAACTCTGTTATTCTGTTACTTCTCATAGAAATTGAGTTGGGGAGAATGTAATGTTGATCTTATCCTTCAGAGCTCCATATGTCCGTCATGTGCCAGCAATCAATTCTGTCTCCCCCATGTAATAATCCCACAAACAAGCTCCATGATGACATAATTAGAACAACAGCCTTCTGATACAAGAACTTTCCTTCTTTCTCAAAAGAATCTGAGTTACCATTATGGACTGCCTTTGATTGTGCTTTGGAGATAACCCAACCTCAGTTTAATGAAAGTCAAAATGTGCCGGTTGGGTTGATTTTGATGCAAATATCTCAAATATCTGTGCAAAAAGTGGTGATTTTTTTCTTTTAAAAAAAAAGAAGAATTCACCGAAATTAACTGTGTAAAAAAATCTGATTTCTCTTGGCCACGGATTTAGAGATAAGAAAAAAATGGATAAGCACAAGGTACGGGTAGTACTTACAATTCATTCAGTGATTGCTCAAAAAGTTACAACAGCACTGAAAAAAGTGACTTATGACCATTTTTCACACTTACAACCCATGAGCAAAATTCAGACACTTGGCAACTGACTCATATTTATGACGGTTGGAGTGTCCCGGAATCACGTGATCCCCTTTTATGACCTTCTAACAAGCAAAATCAATGGGGAAGCTAGATTCACTTAACAACCGTGTGACTAACTTAACAACTGCAGTGATTCACTTAATAACTGGAGCAAGAAAGCCATAAAATGTGGCAAAACTCAGTTAACAAATCTCTCACTTAGTAACAGAAATTTGGGGCTCCATTGTGGTCGTATGTCCTTGGGAAGATAACCAAGTGGAACATTTTGCTGCACACAAATGAAAATGGACTCTCACTTCATAAAGAGATCTAATATCTGGGAAAATCCAGTATATTGCTCAAGTAAACCCCAGTGTTTTCATGCTAATTATGCACAAGGAATATTTAACACAGGAAATGCAAATATTCCTGTATCCACTCAGAACAGGACCAAATGGTTCTGTATAATCCACTCTTCTTCCTTTGCTCACGGTGCCCTGCACCCACGGCTGTTAGACTGCCCACAATGGGAATGTGGTACAAGAGCAAATAATATTTTCAAAATTCTTTTGGGCCAACCGAGCCACTGGCAACAGGAGGAACGGTTAGCAGCAAGCAGCACAGGTTTTGCTGGGTTTGTTATTTTGGCTCCCCCCCCCCCCTGCCAAGTCTTTGTTCTGCAAATAAAGACAGCTAGAGAAAGGAATGTGCGATGTTTCTTAGCATGAGGACTCTGTGGTGAGTCAGTTGTGGAGAAAAGGATGCAAGGTTGTGAAACAACAATTCTATCTCCTTTCCTGCCTGCATCTGTAGCTGGTGTGTGACTAGTGTTATAGCATCTTCTAGGATGTGGGTCAAAATTGTTCAGTCTTCCTTCCTTCCTTCCTTCCTTCCTTCCTTCCTTCCTTCCTTCCTTCCTTCCTTCCTTTTGGATCATTACACATAAAGGTTCCCTGAGGTTCATCTTATGTTTGTTACTCACTCATTCATTCATTCATTCACAACCCATTGAGATACATGCATCTTGTACACCTCCCTTTACTTTCTACCTAGTTTTTCCCCCCCCAGATAGGTGCATCCAAACAAGAGAAGACACAGGCCTGGAAAACAGCTGGGAAATTCTTAGGAACTCCCACATATCACTTTCAACCAAACACTGAGGCACATCAGGTTGTTAGGAATATATAGAGGCCTTGCTAATTCAAAGTACAAGAAAACATTATGGGTTACAACGTACATTTAGTTTTTTTCTCTTACACAAACTCACACCATCATCCCAATTTACCCACATCCTTTCCAACTAAGCTGCCAGAGATGATGTAGAGCAGGGGTCTCCAACCTTTCTGGCTTTGTGGACTGTTGGGGGGGGGGAAAGAGGAAATGGTTCCATGCATGCAGTGGGCACGCTTGGTCGCACACACACAGGGTCCTCTCGCTTGCACGCACATCTCTATTTACATACAGTAAGCAGTGGTTGTGTGTTCCTGCTGCTCGCACAAATGCAGCTTCTCACATGAGCGCCCGTCACTCATCATGAAATGGAGCTTCCCATGTGCGTGTGAGCACCCACCATGCACACAAGTGGTGCTGCATGCACTCGCTCGCTGCTTGCATGGTCCAGTTCCAAACAGATTTACAGATTAACAGAGTTGGAAGGGACCTTGTAGGTCATCTAGTCCAACCCCCCACCCAAGCAGGAGACCCTACATCATTTCCGACAAATGGCACTCCAGTCTCTTCTTGAAAGCTTCCAGTGATGAACCTCCCACAACTTCCGAAGGCAGTTCCTTTGGTTGATTGTTCTCACTGTCAGGAAATTTCACCTTATTTCCAGGTTGAATCTCTCCTTGATCAGTTGACTAGCCATGCCCAGTTCCTGCAATCATTCATCGTATTTTAGCCTCCAGTCCCCTAATCATCCTGGTTGCTCTTCTCTGCACTTTTTCTAGAGTCTCAACATCTTTTTTATAGTGTGGTGACCAAAACTGGATGCAGTATTTTAGGTGTGGTCTTAGTGTGGTCCAAACAGGCTGTGTTCAGGTACCAGATTGCAGCCCAGGGGTTGTGGATGCCTGATCTAGAGAAATACAAGCCACCATGTCTGGATCTAGGAGGACCAAATAGTAGGTGAGTTTCAGGGCCCCTTTAATCCCCAAACATCCTTGCTAAACATGTATCAAAGCTGTCTGGGTTTTTTTTCCTCATGTGCTTCAGGCCCAGCTGCAATAGAATAGAATAGAATAGAATAGAATAGAATAGAATAGAATAGAATAGAATAGAATAGAATAGAATAGAATAGAATAGAATAGAATGGAATGGAATGGAATGGAATGGAATGGAATGGAATGGACCTTGGAGGTCTTCTAGTCCAACCCCCTGCTTAGGCAGGAAACCCTACACCACTTCAGACAAATGGTTATCCAATCTCTTCTTTAAAACTTCCAGTGTTGGAGCATTCACAACTTCTGGAGGCAAGCTGTTCCACTGATTAATTGTTCTCACTGTCAGGAAATTTCTCCTTAGTTCTAGGTTGCTTCTCTCCTTGATTAGTTTCCACCCATTGCTTCTTGTCCTACCCTCAGGTGCTTTGGAGAATAGCTTGACTGCCTCTTGTTTGTGGCAGCCCCTCAAATACTGGAAGACTGCTATCATGTCTCCCCTAGTCCTTCTTTTCATCAAACTAGACATACTCAATTCCTGCAACCGTTCTTCATATGTTTTAGCCTCCAGTCCCCTAATCATCTTTGTTGCTCTTCTCTGCACTCTTTCTAAAAGAGTCTCAACATCTTTTTTACATCTTTTTTTTTTACTAATGCTCAGCTCATGAAATTCTAGTAATTAAATCCATCCTTGGAGAATCAGGGATGCAGCTACATGTTACTTCTATGAGCTGGATGCTAAGATAACAATTAATTGGAGCCATGCTGTTGGCTTTTCTCAAGCATCAACTTTAATTACTGACGTTTTTGGACTACATTCAACCTTTCTCAAGTAGGACACTGAAGAAGTGAGCTCATCGTTGCTTCAGCAATTCAGCATATCTCTGCTGAACCTTTGGTGACTCTCTAACATTCAAATCCAGAGATGGCGGGTCCAGAACTTCTGCTGAGCAACAAAAAGAGGAGAAGCCAAGTAACCTTCAAGCGCAAAAGGATTTATGAGGCAATCTGCAGCCTTTCTGGCTTACTGTTTCCCTTATCGCGATGGAAATCTTAGGGTTTGACCTTAAACAATTCAAGCATTTTGTGATCCAAGATACTGTATTTATCACAGATGACTGGAAATATTTTACTTTTAGAGTGTAAGGGGAGGGGTTATCTTAGGGTTGATGGTTCAGTTCATTTTCTATAAGTCTCCAGTTGAAAATATGTATGATGTTATGCTACAAACGTTGACCAGAATTTGACATCATTCAGGATATTGCTCTTTTATATTCTCTCTCAATTTTATCTCTCTCACACTTACTTTACATCTATCTCTGCCTGTCCATCTCTATCATCTACCTACCTACCTACCTACCTATCTATCTATCTATCTATCTATCTATCTATCTATCTATCTATCTATCTATCTATCTATCTATCTATCTATCTATCTATCTATCTATCTATCTATCTATCTATCTATCTATCTATCTATCTATCTATTTTATTTATTTATGTATTTATTTATTATTATGCAGCTGCATTTTAAGATCCAAACTTTTTTAAAAACTGTTTTCATATGTCTGTCTATGAGGATTCAGTGGCCAAACATCTTACAAAGATCCTTGATTCTGATCAACACTCCGTTGT
>QLTV01000219.1:658906-674809 GCA_003457575.1 Thermophis baileyi
AATGTGAATAGTTTGACAGTGGTGAGGGAATTATTTGTTTAGCAGAGTGATGGTGTTCAGGAAAAAACTGTTCTTGTGTCTAGTTGTTCTGGTGTGCAGTGCTCTATAGTGTCGTTTTGAGGGTAGGAGTTGAAACAGTTTATGTCCAGGATGTGAGGGGTCTGTATATATTTTCACAGCCCTCTTTTTGACTCGTGCAGTATACAGGTCCTCAATGGAAGGCAGGTTGGTAGTAATTGTTTTTTCTGCAGTTCTGGTTATCCTCTGGAGTCTGTGTCTGTCTTGTTGGGTTAAGTTAAGTTGAGTTGAGTTGAGTTAGTTAAGTTAAATTCATACATACATGTATACATACATAGGAGAGACCAATGACAGTGTACATACCACTTTCTTCTTGCACAATTTTAACAGAATAACACAGTTCCAATATCTAAGTGAGTGCCACAAAGAAGAAGGGGTCAACCTATTCTCCAAAGCATCTGAAAGTAGAACAAGAACCAATGGATGGAAACTCATCAAGAAGAGAACCAAGCTAGAACCAAGGAGAAATTTCCTGACAGCTAGAACAATTAACCAGTGGAATGACTTGCCTCCAGAAGTTGTGGGTGCTCCAACACTGGAGGTTTTTAAGAAGACTTTGGACAACCATTTGTCTGAAACGGTATAAGGTCTCCTGCTTGAGCAGGGGGGTTGGACTAGAAGACCTCCAAGGTCCCTTCCAACTCTGTTATTCTTTATTCAGTTGGAATAAATTGGAAACCTTCAGTGATGGAGCATCCACAACTTCTGAAGGTAAGCCATTCCATTGATGAATTGTTCTAACATTCTCCCCATCTAAACCACATTTCTATTAAATGTCAAGTACGTATGGAGCTGTTTTCATAGTGGTACTACTGTACCATTATATCTTAGGACATATCCTGTCCTTCAGAAATTAGGAAATTTAGAGAAACTGGATAAATATATAGAAACTGGATAAATGTAGAAAAACTATCTATTTTGTTTTTTCTGTCCATAATGCTGTTGGATAACTTTTTTACAGATAATTTTAGTAAGAATTATTTATGTAAAGAATAAAAGTTGATACAAACTACAGAATCTATAAACTACTAAAAAGGTGGTGGGGGAAGGATATTGAAAAAGAAAAAGAAAAAAAGGAGAAAAAGAAAGGAAAAAAAGGAAGTAATGTCCTCCTTCAGCCCAGCAGGTAAACACAATTTTAATAGCTTATCAGCATCTCTAAATAGAATAACCTACAGTTCCTTCTCCCCATAGCTCATCTCTTAGATAAGGGAAAGTAAATCAAAATGATATGTCAATCAATCTTTATCAGGAAAAGTTCACTGAAGGCCTCCAATATGCCTATTTTCTTCTTTTAACCCTGGTCAAACAAGCCAATCTTATAAATCTTCCCTGATTTTGTTAAAGATATACTATACTTTGACCCTTTCAAAAAAAAGGGCAATTGGTGGTTTATCGCTCATCTTTGTTTCAAACCAAGCATCCTTCAGACCTTTAACAGCTTTCTTTGGTGTCCATAATTTTCCAAAGCACTAGAGGGCAGGAAAAGAAACAATGGATGGAAATTAATCAAGGAACAGATTGAAACTAATCAAAACCAACCTAGAACTAAGGAGAAACTTCCTTTGACATTGAGAACAATTGACCAGTGGAACAGCTTGCTTTCAGAAGTTGTGGGTGCTCCATCAGTGGAAGTTTTTAAGAAGACACTGGACAGCCATTTCTCAGGAATGGTATAGGGTTGCCTGCTTGAGCAGGGGGTTGGAGTAGAAGACCTACAAGCAGGGGTGGGTTCCTCCCGGTTCGGACTGGTTCTCCTGAACCAGTAGTGGCCTGCTGGTGATGTCATGATGACGTCACCGAACCGGATCGGTCGGTGCCGGTCCATGGGGTCCGCCATCTTTTTTTTATATTTTTTTTAATTTTTTTTAAATTTTTTTAAATTTTTGCGCATGCGCAGGAGCCGAGTTTCCGGCACTGCGCATGCATTGCCATCTTGGTTGTGGGTTTTGTATTTTTTGGGTTGCCATATTTTTTCCAGCTTTGTTTTTGTTTTTTGTTTTTGATTTTTTTTTTGGATTTTTTGTTACTGTGCATGTGCGCGCGCGCAAAGCACGTGTGTGCGCCCACGAGACGCGGGAGGGAGCGAACTGGCATCGAGGTAAGTTGGAACCCACCCCTGCCTCCAAGGCCCCTTCCAACTCTGTTACTCTATATTCTGTGTTTTGTTTCTCATCACAAAAAAGTTCTTCCAAACCTTAGCAGAGCTCTTTGTATATCCAGAGGGGGGAAATATTCAAAGCAATTTCCTAGTTTGATGTCTGTTCATCTCCTGTAGGTAAAGAGCGATCCATCACATACATTTATATTATATCTGTCCATTTTCAAATAAATTGTAAGAAGGGACTGGACAACCATTTGTCTGAAATGGTATAGGGTTTCTTGCAAGAGCAGGGGATTGGAGTAGAAGACCTCCAAGGTCCCTTCCACCTCTGTTATTCTGTTATCTTTCCTTTGTTTTGGAAAAAATATGCCAAATTGGATGCAGCATCCAGTGGCATTTTTGCTCACAAAGTTTTCTTGCTAGTGAACAAAAAAGCCAGCAAGGCATCTGCTCACCATGGCACATACAGGAAGTCAACTTGGGTGGAGAATATAGAAAAGCAGAAGGATACAAAATACTGAAATATACACAATGGGGGAATCGATCATAAACATGGAGGAGCTTTCGGGAATGGCAAAATTAACCTGATCAGGGATAAGATAACAAGTATTTTTTTATTAAAAGACTGGAAACCTCTTATGGACTTTTTGCTGAATGAATGAATTAGTAATCTATGGATTTGTTGATTAAAAAGGGGTTGAACCATGTTGTACTTTTAAACAGGGAGAAGAGATAATGTATTTGTTTGTAACTATTGGAAAAAAGATTGGAAGTCCTTTCCTTTCCTTTCCTTTCCTTTCCTTTCCTTTCCTTTCCTTTCCTTTCCTTTACCTGCATTGTATTTTCTGCTTTTTCTTTTATCTTTTAACCTCTTTTTTTTTAAATCACCCTATACAGTTTCATAATAGCAAGCCAACTCATACAATTTAATGCAAGCTGGGATTACTAATTTGGAGGCTACCTTGCAAGTCAACATATAGTTCTCTGTATCCCATCAACTCAGAGGAATATGCCTTGTTCTAACACGTACTCAGGATGTCGATGCCATTAATTCAATATTAGCACCAGTACTTTCAATTCATTTAATTATTTAGCTTCTTCGGTTGTAATACAGATGTAGAGTTTTACCGGTCTCCATCTGCTCACATCTCAATGGATATTTAAAGTGAACATTGACTTGAAAATAAGAACAGGAACATCCCAACCTAAAAAAACAAACCCCCAATATATTTATTGTGTCGTATAACAAATGTATGCATGCACGCACAGACAAACAGACACGTAGGGCAAGACAAGGAAAGTCAAGAGCGTGGGGATATGTTGCTAGCAAAATACTGATTCTGGACAGATGTAATCTGCTCCACCTGAATCCCTGCCAAGCTGTAGGCAAGACCCAGGGGACAGATTCTGTACCTATGGACCACAGAAGGTTGAAGAGGAAGGGTCATCACTCAATGGAGGCATACATGGTTAGCATGACAAATATGTCAGGTTCAACGCTGAACTTCTCCAGAAGGAAACTTCAAAGAAAAAATAGAGTACTGAAAGAAGAGAAGATTTATAGCTCAGGCTTGAACTGTGGGGTCCTTGGTGTTCTCTGAGCTTGGTTGTTTTCTTGCAGATGTTTCATTACCCAACTCGGTAACACCATCAGTGGTAGAAGAAAGTGGGGTATGTAGAGAGGAGGAGGAGGAGGAGGATGAAGAAGAGGAGGAGGAGGAGGAGGACTATGGGGTCCTTGGTGTTCTCTGAGCTTGGTTGTTTTCTTGCAGACGTTTCATTACCCAACTAAGCAACATTATCAGTGCTAGAAGGAGGTGGGGGGTTTGCTCTTGTTTTATGTACTAATGGTTTGTCCTGTCAGTCTTGGTGGGAGTAGGCTTAGTGGTAATTTATTTGGGCTGTTGTTTACTCTAAGCTTGTGTAGAAAGTTAGCAGAAGAATGAAATGTTTTAGGAAATATTAAAAAGGCAGAATATTATATTTTCCCTAAAGGAGAAACATGTTTCTAAAGACAGAAACTCAGAGCCATAATTCCCTGCCCCCAAGCAGATACTAAGCTGAGGCCAGATTTTAGAAATTCAGATTTGGTAATCCATTCAAGACAGGATATTTTGAACAAAGGTAGTATGGTAGGATTAGCCCTCACTCAAGATCCAACACAGGACAAAGCCATTAAGACACAATAGGAATTGCCCACAGAACACAAGCCTCTTCATTACATCATCACCCTCCAAGTTTCAACCAAGCTTAACTCAGACAACCTCAGCTATGACCCCTGCATAGCCCCATGGGAGTCTGACAGCAACCAATAGAATACATGCCCTTGCCACAGGAACAGGAAGCTCAAGGGCAAGGCCCAAGAGAGGGTATAAATAACCCTAACTCTCCACTCCATGTGTTCAGCTGCACCAGGATCTCAAACCCATGTGGTCCTGTCCATCAATAAACCATCTTTCCAATCAGCCTCCATGTTTCCAGTGTTTTTTCCCCACTTGGAACTGAACCAGATGGATATTTCTTCCAACACTTGTTTGCCTGAGTTGGTAGTTCCTTGTTTGGTGTATTTTTGCTTTTTGATTGTTAGTCTAGTGTTAAACTTGGTGTTAATCTCTGCTCCTTGAGGTGTTGCTTGCTGGTGAGGAGGTGTTTTGATCTTTTTGGTTTTCTTTTTAGCTTTTAGCTTGTTTCTTTGGAATGGTATGTAGATGTCGTTTATCTCTATATGCCTGTTGATGGCTGCTCTGTCTGAGTGCCAGGCTTCCAGGAATTCTCTAGCATTTATGGACTTGGCTTGGTCTAGGATGCTCACAGTTTCCCAGTTGAAACTGTGGTCTGATCATGTCTTGTCAAATGAAAGATTTTTCATCATTCTTCTGACTGTTAGGTGGTGTTCATGCGGGTGCTCTGCTAAGACCTCCTCACTCAGACATACAAGCTAACAGTAAACAACGGCCTAGTCAGAGAACTAATAAGAACACTCCCACCAACATTACTAGGGCAAACTACCTTTTATATCAACAGAGAGCAAATCCCACTCCCTTCTAGTACTGATGATATTATCTAGTTGGGTAATGAAATGTCTGCAAGAAAACTACCAAGCTTAGAGAGCACCAAGGAGCCCACAGAAAATTAGAATGCTTGTCAGTTGCTATAGTTAAAAGAAATCCTGGTTTGTTCCAATCAAGAAAAAGAATCATAAAGTTCACACAATTCAGTAAGCAAGCAAAGGTGGCCAAAAGTTTGTTTTCTGGGGTGGTTTCTTTTATAGCAAAGCCTGTTTGTTCCTCAAAACTTCACAAACAGAGCTTCTAGGCAAGAAAGGGTCACCTTCTTGTAATAATAGCAGTGTTCCAATATTTGAGGGTCCGCCACAAAAAATAGGGGGGTCAATCTATTTTCCAAAGCACCAAAGACAAGAAACAATGGATGGAAACTAATCAAGGAGAGAAGCAACCTAGAACTAAGGAGAAACTTCCTAATAGTGGGAACAATTAACTAGTGGAACAGGTTGCCTTCAGAAGTTATGGCTGCTCCATCATAGAGGGTTTTCAAAAAAAGACTGGGCAGCCATTTGCCTGAAATGGTATAAGGTCTCCTGCTTGAGCAGGGGGTTGGACTAGAAGACCACCAAGGTCCCTTCCAACTCTGTTATTCTGTTATTCTTACAACTTCAGTTCTCTGGAGGAGATGGGCCTCCAGGAGTTTGATTCCATATAATTGAACACCTATAAGAAATGTTTCATGTTGTGTAAACTACCTTATCAAAGAGAATTTTATTTGCTTGGTGTTTCTTTGAATTGTGTCTGTCCGACACAGCCCAAATAACTGCAATTGTACAATAAATTCCTCCTCCAAGAGTAGGGGTTTATTAGACAATTATCTTACTCTAGCTGTGAAATTTTATGAGGAGTGTAGATGAGGTTTGCACTCTCTCGCCTTTGTTGCTCTCCATCATTTTGTTCATCATTTTTCTTTCGGGAGAAACTCCATGAAGGAAGAAAAGCTGAAGAATTAATCTCTTTCTGCATTTTCCCATATGCAACCCACCAATAAAATCATCAAATGCCACCCTAGAAGCAAGGCAGAAAAAATATCCTTTTCAAATAGCAATATCTAAGGAAATGTATGGGAAATAACAAGACTTTCCAGATGCTAAGAGACTTTTCTTCTCCCCAAAGGAAATTACGGATTCCTAAATATCTGGCATCACCTCTTTATCCATTTACATCTGGGTATCACTTTCATGTAAATAGTAGAAGAGGGAGAAAAAGAAAGAAAGAGAGAGAAGGCTTGATGAAAGAAAGGTTAATTAACTATAGGTAGTTGTCAATTTACAACCATTTCTTTATTGATTGTTTGAAGTTTCAGTAGCACTGAAAAACATGACTTATGCCCATTTTTCACACTTATGTTCATTGCAGCATCCCTATTAGAAATTCTGTTTATATATAGTATCACAGAGCAAACAAAGAGTACAATCACCATGTGCTTTACTGCTCAACTGTATAACTGTAACAGAAAACAGGAAACTCTACTTAGAACAAAGGAGCATGGAGTACATACCACAGTTCCAAACTTGTAAACACTACCATCTATTGGCTGAGAAATGCTGTAGTTGTTGCATAAAGATACCGTGTTTCCCCTAAAATAAGACCCGGTCTTATTTTATTTTGGGCCCCAAAATAAGCCCTAGGGTATATTTTGATATTGTTGATCAGCCTGGCTGAGAGCCCTGCCCACCCCCCAGTGCACAAACAAGAGCCAGCAAGCACTAGGGGACCAACAGTATCTGGCAGCAGCTGCAGCCCGCCAGTCCCTTGGTCGGTGCACTCTGGGGCTGCGCAGAGCGGAAGGCACGGAGCAGAAGGTAGGCGATCCTGACACACGGAGCGGAAGACTGGCAATCCCGACATGCCATGCGAGCTGCAGGCAAGCCAAGAGACACAAAGATGAGCCTCCCTCGGCCACCCACCACTCCGGTCCACCGTCGCTCAGCTTTCCCGCAGCTCGCGCGGTACATCTAGATCGCCTGCCTCCCCCCCACCACGCCTCTGTCTCTGTCTTGTACCAGTGTCGCCGCACAAAGATGAGCCTCCCATGACTGACCACCACTCTGGCCGCCACCACTCGGCTTTCCCATGGCCCGCACGGCACATCTGGATCACCTGCCTCTGCTTCTGCCTGCTGCTTGCACAAGTACTCAACTCACTGCCTCCTATGCTGACCATGACCCTTCACTAAGGCTTATTTTGGGGGTAGGGCTTATATTAGGCACAAGCGTAAAAACAGGCTGGGGCTTATTTTTGGGGTAGGTCATATTTCCAACAATGAATTCCAACAATCCCCATGGTCAAATGATCAAAATTTGGACATTTGGCAACTGCTCATATTTATTATTATTATTATTATTTATTAAATTTGTATGCCGCCCAACTCCCAAGGGACTCTGGGCGGCTCACAACAATATAAAAAACCATTAAAAGAAAACATAATAAAATATTTAAAAACAGTTAAAAACTCATACACACCGTTTCATGGCCGGATCTCGCCAATTACAGAGGCGAGATCAACGGCCCCAAGCCTGCTGGAACAGCCAGGTCTTTACCGCTTTCCGGAAGGCCAGCAGGGTGGGGGTGGTCCGGATCTCAGGAGGTAACTGGTTTCAGAGGGCCGGGGCAGCCACAGAGAAGGCCATCCCCCATGGGCCCGCCAGCCGGCACTGTTTAGCTGACGGGACCTGGAGGAGCCCAACCCTGTGGGATCTTACCGGTCGCTGGGAGCTATGTGGCAGAAGGCGGTCTCGAAGATAACCTGGTCCTGAGCCATATAGGGCTTTAAAGGTAATAACCAACACCTTGAATTGTGCCCGGAGATCAATAGGGAGCCAGTGCAGCTCACGGAGAATTGGTGTAATATGGGTGTACCTAGGTGCACCCATGACAGCTTGCGCAGCTGCATTCTGGACCAACTGTAGTCTCCGAACACTCTTCAAGGCTAGCCCCATGTAGAGCTCATTGCAATAATCTAACCGTGAGGTGACAAGGGCATGAGTGACTGTGAGGAGAGCCTTTTGATCCAAGTAGGGTCGCAATTGGTGCACCAGGCAAACCTGTGCAAAGGTCCCCCTAGCTACAGCTACCAAATGTTGCTCTAATCTTAGCTATGATGGTTGCAGTGACACAGGGACATGTCCCAGGGTGTGATGACCTGGGGCACGGCACAGAGATAACACAAACAGCTGGCAGTTCAAACCATCCCTTTTATTGCTCCCAATTTCCCCAAACGCTCCCACGTTTCTGGCAAGTCCCAGAGCAAAGTGATGACAAACCCCCCACACACAGCTCAAGCAGCCTCTGGCTGCAAATAGTCCAGCCCAGTGCTGTGTACAAAAAGGCTGCACAGCAATAAATCCAGCAAGGAAAATCAAGGAGTTCAGGAAGCAAAGGATCCAGGTAATTAGTCCAGAAAGCCAGAAAGAATGCAAGGGCTCTTGGAAAGTTCAAATGTTGGCACTCGACATTTCAGGAAATCAGCGTTTGTTTGTTCCCGACAAATGCCCCTCCCCACAGCGTCTCCTTAAGCCTCATTCCCCAGGTGTGCCTTGTGAAGATGGGCGGGGCACTCTTCTCCTGAGTAGCCTGCTCAGTCTGCACTGTTCTCGCCTTCTCTCCACTCTCCATGCTCTCGGATCAGGAGGGGGTGGTCCTTGCTCATCTCCTGAGCTCTGTCTCTCATGTTCATCCTGCCCCTGTTTCTCCCTATCTACCGGCTGTCCTAATCCTGAAAGGCCCTGGCCTTCCCCATTTTCCTCTGCAGGCAACGAAGCCGCCCCCTCAGTCTCTGTCAGCTCAGGTTCCAGCTCGTCTTCCCCCACAGATTCAGGCTCTGCTGGGGGCATGTCTTGGGGTTTCAATGGCACTAAAAAAAGTATCTTATGTCTGGTCTTCACATCTACAAGTGTTGCAGCATCCCCGTGGTCACATGAACAATTTATGAGGAGCCGAGGTGGCGCAGTGGTTAGAGTGCAGCACTGCAGGCTACTTCAGCTGACTGCTAGCTGCAGTGCGGCGGTTCAAATCTCACCGGCTCAAGGTTGACTCAGCCTTCCATCCTTCCGAGGTGGGTAAAATGAGGACCCAGATTGTTGGGGGAAAGAGGCTGACTCTGTAAACTGCTTAGAGAGGGCTGTAAAGGACTGTGAAGCGGTATATAAGTCTAAGTGCTATTGCTATTGCTATTGCTACAACGGTTACAGAATCCCAGTCAGTTTCCCACAAGTGAAGTCAATGGGGGAAGTCAGATTAATTAAATGATCACGTGATTCACTTCACAAATTCAGGGATTCCCTTCATAACTAGGAGTAAAAAAAAAAAGGTCATTAAATTGGGCATAACTCACTTAATAACCACCTTACTTAGCAACGGACATGTTCGTTCCAGTTGTGGTCATACCTCAAGGACTTCCATAAGCACAACTTGTTAGATCTTGATTCATCCACTTATAGATGTTCTTGGGAATCAAGCCTCTATATTTGCTTGTAGAGGAATTTGATATGAAATACATTTGCAACCCGCCGCTCCTCTATACCAATGTTCCAATATTTGAGGGGCTGCCACAAAGAAGAGGGAGCCAACGAAATAACCTGAAAGCAAGACAAGAAGCAATGGATGGAAACTCATCAAGGAAAGAACCAATCTAGAATTAAAGAGAAGTTTCCTGACAGTGAGAACAATTAATCAATAGAACGGCTTGCCTCCAGAAGTTGTAGGTGCTTGCAGGAATTGGGTATGGCCAGTCTAGAGGCCAGTCTGAGTTCAAGGTTGACTCAGCCTTCCATCCTTCCAAGGTGGGTAAAATGAGGACCCAAATTGTTGGGGGCAATATGCTGACTCTGTAAACCGCTTAGAGAGGGCTGTAAAGCACTGTGAAGAGGTATATAATTCTAAGTGCTATTGCTATTGCTAGAGAAAAGAAGGACTAGGGGTGACATGATAGCTGTATTCCAGTATTTGAACTGGAATACATTTGCAACCTGTCGCTCCTCTATACCAGTGTTCCAATATTTGAGAGGCTACCAAAGAAAAGAGGAGGTCAACTTATTTTCCAAACCACTAGAAGGCAAGACAAGAAACAATGGATGGAAACCAATCAAGAAGAGAAGCAACTTGGAATTAAGAAGAAACTTCCTAAGAGTGAGGACAATTAACCAGTGGAACAGCTTGCCTTCAGAACTTGTAGGGGCTTCATCACTGGAGGTTTTTAAGAAAAGACTGGACAACCATCTATCTGAATCTTGAGCAGGAGGCTGAGCAGGAGGTTGGAATAGAAGACCTCCAAGATCCCTTCCAGCTCTATTCTGATTGATTGAAATCAGTGGAATGACTTGCCTTCAGAAGTTATGCATGCTCCATCACTGGAGGCTTTTAAGAAGGGACTGGACAACCATTTGTCTGAAGTGGTATAGGGTTTCCTGCTTGAGCAAGGGGTTGGACTAGAAGACCTCCAAGGTCCCTTCAAACCCTGTTATTCTATTATTCCTTGATCTTCTTGAAAATTAAAATGCTTTTTAGTTTCTGTTTTCTTCCTGGGACTTATAACATAAACGTACCCTTGAAGATGCAGCATCGCCGATGTCATCGGTTAGGATACATTAGATAGGGAAGGTACCGGAGCATTTTTGCTTAGCAGATACAAAATAATCAATTTTAACCGAGCAAGAAAGTTTTAGTTATCGCCCTTTTTGAAATATGATTTCCTTCTTTTGAGATGTTTGCCTTTCCCTCCCACCCCACCTCTGCTTCACGCACCCTCAACCACATGCTCGGCTTGTGCAAAAACTTTGACCTTGTGTTGAAAGATAAAAAGCCGAGCAAACCTATGGTATCTGTGTGATTAATAGTAGAGCCGGTGAGTCGTCTCCGACTTACACAACATCACAAATATGCTCCGATACCCCCAGCACCTCCGAGCTGTGCTCACCTTCTTGTTCAATCATTTATCAGCTTAATGATAATGACATCCCAATATCATAATTACCGTTGAGTCTTTAAAAAAAAACACATAAATTTGATGACGGAAAATGTAAAGTGCTCGTCCCCCCTCCAACTCTCTCCCACCTTCCCCTTCCCACCATTAGCGGTTAATGCCAAAATATGATCTTTATTCATTCCACTGATGTTATATAAAACTAACATCGTTTTTCCATTTTTCATGAAATTTTCATCCACGCTATTAGTTTCACTGATAGCAGGCTGGGAAATGTTGTTAGGTTAGAAGACGGACGATCCTGCAAAAACCTCAGCATGTTAAGAAGCCATAAAATTTTGTTTAGTTCATTTACTGCCACAGTCCAGTAAGCCTATAGTAACAGCGAGCTATTTTTATTGTGTATTTATTTAAAGGTTGGATCTTCCTTTCAGTTGGGCCGCTTGATGGAATTCATCTGGGATTCTAACGAACTTCATTTCTTAGAGGTGCCTCTGATTCTTGTAACTTCTTGGACAGTTGGTCTAAGTTACTAGTTCTCAATCTCAGCCTCTTTGAGATGGATGGACTTGGACTTCAACTCCCAAGATTCTCAATGACGGCCATTTTGGTTGTGGAATTCTGGGAGTTGAAGTTCACTGGTGTGCATCTTCTTTTGTGGACTTCAATGGGGAAGGAGAAAAAGAATGACAAAATGTTAAAAGTTCATAAGAATTTAGTGATGTGCCTATCCTTACAAAGATGGGAATTCCATTGAGACTCAGTGGAAAATAAAGTTGGACTAGAAGAAGCAAGAGAGAAAGATTATTGAAGACCCACATTGCAAATGTCTACCATCATTTTGGACTAGTGGACATTTCTTTCCAGTAATTAAAACATCTTGGGTCTATTTGACAAGAATGTGATAAGAATTCTTGTCTCTTAAAGTAAGCCGCAGGTGTTAACCTACTCTTACTAAAAGGACAACTTTCTGGCTCCTGGTGATCTAATTCTGGCTATCTTTTTATACCACATTATTATAGGCACACACTATTCTTCCTGGACAGATAGAACTAAAATATCATTTCTTCTGGGTTCCTAGTCATTTGTTCTGTCCCAGCTGCCGAACCGAGAAAAACAACACAAAGCAATGTAGAAACAAACCTTGTTTAATGCTCTTTAAACTACTAATGCTCTCTTAGCAGTCATGTTTGTTAAAGTCCATGAAATCATAAAGTAGTCCTTTCGGTGCACCAACTGTTAATTAACAACTTAACAGTTGGCAAGAGTCCAAGCACAAAGAATCAAAGACGTCCAACAAATTAGGCTAACTGATAAGAGCCACGAGAACTTACTGAAGTTGGCAGAAAGCCCAGAACTATGAAGAGGAAAAGTAATGCCAATTTGAATCAAGAGCTGGACAGGAAAACCAAAACAATACGTGGATTGAACAGAGTTGTTTCCTGCAACGTGGTTGAGCGTGTTCACTACTTAAATAGGCTAAGGGCGTGGCCAATTAGCCCAAAGCCTTACTCCCAAGGAGACCTCCTCCTGAGTAACCAGTCTTGCCTCTTGGCAGCTCTGCGTGCCCGTGCATTAAGAATAGGCTCCTCCTCTTCTTCCTCATCACTGATGGGAGATTCTGGAGGTTTTGAAGGCCCTGGCTGAATCTCTGCCTCCGGCACTGAGTCCACACCAACCTCCTCACTGTCCGACTCGGGTACCAGCTGCACAGGCCGCCGGCGCATCACCACAACAGCCTCTTCGCTGTCGGAGTCTGCAACCAGCTGCATGGGTCGCTGGCGGGCCACATCATTATCCTTCCTTCTCTTGACAGTTAGAACAATTTATCAGTGGAATGGTTGGCCTCCAGAAGTTTTGGGTGCTCCATCACTGGAGGTTTTAAGAAGAAATTGGACAACATCTCTCTCCTGATGAGAATTTTCACACAACCATCTCTCCTTCACTTTCATTTTGGCACTGCTAAGAAAGTATCCTGAACAGATTCCTGTGTCAGACAATGAGATAGCAGTAAACTCAGATTAAGAATATAGAATAACAGAGTTGGAAGGGACCTTGAAGGTCTACTAATCCAACCCTCTGCTTGAGCAGGAAATCTTATACCATTTCAGACAAAAGGCTGTCTGGTTTCTTCTTAAAAATCTCCAGTGTTGGAGCACCCACAACTTTTGAAGGCAAGCTGTTCCACTGATTACTTGTTCTCACTATCAGGAAATTTCTCCTTAGTTCTAGGTTGCTTCTCTCCTTGATTAGTTTCCATCTATTGCTTCTTGTCCTGCCTTCAGGTGCTTTGGAGAATAGGTTCACAGCCCTTAAATATTGAATCACTGCTATCATGTCAACCCCAGTCCTTCCCCCCACCCGCTAGACTAGACATATATTTTGTACTGAGGGAGGGAAGGAGTGGGGGAGGAAGGAAGGACTGAGTGAAAGAAAGAAAGGGAGATGGACAAAAGGAGGGAGGGATGGAGGGAAGAAGGAAGGAAGGAAGGACTGAATGAAAGAAAAGGAGAAGGAAGAAAGGAGGAAAGGAGGGGGAAGAAAAGTCAGTAGGTAGGTAGGTAGGTAGGTAGGTAGGGAAGGAAGGAAGGAAGGAAGGAAGGAAGGAAGGAAGGAAGGAAGAAGAGACGGAGGAAGGAAGGAAGGAAGGAAGGAAGGAAGGTAGGACGGAAGGAAGGACTGAATGAAAAAAAAAGAGAAGGTAGAAAGGAGGAAGGGAGGGGGAAGGAAAGTAGGTAGGGAAGGAAGGAAGGAAGGAAGGAAGGAAGGAAGGAAGGAAGGAAGGAAGGAAGGAAGGAAGGACTGAATGAAAGAAAAGGGGAAGGAAGAAAGGAGGAAGGAAGGGAGGGAGGAAGGAAGGAAGGAAGGAAGGAAGGAAGGAAGGAAGGACAGACTGAATGAAAGAAAGGGAAAAGGATGAAAGGAGGAAGGGAGGGGGAAGGAAGGGAGGAAGGAAGGAAGGAAGGAAGGAAGGAAGGAAGGAAGGAAGGAAGGAAGGAAGGAAGGAAGAACTGAATGAAAGAAAAGGAGAAGGAAGAAAGGAGGGAGGGAGGGGAAAGGAAAGTAAGTAGGAAAGGAAGGAAGGAAGGAAAAAGAAAGAAGGAAAGAAGGAAAGAAAGCAAGCAAGCAAGCAAGCAAGCAAGCAAGCAAGCAAGGAACATAGACAAAACCCAGCAACATCAATTCTGGTTTTTCAAAATACTATTTTCACATCATCACCACCACCAACAGTATCCCAGTTTGAAGGCAAAGCCTCCAACAGAAATACTAGAAATACTAAAAGAAAGAAAGAAAGAAAGAAAGAAAGAAAGAAAGAAAGAAAGAAAAGGAGAAGGAAGAAAGGGGGAAGGAAGGGGGAAGGAAGGGGGAAGGAAGGGCCACTGTAAGAAAAAAAAGTGCAGGAGGTGAATCTTGTGCAAGTAATTTGGACCCATACTGGGGAAAGAAATATTAATATTAAATATCATATTATTTAAATATGGCCTTATTTAAAATGAAAGTGTCTCTGCCTGAAGACTGTAGATAAGAAGGAGGCTTCTCAACTGTTGCTCCCTGCTGTGGCTAAAAGGAGAATTTCAAACAGAGGAGCCAAAGAACAAAAGGGAAGAATCTCAAAGCAACTAATGAAACCATCAGCCATGAAGCCCCTAGCTTCTCCCTAGAGCTCCTTTCAGAGGAGTGGGGGGGGGGGACTGTACGCACAGGGCAAGATTTACCCTCCATTTTAAGGCTCTTGAAGAATAAGTTGCTGGAAGTGGGGGAGAAAGCTTCAAACACTTAAAGGCAAAACAAAGAAACTTCAACTGGACAAATTTGGTACTTCTCCCTGCATCTCCTTCTCCACAAAATCACATGCATCTCCACTTTTCTTCTGCTTCCTCCAGGCCAATTACTTCTGAAGAAAGAAATGTGTGGTGTGTTTTTTTAAAGAATCTGTTAGTGGAATCTGGGATGCTCTTATTTCCCCTCTTCCAAATATTCTTCTGAAAAGGATGTGAGGGATGGGCCTTCAGCTTTTCTTACTCATCATTGCTGCTATAATTTGCTAGAAGATCAGAGAGCCTTGGAGGATGGAAGGAGGTTGAAAGACGGTTGGAAAAGAAGGAGTCCTATCGTAAGACTATGGATTTTCCAGTCCTCCTTTGCTCAGGTTTCAATCATCAAGGCTATCTATCTATCTATTCTGAAAAGGATGTGAGGGATGGGCCTTCAGCTTTTCTTACTCATCATTGCTGCTATAATTTGCTAGAAGATCAGAGAGCCTTGGAGGATGGAAGGAGGTTGAAAGACGGTTGGAAAAGAAGGAGTCCTATCGTAAGACTATGGATTTTCCAGTCCTCCTTTGCTCAGGTTTCAATCATCAAGGCTATCTATCTATCTATCATCTATCTATCTATCTATCTATCTATCTATCTATCTATCTATCTATCTATCTATCTATCTATCTATCTATCTATCTATCTATCTATCTATCATCTATCTATCTATCATCTATCTATCTATCTATCTATCTATCTATCTATCTATCTATCTATCTATCTATCATCTATCTATCATCTATCTATCTGTCTATCATCTATGTATATCTATCCATCTATCATCTCTATATCTATCTATCTATCTATCGATCTATCTATCATCTATCTATCTATCTATTATTTCTACCTCTATATCTATCTATCTATCTATCTATCTATCTATCTATCTATCTATCTATCTATCTATCTATCTAG
>QLTV01000219.1:709620-720522 GCA_003457575.1 Thermophis baileyi
TTCTTTTAAACCTCAGTTTTAAAAAAACCCTCCACCCCAGGCCAGTTTCAATAGTGTGCATCTTTTTAACTTTTTTTTTAAATCCAAAGAGTCTCATTTCTAAACTACTAAGGGTGTGTGTGCGTGCACATTATCCCGCTATGATCTTTCTAGCTCTTTCCCTCCTCCAGCGCTACAAAACTTAAGAGTGGGTGTGCCTCTTGTTCTCAGTTGGCAACTCCGGAGCCCATTACAATCGGACATGCCATGTTCTTTAGCACTGCGTTTTGCACGCGGGCACACACAATACATTTTTAAAATGCTCATCTTGGCTTGCAAGGGGTGGGGGTGGGGAGAGAGAGAGAGACACAGACAGACAGACAGACAGACAGACAGACAGACAGACAGACAGAGCATAGATAGATGATAGAGTCATGGTGGTGCAGTGGTTAAAATGCACTATTGTAGGCTAACTGTGCCCACAGCCTGGAGTTCAACCCTGATGGGGCTCAAGGTTGACTCAGCCTTCCATCCTTCCGAGGTCAGTAAAATGAGGACCCAGATTGTTGGGGCCAAGAGGCTGACTGTAAACCACTTGGCTGTAAAACACTGTGAAGCAGTATATAAGTCTCCCTGCTATTGCTATTGCTATTAACATTTCTTTCCAAATCAGACTGATGGGACTTATTTGGGCTTTTTATTTTTTTTCACAGAGAGAACTGAGGCTCTGAGAAGATAAAGTGCCGTTACTGTTGTTGTTGGTTTTTTTTTTAAAGAAAAAGCAGGGCAGCATTAGCCAAGTCAGACAAGAATCTAAGTGCTTGATGCATTCACCTAATGTTTCTGAATGTCAATAGCTGGCGGTGTCTTTGCACTGTCCCCTACGAGTAGCAGGAGACATCAGGATGCTAAATGGAGAAGGAAAGTGCACACTCAGAGGACAAGCCTAAGAAAAAAGACAGGTAGGGGAGCTTTCTGCAGAACAAAACTGCTTCAAAAACCCGAAGAATAAGGATAGAAAGACTGTGGGGTCCTTGGTGCTTTCTGAGCTTCTGCAGCTATGAATGTTCTTGGTGGTTCCTTGATTAGAGTCGCCTTGTGGCGAGATGAGCAGCAAAGAATTTTAATAAAGAAATGAAATCAATAAAAATTAAATTAGGCTGTGTCTAGCACTTCTCACATCATATAGACAGACTTAGCCACAGTTTCAACTGGGAAATTGTGACCATCCTAGACCAAGCCAAGTTCAAACCTGCCAGAGAATTCCTGGAAGCCTGGCAGTCTGACAAATTGGCCATCAATAGACACGTTGACATAAACAACATCTACAAACTGTGCAAAAGAGACAATCAACAAGCCAAAAAGGGAACAAAATGACCAAAACACCTCCCCAACAGCAATCAATACCCAGATGAGCAGAGATTAACACTAAGATTAACATCAGACCAACAATCAAGAAGTAAACAATACCCCAATCAAGGAACTGCCAAACAAGCTAACATTAATCAGCCCAACCAAAGAACCTGCAAGATTACTCCCACCCACACAGACTCAGCAAGCCACTAGGATATAAATTTAAAGCAAACACCATTCCTTACTAGCACTGATGATGTTACCTAGTTGGGTAATGAAATGTCTGCAAGAAAAGAACCAAGCTCAGAGAGCACCAAGGACCCCACAGTCATTGTCCTCCTCCTCCTCCTCCTCCTCCTCCTCCCCCACCCCTCCCCCTTCTCCCCCTGCTCCTCTCCTCCCCTCTCTCGCCCGCCCTCCCCCAACCACTGATGGTGTTACCGAGTTGGGTAATGAAATGTCTGCAAGAAAACAACCAAGCTCAGAGAGCAACAAGGACCCCATAGTCTTCCTCCTCCTCTTCATCCTCCTCCTCCTCTCTACATACCCCTCTCCCTTCTACCACTGATGGTGTTATCGAGTTGGGTAATGAAACTTCTGCAAGAAAACAACCAAGCTCAGAGAGCAACAAGGACCCCACAGTCCTCCTCCTCCTCCTCCTCCTCCTCCTCCTCCGCCGCCTCCCCCCGCCCCCCCACTGCAAACCCCACACATGAAACGTCTGCCAGAAACCAGCCAAGCTCAGAGAGCACCAAGGCGCCCACCGTCCTCCTCCTCCTCCTCCTCCTCCTCCTCCTCCCCCTCCTCCTCCTCCTCCTCCTCCTCCTCCTCCTCCTCCTCCTCCTCCTCCTCCTCTCTACATCTACATACCCCACTTTCTTCTACCACTGATGGTATTACCGAGTTGGGTAATGAATTGTCTGCAAGAAAACAACCAAGCTCAGAGAGCATCAAGGACCCCACAGTTCAGCCCTGAGCTACAAATATTCTCTTCTATTAGTGTTGCAAACCTACAAACAACTATATTCTCTCCTCGTTGTAGGGGGGGGGAGATACCCAGCTAGCCTTCTTATTCCACTAAAAGGAATGAATGAACCATGAGCAAATAGGCAAAGAAGCAAAGGTAGTGAATTGGAGTGCAGCCTTTGGATGAAAATGACTCATAAGAGGCCTCATTGCATAAAAGGTTTTCATAAATAAATTCAAAGCATTGCTACTCATCTTTATAAAGAAATAATGAACAGTGGTTTTGTCCTCGGTATTGAAAACTAGCCAAGATGGATAAGAAACCAAAAGGAATTGGACTGTTGGAATACATAATAAAATTCAGAACTAATTCAGACTTAGCTTTAAACATCTCAACAGTTCAACATCTTGGCTTACTTCTGTGCATTTCCAAGTTTTATAGAGATAACAAATTCTCATCCTAAAGTAATATTGTCAGCTTCGAATGTAATATATTTTTGTTCTGTTTAAAAAAAAAAAGTCACGGGTCTATGAAAACAGAACTGTGTAACTCAATTTTACAGTAAAAGCAGCTTTTCTTTCACTATTGGAAGGACTGAAAAAGGTTTCCACAACAAGACACATAAAAGATGAAATTAGGCCTAGATTGGGGATGTTTTGTTCCATTTTTTCCCCCTTAATGTCTTTCATCTCATTTTAAAAACTTTAAAAACTTTTTAACACTATTAAAAAGATGTTGAGACTCTAGAAAGGGTGAAGAGAAGAGCAACCAGGATGATTAGGGGACTGGAGGCTAAAACATATGGTTTTAAAGAAAGAAAGAATGGTTGTAGGAACTGGGCATGGCTAGTTTAATGAAAAGAAGGACTAGGGGAGACATGATAGCAGTGTTCCAGTATTTAAGGGGCTGCCACAAAGAAGAGGGAGTCAAGCTATTTTCCAAGGCATCTGAAGGCCAAACAAGGAATAATGGGTGGAAACTGAACAAGGAGAGATTCAACCTGGAAATAAGGAGGAATTTTCTGACAGTGAGAACAATCAACCAATGGAACAGAAGTTGCCTTCAGAAGTTGTGGGAGCTTCATCACTGGAAGCTTTCAAGAAGAGACTGGACTGCCATCTGTCAGAAATGGTGGAGGGTCTCCTGCTTGGGCGGGGGTGGGGAAGTTGGACTAGATGACCTACAAGGTCCCTTCCAATTCTATTAATCTGTATCTAATTGGATGAAATACAATTTGTTTTTTTCTTCTTCTTCAAAGCAGAAGATTGTTTCAGATAAATTTTCATGGGTGGAACCTCATGCCCTTGCAGTATTTCGTCATGAATGGATAAGGTCTTCATGTCAGAATATTCTGTCTTCCTTTGTATTTCCATGTCCTTTCTTGTTTTATGCACATCTTTTTAGATTCCCAGAAGTCTAGAATCACGTTTTAGAGCCAGTTTGGTCTAGTGGTTAAGGTGCTGGCCTAGAAACCGGGAGACTGTGAGTTCTAGTTCCGTTTTAGGCATGAAAGGCAGTTGGGTGACCTGGAGCCAATTACCAGGAGACGTTCTAGTTCCAGTTCTTAGCTTTCTCCACTGAATGGCGTTCAGCATTCTGTGGGCTGGAATATAATCTGGAGTCCCAGGAGGTAGGGGTTTCTTTGCACAGGGCAACGAGACAGCCAGGCTTGGAGTGCCTGATGGGTAGAAGGAAAGTCAGGTCAGATCACCCTAGAAATTCAGAAGTTATATCTACAATTATGCAAATAGTTGTTTAGTCCGGCAAGATTCTGTCTGTAGGTGAACAACAAGGGGAAAAAAAAAACCCTACTCAGAAGTAACTCTTTATGTTGTTCTTGGTTCTTTGGACCTGACATTCTGTAAGATTGTGTGCGGCTGCACCCCTCAGCTGAAGATTTCTAGAAGCGATGCTCCTGCAGAATACCAAAAGCAAATGTATTCATTCTCTCCCCCTTTCTATTTCTAAAGAAATATTGTTAAACAAGAAACAAAGGAAAGCAAAGAGACCTGTTTATATGCCTGCTTCTCCCAAGAGACCAGAGTGTCTGTATCTTTTCGGAAGGCAAAAGCTGCTTACATATCTGCAGTCTGGGCCATTATCAAACCGTTAGAGCCACAAGGTACCTTAGGCAAAGCACGCCAAAGTGACATGTTGACATTCCACCAATGCCTTAGTGTCGTCCTCTCCAAACCTTGTCTTCTGTCACCCCAGACAGAAAGGATTTAGAAACAGAAAGAAAGAGGCAGAAAGAAAGAAGCTGCAGGATTCACACAGAGGAATTCAGAAGAGGTGTAATTGTGGAAAACAGGCTGAAGACTGGCTGCAACTTTGGACTGACATTAAGAGCTGTCTTAAAAGAAACTTGATAAGGGCAGGCTTATAAACTTAGGAGCTGTTGAAGGAGAAACCAACTTCTAGAGTGATGAGACAATTAGCATTAAACAGAGGAATTTGCTCCAGTGACTGGGAAGTAAAATTTGCAAGTGCTTATAACAACTGGCCAGGATTAGATAAAGTGGTTGACCAAATTTTAGCCATGGAGAGACATTGGTGAGCAGCAGGGATCAGGTGTGGCTTGGCACAGGGGTGGGTTCCTCCCGGTTCGGAACGGATCGCCCGAACCGGTAGCGACCCGCTGGTGACATCACTGAAGTGGATCGGCTGGTGCCGGTCCGTGGGCGCCATGTGGGGACTCCTGGAAGGGGTGGGGAGGGGAGGGGCCACCCAGCAATTTAACTACTGGTTTGCCTGAACCGTCCCGAACCGGCTGAACGTGATCTTGATTCTATCCCTCTGTTTATGCAGCCTAGAACTGTGTTGGCTTTTTTGGCAGCTGCAGCACACTGCTGGCTCATATTTAAGTGATTGTCCACTAGGACTCCAAGATCCCTCTCACAGTTACTGCTATTGAGCCAAGTACCACCTATACTATACCTGTGCATTTGGTTTTTCTTGCCTAAATGTACAACCTTACTTTGATTTGTTCCAAAACAATGTTCTAAAGACTGCTACCTCCCATGATAAAACAAAGTTGTGAACAAGCTAGGTTATGATGAAGCAGACAATAGCTGGGTACATTGCAGATATGTGCACACATACACAGTACAGTGTACACTCTCTGTATAAATAGGACATAGTATCCTCCCTTCAGTGTGATTGTGGGGTCCTACATCAAACTGTAGAATACATCGTGGCCGGCTGTAATCTGAGGGCATATATCCATCCAGTATCTGATTTTTTTCAATCTAAACGATGCTGCACTTCGATGATTAGTTGGCCTAGATATTGATATTTGAACACAGATCTTTTTTAATATTTTATTGTATTTTACTAATCTAGGTGAAATGTTAATATATATCACTAGTCCATGTATGATATGCCATACGCTAAATACATAAATGTATACATCTACCCACACATATTACATTCTTTTTTAAAAAAAATACATTCTTAAAGACTGTTATTACTTCACTCATGATGAGGTAAAGTGTTGCTTCATTCAGTGGTGGATTTGACGAATGCCATAGAAGCCAATGAATATTTAGGTGTAACATAAACCTTAGACATGATTTCCCATTAAATTTCATGGAAAGGCAAACTATCAACTGAAGGAATGCTGGAGTTTGATTGATGATTCTGTTCCCTACTTGACTCTATGGGACATTAGGTATATAGATTCCTGGAGATTTGCATTCCATTTTGTAAAGCTATTTTAGAATAAGCATGGAAATAAATTCTGCTCTGAAATAAATTCTGGCAAGGATCAATGATGTATCGGAGAAATACCTTGGGAATTTGTTTGTTTATTATTAAATTTTAAATGCAATCCATCCCAAAGTGGATCAGTGTGTGTGTGTGTGTGTGTGTGTGTGTGTGTGTGTGTGTGTGTGTAGAGGGGGGAAGAGAAGGGGGAAAGGAGAGGGGAGGAGAGGAGACGAGAAGTGGGAAGGGAAGGGAGGGGAAGGGAAGGAAAATAAGAGAAAGGAAAGGGAAGGGAGGGGAAGGGAGGGAGAGGGAGAGGGAAAGGGAAAGGGAAAGGAAAGAGGGAAGGGAAAGGGAAAGGGAAAGGGAAAGGGAAAGGGAAAGGGAAAGGGAAAGGGAAAGGGAAAGGGGAAGGGGAAGGAAAAGGAAAAGGAAAAGGAAAGAGGGAAGGGAAGGGAAGGGAAGGGAAGGGAAGGGAAGGGGTCTTTTCTGATGGGACAGTAGATACCCACAGGATGAGGTGGCCCCGCAGATAATCTTTCTAATAGGCATGCTGGTTAGTGCTTCTATGAATTTAAGTTCTATAGTCTGAGGCCAAAAATCTTTTAGAAGTCCAGAACCAACCAACCAAAAAAAAAAAAAAGAAAGAAAGAAAGAAAGAAATTACAAACAGTTCCATTCAATTGGACCTGTCTCCCACCGCCCTAAGCTGCAAACATCTGTACATGTACATCTTGCCATTTGTTTTCAATTTATAGAAAACTGAATGCTAATTCAGACTGTGGGATATCTCTCAGGAACCTGGTCTGTTGTTGTTTTTTAATTTTCACCTGAGCTGCAACAGCTTCCCTCAAACTTCTTCAGATGTTTCTCTTAAGACAAGGTATATTTGCTCCAGAGCTTGTTATGCTCTACAGTAACAATAACCTCGGGAACTCATTAAAAAAAATGTAACTTGCAAAAACAAAGCTTACTTTGTTTGGATAAGCGCCTGTATGTTCCAGAAATCTGCTTCTGATAGTTTGAACCCAAATTTGGAGGTCGGTCTCTAGTGAATATGCTTAATGGAACAGAACTCAAAATGTCAAAATCAGTTATTGATCTGCAGCTGAATATTTGCAATTTGCCTGGCAAGTAAGCGGCTGCCCTTTTGTGTCTTTTTTGTCCCCAAAATATGTCAGAAGTATATTTTAAAATGAACTGTGCAAAATCAGAAGCATCTGCGAATACAAAGACATAAGGTGTAGTAGACTAAGTGTACCTCAATTGTACATTAAAAAAAATGAATAACAGAGTTGGAAGGGACCTCGGAGGTCTTCTAATCCAGCCCCCTGTTCAAGCAGGAAACCCTATACCATTTCAGACAAATGGTTGTCCAATCTCTTCTTAAAAACTTCCAGTGATGAAGCCCCTACAACTTCTGGTGGCAAGCCGTTCCACTGGTTAATTCTTCTCACTGTCAGGAAGTTTCTCCTTAATTCCAGATTGTTTCTCTCCTTGATTGGTTTCAATCCATTATTTCTTCTCTTGCCTTTTTGGTGCTTTGGAGAATAGGTGGAGTCCCTTGAATGAAATTAAATCAACTCCAGATTTGAAAACTGGAATGATAAATATCCCTCCTATTTCTCTGTCTCTTTCCCCCCCTTCTTTCTCTCCTTCTCTTATGCAACCCCTCCTTCATTTTAGCTTTTGCAGTTTAATCATGAAGGGGCTGGGTCGAATGGCAGAATTGTCTTGGATCCTCCATGATGGTACTGGAGTGACCCAATTAACCTAATTAAGACATGTTACCAAATTGTTAAATGTAACTTCATTAAAAATTCCATGGAAGTAATGGATCCTCAATTTTATGTGCAATCTTTAAGTTAGCACGTGTGGAGTATCTTGATTCCAAAATTATTACCCTGTGATGTACTGTTTTGATAATTTGAAGGTTACAAACAGACAGACAGGAGAGTTTTAGTAGTAACAGAATAACAGAGTTGGAAGGGACCTTGTAGGTCATCTAGTCCAACCCTTGGCCCAAGCAGGAGACCCTACACCATTTCTGACAGAGGGTAGTCCAGTCTCTTCTTGAAAGCTTCCAGTGATGAAGCACCCACAACTTCTGAAGGCAACATCTGTTCCATTGGTTGATTGTTCTCACTGTCAGAAAATTTCTTTGTTTCTAGGTTGAATCTCTCCTTGATGAGTTTCCATCCATTATTCCTTGTTTGGCCTTCAGGTGGATTAGGCAGAATTCCTGCCTGGAATTCTGGAGAGAGCCACTGCTGCTAAGTGGCAAGAATTATGGGCTCGATTACCTAGAATCTGACTGTATAGGTAGCTTTCTCTGGTCGTATTCCTTGTTTGGCCTTCAGGTGCTTTGGAAAATAGGTTGACCCTCTCCTCTCTGTGGCAGCCCCTCAAATATTGGAACACTGCTATCATGTCACCCCTAGTCCTTCTTTTCATTAAACTAGACATACCCAGTTCCTGCAACCATTCTTCATATGTTTTAGCCTCCAGTCCCCTAATCATCTTTGTTGTTCTCCTCTGCACTCTTTCTAGAGTGCAGAGAAGGATATAGTATATATATATATATATATCCCTGCCAACTCCTACCCTCAAAACGACGCTATAGAGCACTGCACACCAAGACAACTAGACACAAGAACAGTTTTTTCCCGAACGCCATCACTCGGCTAAACCAATAATCCCACCACTGTCAAACTGTTCACTAAGGCTGCATTACTATCAGTCTTCTCATTGTTCCTATCACCCATCTCCTCCCACTTATGACTGCAGGACTGTAACTTGTTGCTTGTATCCTTACGATTTATATTGATACTGATTGTTTCCTGATTGCTTATTTGTACCCTATGATCATCATTAGGTGTTGTATCTCATGATTCTTGACGAATGTATCTTGTCCTTTTATGTACACTGAGAGCATATGCACCAAAGACAAATTCCTTGTGTGTCCAATCACACTTGGCCAATAAAGAATTCTATTCTGTTCTATTCTACAAGGCCAGCATGCTAGCCATATTATCTCTGAGGTATAGTCAATGAACAGAAGGAATTTGATTGAGTGAGCTTCCTGTCAAGTTTTCTTTCTGTCACTATTCTGGGTCAATTCGGCTTGCTATGAATTTTTTCTTAATGGATCCTTTAAGCAGTTCATATACAATGCTGATGAGGGCAGGGGTGAAATTCAAAATTTTTCCCTACTGGTTCTGTGGGCGTGGCTTGGTGGGCATGGCAAGGGAAGGATACTGCAAAATCCCCATTCCCTCCCCACTCCTGGGGGAAGGATATTGAAAAACCTCCATTCCCTCCCCACTCCGGGGGGGGGGAGGATATTGCAAAATCTCCATTCCCACCCCACTCTGGGGCCAGCCAGAGGTGGTATTTGCTGGTTCTCCGAACTACTCAAAATTTCCGCTACCAGTTCTCCAGAACCTGTCAGAACCTGCTGAATTTCACCCCTGGATGGGGGCATCTCACAGTGGTAAATAAAAGCTCATGGGTGTATGGTGTGTATGTAAAAAAATATGCTTTCCTTCAGATCCCTTTGAGAACCCCGGTGACACACTGCATTATGTGAATCTGATTGGTTATACGGACATTATTTTGGAGGGTTGGATTTGGGGGTTGACAATTTGTAAGAGACCAACCACACTTTTGTTAAACAGCAGCTAGAAATGGTGGCTATTGTCAGAATTGTAGAATTCTGGGATGAATGAATTCAACTTCTTTATCATATGGTTTTTGTCTTGATCATTTACTCAAACACACACACACACACACACACACACACACACACACACTCTATGAAGTACAGTACACTTGCCAATATAGAGACTGGGCATAGATGAAACATGTTCTTCCTGGTTGTAGTCAAAGCCAAATTCCTAGGCGCAACTGGTTGATTTCCTGTGATGATAAAGCAGCAGCATCCTTCTCTCCTGGAATTTGGTAGTTTTCTTAGCTTTAAAGCAATGCCTCTATGCGAGTTTTGAATAACAAAGAACAATTAATCAAGTCAGAAAACATACATGCCCCTCCCTTCCTTCCTTCCTTCCTTCCTTCCTTTATTTAGATTGTAGCAGTCAAACATTCCTTAGCTCCATCATGCCTTCCCCATTTGCATAGTTCTCTCATTTCATTTGCATATCCCTTTTTTTTGCTTCTGGTTCTTGGTGATGGCATAGAAGTGATGGAAAGCAACTTCAACCGAATGAGTTTCACAGTTTTCTGTGTTGACGCTGAATGTCAGTTGTCTCTCGAGGGTTTGTAGCTTTTCATTGGGACGGGAACAGCTTCAGAAGAATCTACGCAACAACTCCAGGAAGGTCAGGCGTGAGATGGACTGTGATAAATGAGAGCGCAGAATTGTTCTAACGAAGCATCTGTGAGCAACTGTTTGATCACAATGACAGACATCCATCAGGATGATAACTGCAAATATGAGAGTTTTCAATTAGTAAGTGAACATAAATATATGTGTCTGGAAAAATAAGCATCAGGGATTTGGGAAGGAGATGGCACATACATAACAAAAGATATTGAGATGGCAAGGATAAAAATGGAGGGAGAAACAAAGAGGCAAGCACCGAAACAGAGTCACAAGCAGTTCTGTTGGGAAATAGCTAGATAAATAGAGCTCTCTCTCTCTCTCTCTCTCTCTCTCTCTCCCTCTTTCTTTTTATCTCTCTCTCCCATCTCTCCCATCTCTCTCTCATCTTTCTCTCTCCTTCTCTTTCTCTCTCTCTTTCTATGTGTGTGTCTCTCTCTATCTCTGTACCTCTTTCTTTTTATCTCTTTCTCTCATCTCTCTCTCATCTCTTCCATTTCTCTCTCTCTCTCTCTCTCTCTCTCTCTCTCTCTCTCTCTCTCTCTCTCCTAGAAGAGCA